>OX453067.1:4336452-4936452 GCA_949699795.1 Spicauda simplicius
TTACGTTTACGACACGGCACGATTACGTGGTATCTTTAATGGAACAGTATTTCGCTCTAACATACTGCCAACAGATGATCTTATATCTGTAGCCCTTTTAAAAACGTGTATGAGTCACATTTTTCTAAACTGACTGTCATTTCCAAAATAGTTGGAAAAACTTTTGGAGATTTTCCAACAGATCTCAGTTTTCCTTACACAGAGAACTATCGTTAAAGATTTAACCTATCGTTTAGGTTACAAGAGGGGAGTAAATCTCTTGAAACTATTTACTTAGGAATAAAAAGTAAAATTGCCAAAAATTCTGACTTACACCCGTTTTCATTATTTCTGGAAAACAACGATTTTCTCGAATTTTTCGAATAAGGTGTTAAGGCGATAAACGCTTATTCTACTATATTTGTGAACAGACGTGATATTAATGTTGAACAATTAACAATATACCTAACACTTAAATAATTTTATTTGATACTAGTTGACCCAGCGAACTTCGTTCCGCCTAAATAATGTTAACTTTTTAAATTAGGGATGATTGAGAGTGTTATAAACAGAAAGCTTCGAACTGCTAAGCTATCGGGAGTTACACATGTTATTGTGAGTTTACCATAAAAGATACTCATATACTGTCGTAAAATATTTTTTTTATAATTTTAAGGTGAATATTTCCGTCATACATGATTTCTATGTAGCTTTAACCATTAAGGTTGTACACGTGACGGAAGTTTAAAAATGGAGTAACTTCTCCCGTTTTCCCAACATATCCCTTTACTGCTCTGCTCCTATTGATTGTAGCGTGATGAAATGTATACTATAACCAGCTCAGGAGTATGAAGAATAATCGTACCAAGTTTTGTTAAAATCCGTCGAGTAGTTTTTGTTTCTATAACGGTTATACAGACAGACAGACAGACAGACAGACAGACAGACAGACAAAAAATTTTGTGATTGCATTTTTGGCATCAGTATTAATACCTAATCACCCCCTGATGGTTATTTTGGAAATATATTTCATGTACAGAATTGACCTCTCTACAGATTTATTATAAGTATAGATTTAAACAAACTCGATTGCATAACCGTCACGATTTATTCGTAAGAAAATCTTTAAAACTATAGATAAAGAAGACAAAAATGATAATGAATTATAAAAATATTAAACACACATTGCTCTGCTTATCTTCAATTGAAGTAAAATCAAAGATATCATTAAACACTCTTAAAACTCTTAAGGTCAAACCCCACGCTCACAAACGCTTGCAGAATTTATGTAATTTTTCTTAAATTACAGTGAAATTTCTCATGATGCATACATTTGTTTTAACGTTAAACACTAACACTTAAGGTAACAAGCATAAAACGCTTAAAGCTAATGTGTCTTGGTCAACGGCTTAAAAACCACTTTACATTGACTGATACTGAAAACGTGTGAATAAATAACACGTCACCTATATTGGTTATAATATAAGTCAATATCTGATTGCGTTAATATTGACTTGACTGCGAATGACAGTCAAGGCATCAAAACATCAGCGCACACGTATTGGCATGTGATTATATCACCCATCCTTGATTTTATCAAGACTCCATAGCGAGAAATGTATTACAAATATGACTGTCATTGCCGATACATTGTACGTATCTTGTAGCGATGACATAATACCGGTACTCATTATCGTTTCGGTTAGTGTAAAAGCGCTCTTTTAACATAACATTTAAATTTACGGGGTTTATAAACCATATTTATAAACCATTTTTAAATTTAATACTAACACTAATACTAGCTAAAACGAAAAAGTAGCGTTTGCACATACTAATAAAAACATTTTAAGAAATCGCAGCAAAAACATTTCTCAGCAGCTCTAAAATAATAAAAACACTACTTATACAAGAAGGAAAATAACACATAAAAAGTAATGACGTCTATTAAAAGTAAAATAACTAAAATTTAATGACTCTCATATCATCCTGTATTCGTAGTAGGAAGCATTTAAAAGTTATATTTCTGAGATTTTCCAAGCTCTACAACTACATAAAGGCGCGCTTAAAATGAAAAATAAATAGGGAAGAAAATATTCAAACAATCCAGTCCATCGGTACAAAGAACACGTACAGCCATTCGTACTAATATTGTAAAACTGTATTGAAGCAAAATGAAGAGTTATGCACCAACACATAGGAAAATTTGTTCCCACCACGCGCATACCCGCAGCGTTGCCAAAAACCAGCCGAGCGACCCACATAGTGTGTACGGAGAAAAGAACTCAAATAATCGTAAATAAAGCGGTCAAGAGCGAATTGTACTCACTTGTATTCGTCCGTAAAAGGAATCCGCGAAATACGCTGGTAACGTACATACAAGCCAATATTATCTTTTTTCTATCTGACTGAAGTGGCAAACTAACATGCAGTGCACCTAATGGTGTCACTGCCGCCCATGCACATCTGTAACCAACTTCACACGGAACATGGGTTCCATCACTTCCATCTGAAGTCAATCACAGATGCCTTGCTACTCCCGAGGACTAGGATGGTCGCCTCATGTGAAAGTGTGCCGGAGTTATTGAAGTATTTAATACTGTTTAAAATAATGTAGGTATGTGCCTATATATTTTTACATTTAAACAGTAAAAATATCTTATTACATTCCTATGAAGACGACATATTGCGTGTAATGTAATAAGATTATGATCTATAAACTTACAAAGAGCGTCATATAAGAAATGAGCCTGTAAATTGCTTAAATCTTTCAAATTAAGTGACGGTTAACCTAATTTTTCAGTCACAGTTTTTATGTTCAATCATTGTAATTTATATCCGTACGTCAGTGTGAAAATTTGGTATTATTCAGTATATTTGTACCTAATACTCAAAATTAAAGACACTACCTTTGGCAAAGGGAGATTTCCCGCCAGGCTAGGTGATCATGCCTGGGGAGCGGCCGTCAGTTGATGTTCGGAACTTGTATATATGCAGGATTCTGAGAATGCTTCGATAGCGTGTTTCAGAATACTAGTAGCGCCATCTCTTGATGAGTAGCGGGAGGTCGCCACATCGATCGATCATAGTATAAAGGTTTGTAGATCTTAAGAAATTTATAGTTTTTGGCTAAAAATATCAAATAAACTGTACTCAGGCGCTTCCGCGTTTCCGACAATCGTTTCGAATATACTCTTTGCCAAGAGTGTAACTTGACGAAGCCAACTCCGGCGAAATTCTACTAAACATTTTGTTTATACCACGTTGCATTGTATTCTTGTTCCGCTGCCAAGTTTTGTAATCATATCGCTTCAATAACTAGAGGCTTAGCGCAAATAAATCGGATTGTCGCCGACATGCTATCACGTGTGTGCGAAATATTGGCCAATTCGGTATGAATATTCTACGCACGACGTCAGAACGATAATCACTTGTGTCTACAACGATGACGTAGGTAATATTGTTGTATTGTTTGATTTGCTTACTGAAAATAAAAATAGATAATCCCCTGATAAAAAGATTAACTAAACCTAAAAGTACATTTTTATAATAATTCGTTCTTTGTGCTACTTATATGTTTTACATTTGTATTCTTCCATTACAGTACGTGTAAAAATAATAAAAATGAGTTTTTTTTAACCGACTTCCCAAAGGAAAGAGGTTATCTATTCGTCACGTATATTTTTTTTTTTTTTTTTTTTTTTTTTTTTATGTATGTTCGGGCGAAATGGCTAGAAATCGTCGACCTACCGACACGATTCATACGACATTGTATGCGACTAGTTTCACAGGCAGTCCCATATTGAGGAAAATGAAAACCTTCCGGCGGTTTTCCCGGAAAATTGGAAAATGTCGGTTTCTTAAAATCTTGAATAACTTGGGTGTTTATAAACCGATTTCCATTTTCTTTCTTTCATTTGATAGGAAATTTCGTCACGCAACTTTTTCTCTTGGACATGGGTATGCTGTGATGCTTAACTCTTTGAGTTATGGGGTGGAAACCACCACCACTCCTCAAGTTTTTTAGATAATTTGAGATAACTCGGCTTCTGCCGAATCGATTCTTATGAAACTTGGAATATGTATTATATATCTATGCTTATATAGGTTGACGAAAAATTTGACCTTCAACTCTTCGATCCTGATGATGCAGGGTTACAGCTATCCTAAACTAAAACATTAGCTATTTGGTGCTTACATATATGTAACAAGACTACTAAGCAGAGACATGTGATGAAAATTTGACCTTCAACTCCTCAATCCTGATGATGCAGGGGTGCATCAAGCCTAAACCATTGGGGTTGACCATTTGGTGCTTATGGGTATGTTATAACAATACTAAGCAAAGACATATTATAAAAAAAATGACCTTCAACTCCTCAACCCTGATGATGCAGGGTGCTGTAAGCCCAAGCCGTAGGTGATGGCCATTTAGTGCTTACGGATATATAATAAGATAGCAAGGCAAAGATGTACAATGACAAATTTGACCTTCAACTCCTCAACCCTGATGATGCAGGGGTACTGCAGGCTTAAACCATAAACGTTAGACATTTGTTGCTCACGGATTTGTAATAACATTGCTAAGCAAAGGTATACGACGAAAAATTGGACCTTCAACTCCTCAATCCTGATGATGCAGGGGTATTGAATGCCTAAGCCATAAAACTTAGCTATTTCAATCTTACGCACTCAAAATGATATTTAAAAAAATGTAAGGTAAAACATTAGAAAAATGGTTGTATACGGTGGAAAATTGGACCTTCAACTTCTCAATCCTGATGATGCTGGGGTGCTTCAAGCTAAACTATAGGCGTTAGCTACATGATCGCTACGTATATCTGATAAGATTACTAAGCAAAGATATAAGATGAAAAATTTGACCTTCAACTCCTCAACTCTGATGATGCAGGGGTACTTCAGGCTTAAACTATAGGCGTTGGCCATTTGATGCTTATGGGTATGTAATATATTTACAAAGCGAAGACGTATGATAAAAAAGTTGACCTTCAACTCCTCAACCCTGATGATGCAGGGTACTGTAAGCCCAAGCCATAGAAGTTGGGGATCTGTTGCTTACGTGCATGCGATGAGATTACATAGAAAAGATATGACATGATAATTTTGACCTTCAACTCTTCGGCCCTGATGATGCAGGGGTACTTCAGGCTTAAACCATAGGCGTTGGCCATTTGATACTTATGGATATGTAATATATTTACAAAGCAAAGACGTATGATAAGAAAATTGACCTTCAACTCCTCAACCCTGATGATGCAGGGTACTGCAAGTTTAAACCATAAGCATCGGCCATATGGTGTTTACGTATATGTAATGAGATTACTAAGCAAAGATATGACATGATAATTTTGACATTCAACTCCTCAACCCTGATAATGCTGGGGTCCTTCAAGTTTAAACCGTAGGCATCGGCCATATTGTGCTTACGTATACATAATGTTGTTGTTCACAATACCAACAATGAGTTTCGGAGAGGATATAATTATGATCAAAAATTCCACTTTGAATACAATTACCTGAAAGATGCAAGAGTACTACCAACCTTTTTAAATTGGATGTGTTATTTTTATCAGTATCAGTTGAATTATACTCTTAGTTATAAGGTTTATATTACTTTTTCTACTTTAAATATTGATAATTATAGGTCTATTCTTTAAATAAATGTTTACTCAGAAAAAGTTGTTTTATTCGGTTAGGTTAGGTTCGAACAGATTTTTCCAATTCAGAATCTAAGGGAGGGGGCGCGGTAGCGCCCCCGACCGGTTGTGTCAAAGAAGTCTATTTTTATATGATGACGTCAGCACATAATTGTATTCATCCGAAAATCGGACGAATAATTAATTTTATTCATCCGGTTAGCGGACGACTAGCAACAGCCATAACTGATTTTATCGTGACTGAAAAGCGTGAAAAAAAAAATTTTAAACAAAAAATACAACCGACTTCCATGCCACATAAAAGTAAAAAATAATTTAAATACATGTTGGTTTAGAGCAAACACAGTTCTTAGTACATAGTCCCGAAGTCGGCGCTCATATAAGATACATGTAGTTTCGTCATGATCCAGCAAAATATGGTAAGCGCCGACTTCGGGACTATGTACTAAGAACTGTGTTTGCTCTAAACCAACATGTATTTAAATTATTTTTTACTTTTATGTGGCATGGAAGTCGGTTGTATTTTTTGTTTAAAATTTTTTTTATATATTTTAAATAAGTAAGTGGGTGCCAGATTATATATTTTTTTTTGTATTAAAAAGTATGCACAATATGCGCTTTTTAAACGTTTTTTTGCTCATATTTCGACCGAGGTGCATGGATCGTGGTCATGGTCAATACAAGTTTGATCGTATGTTGTCATTCCTATATATTCGTTTAAATTAAGAGTGCCGATAAGCCTTCACGTCGCAGTAATTTATATCCAGTGGTCTAGTCAGACACTTAGACTATCTGATTTGACGCCAGTCGGGGAAATATAAACATTACTTTAATTTCTGTTTTCGACTTAATCAGGTCTGCCTATAGTATTTACAACCGAAAATTTCAATCTGAGATAATAAGGGTCAAACATTATTACCTATTTACATATTTAATTGCAATACAATTACAATGTATTACAATTTAAACGCTTAATTATAAACAATTTACCTATATAAGTACTTATAAATAAGCAAATATGAAATGAGTTGCATATTGCATACATGCATATTCGCATAACCATAAAAAGACAATGTTGTTAGTTGAAGTAGGGTATTGCCCATTAATCATTAATATAATGCAAGGTAAACAAAATATCACTTACAAACAATTCTGCAGAATTCCAATGTAGTGTATACGATGACGCATGGTTAAATTACAATATGTAAGATGTAGGTCATCTGTTTATTATTTTTTTTCGTTTAGGCAAAATATGGTTACTAGGTGACACAGGCTCGTCCCTGTAGCTCCGGGATCAGAATAGGGGATAAGTAAGGTTTACCGATACCGATAACCGATGGGGAAGAAAGGTCCTCGAGTGGCGACCACGTTTAGGCAAAAGGAGTACAGGTCATCCCCCTACCAGATGGACCGATGACCTGAAGAAGACAGCGGGAAACCGTTGGATTCAGAGGGCACAGGACCGGTTGGAGTGGCGCCATTTAGGGGAGGCCTATGTCCAGCAGTGGACATCAAAGGGCTGATGGATGGATGAGAAGGTTTACCCTTATAAGATGAGGCAGAGCAACGTAATGGTAAGGAATTACCGTCGCCTATAGACATTTGTTGGGGCATTTGTTGAGGAGTCACAAACGCATCGCCGGCATACCAAGCCGACATGTAAGATTCAACGGGGCAGACTGACATTCCTTCTCGAACCACTTGTTAATAATAAAGAGACAGGGGAGCATGACGCTGGATTACACTTCAGGCTTTCATCATTTCAACCAGACGCATACTAATATCTTTAAAACGGATTATGGTCATAAAAGCCAATAGGCTATACGGTTCACGTCACATTCGCTGTACAACACACTCATTAACATCATATGAATATTCCGCAATATGAAAAAAAAAGAAATCGCAACCCGTTACATACGATTATTTGCATATGTGTGTGTTTAGCAACCAGGCTCAAACGTACAAAAGTTCGAACCAAGCATTTCGTGTAAGATTAAGGTTACCTACTTACAGACAATACGACGCACGAAAATAAACATCTCACTCGCATAACACTCACTTTCTCTACCGTCACATCATACAAGTAGGCTAGGGTTGTCACAACCTTACTACAACGAATACTTATTTAACTATAATGTACGTTGATAGCCAAATCCGAAAGTATTAGGGTTGGCTAAAAACACGGAATAAAGTTATAGACTACGATACCAGATTTATTAAAACGAACGTTCGTTCCCGAACAAACCCGTTCGATTAAAGGGAAAATGAAACGGGCAAGTTATGAGGAAAAAAAGGCACTGCAAATCAAAAAGAAATATGGGTTAGCTAAGAGTGCTAAAAGAGTTACAGAATTATGAAAATTGTACGAATTCACCATCTAACAGGTTTCATTTTGAAAAAAAACAGTGCCTACATTATTGTGCCATCGGAAAATGTCACTTATAAGGATCAAATTATGTTAAAATAATCTTTTATTTATCAGACTGAAGTAGCAAACGAGCATGCAGTCCACCTGATGGTAAGTGGACACTGCCGCCCCTGTACTGTAAGCAACTACATACAGAACATGGGTTCCATCTAAAGTCAATCACAAAAGCGTTGCTACTACCGAGGACTATGATGGTCGCCTCATGTGAAGGTGTGCTGGCAACCACACCCTTCTATCGAAACGCAAGAAATGCTTCACGCTAGAAATAGGATAGGTACCTACCTATATAAATATATTCATTACCTACCTTCGATATTATTGGAAATTATTTTCAATATATAGCTGTTATATTATAAAATACATTATTTTCGATAGCTCTCTAGCTATATATAACCTGTACTAACATCTATTAAAATATTTAAATGTTCGCAACCCTAACATGAGCGCCGTTTAAAAATGAAACCGAAGTACAGCGTCAACGGAAACGAAAACGTGGACTATACGTAAATATTTAACCGTTAATTTAATATTCCACTTGTAAGATATCTTTACAGACCTCATGTATGACTAACGTATTCCAGCGAGTCCGCTTGCTTTGATCAACTTTACCATGGTATTTAGTATCACATGAGTTAATCCAGGTCAAAATTTGTGTGTCTAATTACACCGAAATGCGATGTACAGATTATGCGTAAAAGAGTAACAAACTCACAAACACCCTCATAAACTTCATATAGATAAACATCAAGAAGACATTTGTACTTATCACTACATATCTAAATGTTATTTACCTACATTAATGTTGTTTTTTCCTTGTTTGTCCTTCGATTAATAATAGATAGCTTTTGATCCGCGGATTTACATAATATACAAACAGTAAACCGGTTACTTTTGTGGCAATTTGTAGCTGCAACTAATTGCAAGTAGTAACGTTCAGTTCCGCTTATCGAAAGAAAATACTTGGCGCAATCAAAGTATGGAAACAAACTTTAGTCGTCGTCGTTACAACGCATCTGTGGCATAATTAATTAACTCTGTCATCTTACCGAGATTTGATGATAATAGGTATTTTCGGGCGGTACCATAGCTTCATGTACAATATTTAGGAACGGTTGATGCTTGTATATGTAATAGGTATCCGCGTTCTACATTTTGATATAATAGCTAGGGTTGTTACGGATGCAAAACTTTAGACATCCGCGGATGCAGATGCGGATGCGGATTATTAGAAGTTCACATCCGCGGATGCGGATTCGATGCGGATGCGGATTCAATGCGGATGCGGATGCGGATTTAAAAGGATAATTATTTAAATTTTGAGTGCATAAATAGCAAAAAATCAATTTAAAATTAACTTTATGTTTATTTAATCATATTTCTAAATTAAAATTACACAAGTCTTTAGTTTTACTTCTGACACAACAGAATTTTGAGCTTCAAAAAAAAATCTTTGTTTAATAATGAAACTAAAAATTATTAAATTATATTTAATAAATAGCAATATTGCAGTTTTCTTAGCTCCAAGCTGTTTCTTAGCGGATTATATATTAACCCAGCTCCACTACATAGCTGTTCGCTTGGAACTGTGGCTGGTGGAGGTGATAAATATCGGCATGCTAATTTGGAGAGAATTTTAAATTCACAACGGTTAGCTTTCCACCAATTAAGTGGATTGTCATCTAAATTTTTTTCTTAAATTCCTTTCAAATAAAATTGCTTTCAGGTGATTTTTCAAAGAAGTAGTAGTGCAACTCTTCCACAAGTAACTTTTATTACATATCTTACACTCCGACCTCTCGGGATCATTTTTATCTATTATAAAATAACTCCAGATACTACTTTTTATTTTATTGGTGGCGACATTCCAATTTATCAAAATATTAATGAAACCTGCAAAAAAATATGGAGTGCGAAGTACGAATACACCGTAAACTCTCACTGGAACTATTTTATTGACAATAAGAAAAAACAACAATTAACACCTGTAGGATCTTGTTACTAGTATGCGCCTTCCTATTCGTCAGTTACCGAATGAAGTTAGCAAACGCGAAGCACGTGCCATACTGGCTCCGCCCACTTTCTTTGCATGTAGTTACTTGTTGATGTGAATCTTTATCCGTAAAACTCCGCATTGATTGATGCGGATGTGAATGCGGATGCAGATGTCTGAATTAATGCGAATAATCCGCATTTGCGGATGCGGATACGGATATTCGTAACACCTCTGATAATAGCCCTCACAAAATACTCAAATTTTACAGAAAATATCTAAGGCTCCTACAAAGATCGATAAACCTTGCACGGTACGCAAGCACATTGACGTGGAAAGAAGGATAGTTCATATAAATTTGCTAACACCACAACAATAATATTACGTCAGCACCATCGATGTTTTATCGACGCAACGGAAGTTTCTCTTTCCTCAAAGAAATATCTTTCTTGTTTACAAGTGATTCATAATCCACGTTGAACAATGGCCGATCGATCTATCGGGCGTGCATAGTCATTAGGCTCACCATTTTGTGTTGGAACAAGGTAGATGAAATATTGCTCGATAGCGGCGATCACATTAACATACACGCTTTCTACACTCATATATAAAAAAAAAAAAAAAAAAAAAAAAAAAAAAAACCACAGTAGGATTTTCTCTTGAGTCGTGGGTACCATGGACACATACAAGACGAATACACAAACACCCCGACCCAGAACATGAATCTAAACTCGTCATTCACCTGTCTGGCCGGGAATCGAACCCGAAACCCATTGCGCGGCAGACCGGTAAGATAACCGCTCTGCCACGCGGGTCGATAGAACATTGAAACAGCATACGAGCATGCAGTCCACCTGCTGGTAAGTAATTACTGTTGCTCGTGGACATCTGTTACTAACTACCTGTAAAACAGGATTTCTCTCTGAAGTCGATCACAGATTCGTTGCTAGTCCATAAAGATGGTCGCCGCTAATAAAAGTAAGTCAGCAACCACGCCCTTTCACCGAAACACAAGAACTGCTTCACGCTAAATACAGGTGTGTAAGTGATACTTAGAACTACAGTGTTTTTTTCTGCTCGATAGCACAGCATCATTATATTCCAATATTCAGAATGACTTGACGTGCCTCCTTTTTTCTCCGCTTATTGTCTCATCACATAGTGATCTCAGAAGTCATTTGCAAAGTGACAAAAACTGTCATCAGTGAATTATGTCCGACATTTTTTAGCAACGGTACTATTCATCATTTCTATGGTCGAACGTGGCGAAGTATATCGATTTTTGCACGTTTCACGCACCTATATGAAATATTATTCGAAGTGTCGCGCTTACTCGTAGTCAATATACTTATGTACTATAAAGTAATCAATGTTGCCCGGTAACTATTCCAAATACATTCAGATCTAACTTCGATCCCTCAAATCAGTCACAGATGCGTTGCTACCGCTAATAACTGAATTGGAAGATTCTAAACTGCGGACTAATGTCCTTTACTGCAGGCAACTGCTTTACTCAGAAAGGTGCAACGGGTCAATGAAATAACACTACACATATAAACAATAATTTAGAGAAAATTACTATCAACTTCTCACCAACATTTGCAATATTACTATTTACTACTAATATGGAATAAAAAGATTGAAGCACTGCTGCCTTAATTTAGGTGTTCCGTGTGATATTATCGCTATATATATGAATTCTAATAACAAATTCTTGAAACTTCATATAGTAAAGACATAAACAAGTCAAGGTAGTAGATCAGAACTAGTATAGTTCGACCGGGGAAGCACCACCGCCATACCAATTTCTAGCGTGAAGCATTTATTGCGTTTCGATAGAAGTGTGGTTGCCGGCACACTTTTACATGAGGCGACCATCATAGTCCTCGGGAGTAGCAACGCATCTGTGATTGACTCCAGATGGAACCCATGTTCTGTATGAAGTTGATTACAGATGTCCATGGGCGGCAGTGACCACTTACGATCAAGTAGACTGCATGCTCGTTTGCTACTTCAGACAAATAAAAATAAAAAACTTCTGGTTCAACGTAAATCACATCGTCTTCGGGCTTTCTATATACAAATAGAGTAATTTTGAATATAAAATAAGTAGGTATGTGTATAAATAAAGCCTTGCAATAACAACAAGTGATTATTGAAACAGTATTTTCCGCTGTCGAATATACAATGTTATTGTGTATCAATTCAACAGACTGCCGATAAACTTAAACCTGAATTTATTCATTCGCGTAAATTTAAAACTTCTTGACATTCAGATCACACAACAAACGAAGTATCAAGTTGTAATGCCGTGAATGTTTAAGTTAAGAAGTTTTTGTCTGCACCGTTCTTGTTACTAAGTAGTCAAATCTACTTTCGACGTGGCGATATCTCACAGTATGTGTACAATAGCGTTAGTGAAGTACCTCTTGGTTTATTGTAGCTCAAAGGAATTACGACCATATACAAATAAATAGAATGAACCTTATAATCACTACCCCCTCACCCTGGTGGCCGTCCTGAGGACTCCGGGATCTCCAAAAGAACGCAACCGGAGTCCTCTGAACGCGTTGCCCCATCGGGCTGCTCTCAGATGAGTGGCTGGGCCCACCTTTCCGTCTTGTCTTTACGACGATATGCGACCACACATGCCGCCGTCCTTCCCAGTGTCGCCTGGCTGAACGGTTCGAGCTCCCCCGAAGGCCCATTTAGTCGCCGCTTACGACAGGCAGAAGGCGACTGTACCCAACATATGAAAACCCGCTGTAGACAGACTATTTGCCATATATGCCCTTTCAGTCCATCACTTACCTCCCGTCTAGTAAACAAAGGCGAGTATATGATTAATGGTAATGGCTGTTTGCTATAGACGTCCCCAGTTTTCCAATTTTGATAGCATTCTACATAATCGAACCACGTAATGTATTGTTTGCTAATTAATTGGGTAAAACCAATTACGACCGTATATTGTCCGAATAAGGTAAAATGAGACGCTTATACATACTCATTTGTAATTTAATTATTCAAATGAATCTTATAATTATGGCTAATAATAATCATTATTATACAAGAGAACAAAGTCAGTATGTTTCTGGATTGATGAGTGTGATAAGTAAGACATCCATTAATCCAAACCGTTACAACTAAGTCCACAGGGGTAGCAAAGCATCGCTGGTATAGCTTAGTTAAGGCTCAAGGTTTATCTGGGATTGATAACAAACGGCCACAGGCGACAGTGACCACTTACCAACAGGTGGAATTCACCTGATCGACCTCATTTTTTACTTCTATGCTATAAAAAAATCGTTAAAAACATCCCACGGACAGTTAACCGATGAAATGGAAACTAAGTCGAAGGTTGTAAAAATCAATTAAAACTCAGGTGATCTCCTTGACCTAGACACTAATAAACAATATCGTATGTGTGTTAATTGACTAAGCATCCTCATATCATTTTAATTTCAAAGTATTTGCTCACCGACTTTCCTGCTGGTTTCGTACGCGTACAAAAACTTTACCGTACATTTATTTACCTTCGTTAGGAATGTTGAGTGAATATAAAATTATGTTGCAGTAAGAAATTTAAGGAATATATGTGAAATTCTACATGAATTATAATATTATGGTTACACAACCAAAGTAAATATTATAAGCCACGTCTTGTTTAACAATTTCATTATAAATAAGTTTGAAGTACTTCAAACTTATTTATATTAATGAAGTCGATTTTTTATACAACAAACCTATAATAAAAACAAATCCTCTTTCTGAGGCGCAGGCGGCTAAAAATTTGATTTACAGAGCAGTGACGAAATAAAGTTAATAGCTAACATCGCAAACCTAACTAAAGAGGTATGTTAATAATAACGTAACGCGTAACGTAACGGTAACCAAATAGAACGTTAACTATTACCAGCGTTAAGTAAGATCAGTTCGCAGTTCGCTGAAGAACGCGCACATAATTTTGTAACGTGTAACACATATTGGGCATGCCGCGTACAAGAATCACGCACGTACAATTAATTAATCATAACAAACGGCGAGCATATATTTCTTTTCATTACACATTACGTGTTCATCGGACCGTGAACTGGGGTTACGCAAGGCGTTGCTCAATGCAAATAAAATATTAAGTAACTTGATGGCATGTGACACGTTAATAATTCGGGTGTGGTTGATGCGTCTAACATCACAGTACAATCAAAACAGGTTGGATTATATGATGAATGGTCTTGGTATTTGCACATAAAGCGAATTAAATAAAGCTGAACGTTGACAGAAGAACACGACTGCTAAAAGCAGCACCTTCAGCAACTGTCCAGTAGCTTAAGTATCCACCGCTCAAGCGATAGCAGTCAAATGGCAATCACGCTTTCCACACGCTTTCTACACTCATAGTAGGATTTTCTCCTGTGTCGTGGGTACCATGGACACACACAAGACGAACACACAAACACCCAGACCCAGAACAGGAATCTAAACTCATCATTCAGATACCTGTTTGGCCGGGAATCGAACCCGGGACCCATTGCGCGTCAGACCGGTATAGTAACCGCTGCGCCACGCGGGCCGTCATTCAGTCGTCAATCAGTTTAGGACGAATGCCACGAATCATTCGATGGCACAAAAAATGTCCGCATTGAACAAATTACTACAAATTGCAGTGAAAACTAACATGCGGTAGAATCAGTGTTATTCTAGCGGGGAGTTACCACCACCACACTTATTTCTAGCGTGAAACAGTTCTTGCGTTTCGATGGATGGATGTTGCTAACTTCCTTATATATGAGGCAACCACATTAATCGTCGGGAGTAGCAACGCATCTGTAAACGATTTCGGATAGAACCCTAGTTATATATAATCTTTCGCTACTTCAATGTGATAAAAGATGCCTGGTCTTATAAGATCAGAAACAAACATACATAAATTAGACTTTGACGTTCAACACAGACGCTTGTAGCGACAACCGTAAAACGCTTGCAGCGAGTCTCCTTCGTAAGTAAAATCACACTATTAAGTGCACTTCGTTCGTTAAATACTTCATTATAGTAGTATTAAAGAGTAGAGATAATATGACTAAACGTTAATATTTGCTTTGTGATTTAGGAACTATTGTGTGTAATAGATAAGCTAGAAGCCACTTAACGTTGGTAATGGAGCGTTATGATAACAGATACGCGTTACTTGTATTAATCCTCATCAGATTTCCGCTTCCTTGTTAATATAAAAAACCAAAATAAAAAAAAAAAACCTTTTTTATTATAAAGTTTTTATTTTTTTCAGTGTGTGATTAGTTGTTGATTCAAATTTATTGTTACTTTAGATTTTTCTTTTATAGTCTTAATTACACTCCTAATTGGATCAACATCCTTCAAAGATGTCATTTTGAGCTACATGTCTCATTATTAACATTGACAACACTTCCATAAAGTATGGATATGATGATGGTAAAATCATTTGAAATGTCTTCACTTTGAGACTATATCCGTGACCAGCATTGAGAGAGTATTATAATTTTATTGATGACTTTAAATTAGATTTGGCACAGAGTTTGGCAAGACCTAGTTGATACGCCTCATATGAGCTGGTTACCTTACTTTATCATACTCTTCAAGGAATACAACAGCGCTTAACCCTATAGTTATTAGGTAGAAAGAGATACCACAAACAGTTGACCACCTTCATATAGTGCAAAACAGTCCTCAGGACTGACATAACTAGGAAGATCTAACATATTTATCATAGTCATGCTGACATCAGTCAATGGCATTTTTTCTGCAAATGTCAATGCATGTTAACAATGTATTTGAAGGTGAAGTTCAGTTTGATTATCTATATGTAATGATGATTACATTCCATGACTCGTTAGTCATCACTTACGATTGCAATAGTATGGGCAATGCCTGACATAATAGACGAATGTTTAATAAACTGCATGATTGATAAAATGGAATAAAATTTGCTAGATTTTTCTTTATATCACAAATACTAATTTATTTAATTAATTGTAGGAAGCCAGCTGTAAACCCAGAAAGACTGCAATAATACTAAACAAGTGCAGCTAAGTCCAAGTAATGATATCGAAGTCTAAAAAGAACAGTACTCGATCTAAAGTCGATATGTCTTATGACATATGGCTTAACACTCGAGGGCATCTTCACGTCACTTTAAACGCTTCGTATTAAACATCGCCTTATAGAGCAAGAGCCCGTGAGTGCCAGACCTTCGGATTTTCATAAAAGCTGAAAATTTTTCTATGTGTGTCCCTAATACAGGTAAGAATGATCCCCACCCATGAAGCTGGGGCAGCGGTGGCTTTGGCAGGTAACAGGTAACAAAGGTGTATAAAATTCCATCTCAAATTTATCATAAAATAAAACTGAATTTTTTTATATTTGATTCACAATAATATCAAAACTCGCGTTGCTCATTGCCGGACAGTTAGTATGGTTGCAACCCTCTGCCGGACACCCTTAAACTATTATAACTTATAATTATACTTACGTTATATTATAAAATCTCAATTTTATATATAATTTTTTGGAGGCCTATTAATCTATGTTTACATAATTGCCGGACAGTTTCGACGGTTCTATCACCTTGCTAGACGCATTCAAAGTGAGCAGTAGTTCGGGTAGCAAGTAACGTATACAGTAACTAGTGCGAGTGAGACAGAGCGCTTGGTCTATTGCGGCCCTTCACTGCGCATCCACTGTTATCAAGTTCAAATTGTGCAGCTTATTTTTTTCTTAGTCAAGAAATTTCATTAAATAAATTTTTACAGTTTGAATAACAAATATTTAAAACAGTACTCAGTAAATTGTTCTAATACAACTTCAATCATATCGAAACTCTTAATAACTTTATTTATATTATTTTTCATTTTTACGAAGTTTATATTTTCAATTCTATCAAAATTGTAAAGCCAATGAATTAAAGTAAATCAAATTTTATTGTTTATTATATCAAAAAGCAATTTTTTTTTTAAATAAAAAAGTTATAGAAAAATACATTTAATTTAATAAAATCTACATGTTGGAATTCTACATATCTTTATAACAATTTAAACGGTTTCAATTTTGCTTTTCTGTAAAATGCAGGATCGTAATCACATCCTGTGAAAGTGTGAATAACAACAATAAGTATTAACATCATCATCACGTTATGAATAAGTGATAAATATAACTAGTTTTAGTGCATTATAAAGAAAAAAGGTGGAATACGTCGTAAAACACATAAATTATTGGATATAGTGCATCGAGTTCGAGTTGACAGCAGTTTGAATATGACGTAAGTAATCAATTTTGGATAAGACATACGAATTTTTGTTTGTAATATTTTTGCATATAATGTTTAAATAAAGTATTTTGTATTATTATGATTTATAGTATAATGAATAATAATACGTATGTAGCTCAAAAGTTCACAAAACAAACACATTATTTACAAGTCATGTCCATAATAATGTATTGATTTTATGACCTAAATACTAAACTTTATCTGCGTGGTGTTTAAAATATTTCTTAGAAACACTTCGGTATTTGTATTGTATCAATTACTTAATACTATGTAATCCTTAGAAAAACTTTTAGTCATATGAAATTCATAAAGATAGTAACCAAAACTTAGTGTTTATCTAGACCCTAATTTTGGGACCTAAAAAAAGTCAATCATGTCAAAGTAATCATTTTTGTTCAACTCATATTCAAAATATATTAAACGTAACACTGAGATTGATGTTTTACTTTGTAGATATAATCTTATAGTTTAACGTAAACAAAACTCCCCAAACTACTGCTCACTTTGAATGCGTCTGGCAAGATGATAGAACCGTCGAAACTGTCCGGCAATTATGTAAACATAGATTAATAGGCCTCCAAAAAATTATATATAAAATTGAGATTTTATAATATAACGTAAGTATAATTATAAATTATAATAGTTTAAGGGTGTCCGGCAGAGGGTTGCAACCATACTAACTGTCCGGCAATGAGCAACGCGAGTTTTGATATTATTGTGAATCAAATATAAAAAAAATCAGTTTTATTTTATGATAAATTTGAGATGGAATTTTATACACCTTTGTTACCTGTTACCTGCCAAAGCCACCGCTGCCCCAGCTTCATGGGTGGGGATCATTCTTACCTGTATTAGGGACACACATAGAAAAAATTTCAGCTTTTATGAAAATCCGAAGGTCTGGCACTCACGGGCTCTTGGACTATTACTCATATCACATCAGAGAATATAGCCACTACCAGAGTACTGCCAATAAAAGGCAGTTTTAGTGTGATGGAGGACGAATCGAACAACGCGAGGCTTGTCCTTTCAAATAACTACCCATAACCCCATGACACATAATGACACTCTGCCATTTGATTAAAAAGTACTAGTTTTGGAAAGTAGTTAACCTTTTTGACGCGAAGTATAAAGCCGCACTTCGGTTACGAGGACGTAGATCAGCTCAACTATTTCCAAACTGCAAGGCGGGGGTCAGAAGGCCAACCGTTCTTGACATCTGACATCTTAAGAGTTACATAACAAATGCAATATAGAGTAGGAGCTCGGTAAGCGCATTTTCTCTGTAGTCACACACGTGTATCACTACTAGCGAGCAGCGAGAAGTTATTACAGACTTTTTAGTGGAATTCTCGTGTTAAATATGATTCGCAAAAATATAACGAGTCTTAATATATTGCCTTGTATTCTATCCTCTTTCAAATATTAGGATGTCAAAATTTCAGAACAACTTGCAATAATTTACAATTTTAATTTGTCTCTTTCATTTAATTAATATAATTTTAAAACAAAAGTGTACACTGTGTAATTATTTATCTATTATTTTTGTATTGGAGCTGATAATAAAACAATAAAACATTTGTTTTTTCACAAATAACAACCACAAATACATAGTGAGGTCAGTTTAAGATAGTCATGCATTGAACAAATGCGACGTATGAATGGCCACCGAAAATGCTCGTGTCCAATACTGACCAGGAAAAAAGAGCCACACGCTGTTATTTTTACTTTTAAGTGTAATTTTTGGGCGAATGCACGTATTTCACACTAAAATAAGAACTAAACAACACGAGGATTGATAGAAAACTCTTATGGACGGTTCTTTTTTATTTTTTTTATACTTAAACCTAACGATAAGGCTGACGGGCTACCTGATGGAATGTAGTCACCGTCGCCTATGGACACTTGCAACACCAGAAGAGTCGCCAATGCATCGCCGGCTTTGAAGGAGAGCTCTTTTGGCACCTTTTTTGAAGAAAGGTTGACGCCCCGGGAATACCTCGGGAGGAAGCTCGTTAAATAAGCGTTATGTCAACGTTGTAAAAGTTAAAATAATTCACTATCGATACTTTTATCGCTTATGGGTAACTGTGAAACTTTTTAGCGTAGGATGTTACGCGCCAACGAATTACAGACTACGAATTCGGAGCCTCGCTCTCTTCCTGTGGGTTACTAATGAAGGTTTCTAATTAAATCGTTGCATAATTTGACGCGTTGCAAATGTTACCTTCAGCATCATATACACGACAATTTTAACACATCTTGAGTGTACGTGTGTTATTAATTAAAATCTACGTGTGATTTATGTTATTATGTTAATGCGATACATAATATATGTATGTGAATAGAAGTCATAAAATTTTATTACTTTTAAATAATGTTTATAATTATCATCTATCGAATACCATTAAGTTAAAGTGCGAAACACTTTATTTTACCTTATACATCAATTTTAATTTAAAATATTAAATAAGCTAATATTTTACTCCTTTTTTCTCTAGGACTTGTAATTATAAAGAATTAGGAAAGCACTTTGACGAAAACACACATAAAAATAACCTTATAAATCCAATTAACACCCCTAACCAAATTAAAATGAGTATGCTCCAAGCGAGAATATCAATGTGTAGTTGTATGTTGTACTGAAAAACTTCAGATTACCGTTAAATAAATTTCCTTTTACATTTGTAATTAAACAAGGATAATTCGTACGTGGAACGGATGGATAATAATTTTGTACTTACATTTTGTGTTAAGGAGAACAACATATGACGTGGTTTATATTTCAGGAAGCTATAGCCATTCCCATTTAATATGTATCTAAATCTCTTAAAATAAATTGAACGTTTGACGACCCGCGTGGCGAAGCGGTTACCATACCGGGCTGACGCGCAACGGGTCCCGGGTTCGATTCCTGGTCAGACAAGTATCTGAATGATGAGTTAAGATTCATGTTCTGGGTCTGGGTGTTTGTGTATTCGTCTTGTGTGTCCATGGTACCCACGACCCAGAAGAAAATCGTAGTGTGGGGCTGTAAGTGTAAAAAGCGAATGTCGCTTAGTTTATTGATGACCCGTGTGACGGAACGCTGCCATAACGAACTGACGCGCAGTGGGTCCCGGATTCGATCCCGGGCCAGAGTTATATCTGCTTGTGGAATTTAGATTCTTGATCTTGATCTGGGTGTTTGTGTATTCGTTTTTGTGTGTGTCCGTAGCAGCGCTTTTCGTTTTTTTTTTATTATTATGAAGGTCAGTCACATGCATCACCAGTAAATTGAAGGGTTATTTTTGCTACGGTTACCCTAGCTCAGAGGCCTCGAAACAATCGTTTAGTGTTGCAAGCGTTAGCGTTAAGCGAGTTTCACCAAACTTCGCTACAATTAGCAAATATTTCGCGGCCTTAAGAGAACCGAAGACAAGTTCAATTTCCTGCGATGATACTTTGAAGGCATGTTTATTTAGATCTGTCACATCGTAAATCTTCACTTATACACACGCATGGAATACGAAGCCACATAAAAAAATTAGCTATTCATATTTTAAATTTCTCTATGATCAATTTTAGCAAGATCTTCTTAGTTAGAAAAGACAAAGAATGAATTTTGGTTCAAAATTTATTTTTTTCGGCGCCTTCGTCCTTCATTTAAAACTACATACATAAAACGCCGTTTTTCATATTCTTTAAATTTGTCTTCTAAAACTTTCCAGAACAAACTCTTTAATTAATTTGACTTTGATATTATTTTTTATTGAACACTACTTTATGTTTGTACATATACCTACTCGTCATTTCAATAACAAAATAATCTAAGTGCAATTTTGATTAAAAATCCGTAAAACGTTTAAACTTCTAGGACGCGGTTCCCATGAATACGTTCAAATAATAAGTTATTAATTAACGTGCATGCCTCATGACACCTTAACCCAAATTGTTCGAGGCCAAGTTTTTAAATTAAGCGCTATCTCAACGTAATGTATTAATTTATTATTTACTTAAGGTCGTCTCATAACACGCATTTTGCCCTTCCGAAACGTAAAAATACTCAGAATTCAGATCATTCGCATGATATATTTTAAGCTTCTGTTTTCTTAGTCTTACCGTAAAGCGTGGGTGTCGGTCTTATATCAAATCACTCTCTCTTCCCGTATAACATAGGAACCGACAAGGATAAGAAGATAGGTAGAACTACCTGTGAAACATCAGCACCTACTAGGGTCACCGACACCGGTCAGCATGCCAGGCGCGATAACTTAGCAAAACCCACCATCAAATGAGTCATATGCCATGCATTGAACCTCAGAAAACGGATGGATGGATGACGTTTCACAGTATTGTGGACAGTAAACAGCTCAAAACAGCACAACAGACCATTTAACTGCTTACAATTAATGATCTTACAACTCGAGCGAAAAAAACTAAACAATTTCGTTAGATTTTTTTAATCCAAAAAACTCAATAATTTCGTTAGATTTTTTAAATCCTATTTCTTAATAAGTAACGTATCTAATGGATAATAAGCTGGAGTATCCAGATGAAACAATCAGCGTAAAATTTGCACGTAATATTAATATGACTTATTAGTTAAAAGGATTACGCTTACTTAAAAAGCTTAATCTGTTAAGAGGTTATTTGCTTGCAGTAAGGAAAAATAATAAGATAAGACTTTCTAATAGTGTTTAAGGTAAAGCCTGGGATTAAGTCTGTATTAATTGTGGATCACGGGATTACGTTTTAATAGAAAACTTTTTATAGAGATAAGTGCGTAAAAAATCTAAAGTAGCTAAAAATAGCATAAACTAAGACTAAGTACAAAGCATTCAAGGATTAATTATCCATAAATTCCCGTTGGAGATCATCCTGTCACAAAATACAAGATATTCTGACAAGAGATAGACGTTGGTTAGTTAAGTGACATCCTATACTTTCAAAATTAACAAATTATTAAGTAGTGTTAGTGCTACAAGAACTTTTTACCCTGACAGAAAAAGCTCAAATAAACGTGACAAAATAAAAAAAAAAATATATAAAAAAATCTCTATAATCTTAAGCCCGTGTAGGAACTTGAAAAGCGTACCTATATTTAAAAAATCGTCGTGTATCGTATATATAGCAAATCTTTGACATAGGTAGGTATACGACAATTCGTCATTCTCAACTTAGTTTATTTTTTATTATATAAAGCAGATGCGCATTTGTTGTGTCTGTATTGCCCACATTAGCAATAAGCATCGCAATTTTTTTTTCTCAAATATAATATTAACGTATCAGAACTCACACTTGTAATAATACCTAAATCAATGATCATGTACGAGTACTTCTTTAATGAAAGGTCATACAATTCTAATTGCTTCCGCAGCTCGATCAAATTAAACTGTAGTACTCAGTAGTCTTATCAACGAAGGAGCGTCCTTGTCCTTTGAGACGGTAGGTTGCATTACTTAATTATCGCTTAATTTTTAATATACAAATATATATGTATATATTATTCGAGACCGAAATCACAGATTTTATGTATTTGAATATGTAACCGTGTACCGTGACTGCCCGCGATCACGCTTTCAAAAATATTTTTTTAGTAAATAATAGACCTAGATTTTAATCAATACATAAGAGAAAATGTAGGTCTATGTTTTAATGAATATAAAAGTTAAAAAATATATAGGTATTTTTGTTATTTATGGCAGTTATAGCAAACAACAGCGCAGCCCACTTGTTAATGTTAAATTGATACTGCAGTCCATGGATTTAACAAATAAAAAAAATTTTAAAATCCCTTCATGCATGAGTGGATTCCTAACCGCATTTATAATATCAAGTATTCCAAATAACATTTATTCAACTGACATGTTATCTTAACCGCCTGTATCAGACATAAAAAAAATTACACCATCGATTTAAAAAAAGTTAATAGGTAAAATAATGATGATAAAACTATGAGACGAATAGATAACCTTCCTTTGGGAAGTCGGTTAAAAAGCGCTAATAAACGTCCCGTTTCATAAATAGTACAGTAGTGTCCGTATTCAAAGCAGTTCCTGCCATCCTGTCTCGTCCGGACGTGGGAGGAAGGAAGATCTTACGCGCACATCCCGATACGGGTGCTCCGCCCCACTTTGTTACACATTTGTCGAGTGGGACAATGATCCCGGTCACCCTACACAGAGACGTAAGGGAACATGTACGTCTGTATTAACGTCACGGCAATTATAACGAAGTTATCATTTTACAAGAATTCAAATGAGGCAGTTTTTCACCATTCATCAACTTATCAGACTTTATGACTTTATGAAAAAATGAAAAAGTTGGACATAAGCCTCCCCTACTGAGGGTTTTACCTATAATCACCGTGCTTGTCATCTTTTAGTAATTACAGTAGGAGTAAATGATACAAGAATACGCTGCTGTCTATTCTCTGAATTATATTTTGTCGACCAATCTGATATGACTGTAAACATTTATTTACCTAAATAAAAATGACGAATTAATAAATTACGCACCGCAATGTTCATACACAATTTAAATTGATTCACCTTTCAATTGTATTTTTAGGAACTTTGGTAAAGCAGCAAACGAGCATCTGATGAAAGTAAATGATCAGTATCGCCTGTTATCAACAGGTAAGATTTTACTTGTACTCAAGACAAGCCACAGGTGTAACATTACGAGTGTCCAACTGAAGACAGATTTATGTTCGAAATCGAAGATTATTTGACTTTTGCCACAACAGAAGCCGAACCAGAAGGTTTACCCCTAAGGCCTCTTGTAGACACACGTTTTTTTGGGCGTAAAAATCTACGGTTAATTCGCCGTGTGTAGGCACGGTTGTCAGTGTTGAATGGATCACTGTGAGATGCCGTGCCATGTACAAGCTAGCACTTTTTTTTTACTGTACGGTAAGGACGCCGTACGGCTGAAAAAAACGTGCCATGTACAACAGACCTTAGAAATTCAGATTAACGATTTGAGCTTTGGTATCAAAATGTTTATATTAATATGTAACTAAGTTCTACAGCTATTTAAAATTAGGTACTTTGCAACTAATGAATTTGTTAGACTTAAATTTGCTGCAAAGAGCCGTGACATTGCTAAATAATATTAAATTCAAACATGCAAATCCACCATAGAGGGTAGGAGGGTAGGAGTACACGCGCTCACGCTTCATCATCTCCATCGCAATATCCTACATTCGTAACATTTTTTCCAATTTTAGCGCTTTCTGAATATTTTCGGCTTCGATCAAAACTTCAAACTTCCCATTTTATCCGAAAGAGACCTAATCCAGTATACAGTTACTTATTACCCTTGATGAGTCTTACAAAACACAATAATGGCAAATAACGCAAAATGTCGTCAATCCATTATCGCCCCACTGTCGGGCACGGGTCTTCTCTCAGAATGAGAGAGTTTAGCCCATAGTCCATCGCGCTGGCCAAGTGTGAATTGGTGGACTTTCCAATGCAAAATTCGTGATAAATATGTCACAAACGAGCCTTACCACTTTCGAGTGTAAGTCAAACCCACAATTTACAATATGTCCTGTACTATAACAATAAAAGTGGCTATATTCTTTATTAAGTTACTTTCGCACGAAAGAATCCTATCAATTCATCTTATTTTTCTTACGCAAGTAAAACTATTCACAAATATTTGTTTTCAAAGAGTACTGAATCCCATTAGTATTGGTTCCTCGTGAGAAATCGATGTTTGTACAGAGTATTATTCTCTGTTATTGAATTCTTGCATATACACTTATTCCTCGTAATTTGTTAGCAAAAAGTTTCGCTTCTTACATATTAATAATCTTTGAGGTTGCTATAAAGTACTGTGTTGTATCTTTATTATCTTCCAAATATAAGAAAAAGAATAGATTTACAAAAAAAACAAAAATGTTAATGTATGTATTATTCAAATAGGATCGTCCTAATCATGAATTCTTATCTTAAATTCAAAAATATTCACATTAAAATTTTATGTAAAATGTTCGCTCCAATGTATACAAAGCTTTTTTAATAGAAACTTATTTTATGGAAAAATCTTATACTGTATGAGAAATATTAATTAGATGCAAATATTTTTGGTTTTAAAATTTGAAACAATAGGTGATGAGATATTTATTTTTCAACAATGTAGTAATACGTATACAGAGAGCTAGAACTCAAATGTCATGTCATGTCTTACGACAAGATCTTAAATATTGTACACATCCATTCACATAATAAAAAAAAATGTGTGCGTGTACTAGCGTACACTCGTAAGAAGTAAAACTTCTTTAGTACGTTATTTTTCAAAAAATAATTTACTATATATATATAAATTACGTGTCACTTTATTTGTCCGCAATGGACTCTAAAACCTCTGAACCGATTATAATCAAATTTACACAACGTGTACATTTTGATCCAACTTGAAAGATAGGATAGTTTATATCTTAATTTATAGGTTTAATTGCAAATATTTTTTTTAGTTTCAGCTGTTAGCTTTATATAATCCTAATAACAGATGGCGGTGTAATGTTATCTGTTAACTTGATTAAGTAAGTAATGGCGCTTTGTTAAAATTACAACCGTTTCACATAAGCTACAATTTAATATCATGACCAAAGATAAGTATAAGTTACTAACTTCGATCAGTAATATTGGTGATCAAAGGTTACAAAAGTACCTAATACATAGCCATCTCAGTATATTCTGCGTTGATACGCAACTTCACCGCCAAATAATGTTTAAGAGATATTAGATGGCGCTCTTTACGATACAGTCATCTACATGAACCGAATGTATTGATGGCGCTTTGTTAAAATTTCATATGAGCAAAGGTTTCATATGAGCGACAATTTAATATTATAAATGTATCCTTATAAGTAACTAAAGTAATACAAAGCTATCTCAGTATATTCTGCGACGATACGCCACCTTACCGCCAAATCGAAATAGTAATATGTCTGAGATATTAGATGGCGCTGTTTACGTTACGGTCATCTACATGAACCGAATGTATCGATAAATCAATACCGTTTCACTTAGTCAGTTTTTTTTTTACTTGAATTTCGTATTTCCTTAAACTAAAATTGACAAATAATTTTAAACGCAATTTAAGAGATAAAGGAAAAATATTTTATTAATAAATACACCTTGCATTGTTGCCAGTAATAAATTAAAATTACCCATACAATGCATGTATTATGACTAAATTATTATTGATGCGTTCACCTGACATACATTTCCCTAAAAACAAAGTGTAAAATTATACCAATCGAACAGTTGACTCAATATTACATAAAGTTATTTTTTATTCATAGTAGTAAACTATGAATAAAAAAATTTTCAAACAAATTTTCTTTATTTATAGAAAACATTTATTTTGATGAAGTATTTTTGAACGCAAATTACATTTAAATTCGTACTGAAGTGACCGTTAGGTGGCGCTACCTAACCTATTTTGTTTTTGTTTGTCGATGTACATATTGTAGGAAAGACACACTAACGTGGTTTTTATGTTGTGGTGATCGCAACACAGTTAAATCTCAATATTCTTGGTTTTTCAATTTTTGGACTTATCATAGACGGCTACGTGTTACTTAGACTGAAGTATAGTGAACAATAATTTAAGTTAGTATAGTGAACAATAAAACTATTCCTGCTTTTTAATTAATAATGCTTCATTGTTCGACACTTTAATTTAAAAAAATAAAGACAGGTTAACTAAAAATATTGTACACCGAGAACTGCTGAATTAAATTGAATGTCAAATTTTTTAATAAAAAATTATAAATGTCATTGTTGAAAATTTAATACCATCTGCCCTTCTTACCTTATTTATAAGTTTATATGTTACATGTTGTCTACTAAGAACTTTGTAGTATATTAATTTCTTACAAATACGAAATAATACAATTTAAAATTAGTTTAAGTAACATTTCTTTAACCACAGCAACGCGTGGCCGGGTCTACTAGTTTACTATATGCAACTTTACAGAAATTGGTTAAATAAAGTTAAATTAGATAAAGTTTAATAAAAGGCTTTTATTAAACTTTATCTAATAATGTAACTTTATCTAATAGTGTGGTGTCGGTTGGCCGTGTGGTGTCGGTCTTGTGAATAGCACCACTCCCTCTCTTCCCGTGGATGTCGTAAGAGGCGACTAAGGGACCTTGAACCAGGTGATGGGCAGCAGCATCACCCTGTGAATTTAAAACTTACTGCGGTCACCAACACGCACAGCCAAGCGCGGTGACTACGGCAAAAACCCCCTAATGGCAGCTCAACCGAAACCATGGCCCCCAGTCCCCGGCAGCCCCGCTATTCCTGGCTATGGTAGCGGTCACGGTTACGGCGGGGCAGGGGGTGCTAAGAATCTCCGGCAGAGATCGAGCTACCACAACCGACGACTTCTGCACCTGGCAACATATAACACCAGGACTCTGAGGAATGATGAGAAGATATATGAGCTGGAAGAAGAGGTAGACAAGCTTAACTGGAGTATTATAGGATTATCTGAAGTCCGAAGACAGGGGGAGGACACGATTATCCTAAAATCTGGTAACTTGTTCTACCACCGGGACGGCGAACATCTGTCCCAAGGTGGTGTCGGGTTTCTCGTCAACAAGTCACTTGTCAACAACGTCGTGGAGATCAAGAGTGTGTCGCCCAGGGTAGCATACCTTATACTCAGAGTATCCAAGAGGTACTCGCTGAAGGTCATACAGGTATATGCGCCGACATCGATGCACTCTGATGACGAGGTTGAGGTTATGTATGAGGACATATCTAAAGCCATACGTACCTCAAAATCGTACTTCACGGTTGTGATGGGGGACTTCAACGCAAAGCTGGGCATTCAATGTGGCGATGAGTTGAAGGTAGGGCCCTTTGGCATTGGTAATCGGAACCATCGAGGCCATTTGCTGGCTAACTTCTTGGAAAAGGAAGGATTCTATATGATGAACTCCTTCTTCAAGAAGAAGCCTCAAAGGAAATGGACCTGGATGAGTCCCGATGGTACTACCAAAAACGAGATTGACTTTATACTGGCAGACAAGCGGCACATATTTAACGATGTCTCTGTGATCAACAGGTTTAAGACCGGAAGCGATCACCGGATGGTAAGAGGCACGTTAAATATCAAGATCAAGCTGGAACGGTCCCGCCTTATGAAGTCGATACTCCGTCCAAGATCTTGTCAAATCCAGGGCTCTGAAGACTTTCAACTCGAGCTACGCAATCGCCTGGAATGCCTAGAAAATTGCGTTGATGTTGACGAAATGAACACCAAGTTGGTAGAAACTGCCCACGAGGTAGGGTCGAAGTACTATAAGACCCCCTCCAATAGAAGTACTCAAAGACTGTCGGTCCAAACTCTCGAACTTATGGCAGAACGGCGGGCAATGTGTGTGCAGTCTCCAGCTTCACTGTCGCAGCTTAGGCGGCTCAACGCGCAAATCTCTAACAGGATGCGACGCGACCTCCGTCTCTTTAATGCAAATCGCATTAAAGAGCAAATTGAGCGGAACAAGGGCTCCAAGGTCTTCGCAGGGGATTTGCGTGTTGGGCATAGCTTATTAACGAAGCTGAAGACGGATGACGGCACCACAGTTGCCGCGAGGCCTGAAGTTCAGAGAGAAATTGAGCGCTTCTATGGGCAGTTATATACCGCTTCACGTGGCCCTTTGCCGCCTGTCAATGACAAGCGAGCCACGCTAACCCGACACTATACCGAAGATATCCCGGACGTCAGCCTGTACGAGATTAGATTGGCCCTCAAACAGCTCAAAAACAACCGAGCGCCCGGCGAAGACGGAATCACAACTGAATTGCTTAAAGCAGGAGGGAGGCCGATTTTGAAAGCGCTCCAACAGCTGTTCGATTCCGTCATAAGCCAGGGTATAGCACCGGAGGCGTGGAGCAGAAGCGTGGTGATACTGTTCTTCAAAAAAGGCGACAGGTCTTTACTGAAGAATTACAGGCCCATCGCGCTTCTGAGCCACGTCTACAAGGTGTTTTCGAGGGTCATCAATAATCGAATAGCTCGCAGGCTCGACGACTTCCAGCCTCCCGAACAAGCCGGATTCCGAAAAGGCTTTAGTACCATGGACCACATACACACACTGCGGCAGATAGTAGAGAAGGCCGAGGAGTACAATCTGCCGTTGTGTGTGGCCTATGTGGACTATGAGAAAGCCTTCGATTCTATCGAGACATGGGCGGTGTTGGAGTCGCTCCAGCGGTGCCAGATTGACTATCGGTACATCGAAGTGTTGAAGTGTATATATAAGGCAGCCTCAATGTCGATCCGATTACACGACGGATGTACGAACCCGATCCAATTGCAGCGCGGTGTGAGACAGGGGGATGTATTATCCCCGAAACTGTTTACCGCTGCATTGGAAGACGTGTTCAAACTGATGGAGTGGAAAGGATTCGGCATCAACATCGATGGCGAATATATCACTCACCTTCGATTCGCAGACGACATAGTCATCATGGCGGAGTCGATGGAGCACCTCAACACCATGCTCAGCGACCTCTCTGGTGCCTCTCAACGGGTGGGTCTTAAGATGAACATAGACAAGACGAAGATCATGTCTAACGTCCATGTCACACCCGTACCGGTCGTTGTAGACGGCACCACCCTCGAAGTTGTTGACGAATATATTTACCTGGGGCAGGTGGTGCAGATGGGTAAGTCCAACTTCGAGAAAGAGGTCACTCGTAGAATCCAACTCGGCTGGGCAGCGTTCGGGAAACTGCGCCATATCTTCTCATCCGATATACCTCAGAGCCTGAAGTCGAAGATGTTCGAGCAGTGTGTGTTGCCAGTGATGACATACGGCGCCGAGACGTGGTCCTTTACTGTGAGCCTCGTGCGTAAGCTCAAAGTCGCTCAGCGAGCTATGGAGAGAGCTATGCTTGGTATTTCCCTGCGCGACAGAATTCGTAATGATGAAATCCGTAGGAGAACGAAAGTTACCGACATAGCTCTCAGAATTAGTAGGCTGAAGTGGCAATGGGCAGGCCACATCGTTCGTAGGACAGACAACCGATGGGGTAGAAGAGTCCTCGAATGGAGACCACGCCTCGGCAAAAGGAGTGCAGGCCGCCCCCCGACCCGGTGGACTGATGACCTGAAGAAGACGGCGGGTAACCGCTGGATTCAGATGGCTCAGGACCGGTCGAAGTGGCACAGATTAGGGGAGGCCTATGTCCAGCAGTGGACTTTCAAAGGCTGATGGATGGATGGATGGAATAATGTAATCTATAATAATCTATCTAATATCACGCGTGGTAGGGATAAGAAAGAGATGGCGCGTAACGGAAAAAAAAGATGGCGCGTAACGGAAAAAGATGGCGCGTAACGAAAAAATGTTACACAATATTTTTTTCCAACCCCGATAAAGAAGTTTCACTTCAAAAATTATCCTTGCGTCTATAAATTAGATATACTTATACAAAAAAATCATACTTGGGTGGATTAACATTATTTTTTTAATATTATAAGTGTGAAATTTTGTTAGGGCGTGTGTGAGCTTGCTGCTTTTTCATGCCAAACCATAGCAATATTAGCAATTTTAATATTTCCAGTAGTATTATAACTTCTCTTTCATGCAAACCTCTTCCATGCAAAACTATCGCATTATAGTTTTTAGGATATCTGTTTTTCTAATTTCCTGTCTGTGTAAAGTATCTACATCAAATCAAAAGAACCCACTGAATTAAAATTTACAGAAGTATTTTAATATTTATACCGAATCGAGTTAGATGCTTGTTCTGGATCTGGGCATTTGTGTATTCGTCTTTGTGTGTTTCCATGGCACTCACGACACAGGATAAATGAGCTATAAGTGCAGAAAGCGTTTTTTTTTTAACCAAAAAACCCATAGGTATGGGGTGAATTCGGATTTGCAACTTTTCATTATAATTCCAGTTGGTTGTTTTTAAGATTGATGTCATGTATTTTTAAGCCAAAGTGATAAAGTATAAAGCCAAATGTATAACGGAACGTTAATTAAGAATTTTTGGTTTTCTCAATAAGAAACATCATTATTGATTTAAAGTGTCTTTTCCCTAACTATCCAGGGTCCCCTCACATTCCCCTACAGATCGTTATAGATTTAGGTTCATACACTACATGTGTATAGATCGTAAATAATAAATATGCTCGTTTGCTATTTCAATCATACAAAATCGCTTAATAACCAGTATTCAAGTTTGTTGTGATATAACCTGCTAACATTTTACAAAATAACTCACGGAACGTGCAGAGTTAAAACGTGACTCCAGCCGCGTACCGGCGTGGTGGAAGACCTCGAAATTCAACTTTTAAATCCCGACAACGACTTTTACGAGCTCGCTCAACGTGAACACATTCTTGCAGCTAGAGGTACACGGACCTTTCTTTAGAATCAATTATCTCGCACGAGATTTAAATTTTTTTCATGCGACAAAGAGCGAAAATTATCACTGCATTTTATCACTATATAGTATAAAAACAAAGCCGCTTCCCGTTGTCTGTCCCTATGTATGCTTACACCTTTAAAACTACGCTACGGATTTTAATGCAGTTTTTAATAGATAAGAGTAATTCAAAAGGAAGATTTTAATGTATAATCTGTCTCGTCAACCCATTATTGTCCCACTGCTGGGCACGGGTCTTCTCTCAGAATGAGAGAGTTTAGGCCATAGTCCACCGCGCTGGCCAAGTGCGAATTGGTGGACAATGTATAATACATGTGTAATATTGTAGAGAAACACTAATAATTTTAGATTTTTTACTTTTGGGCGGAACGAAGTTAGCCGGGTCAGCGAGTTTTATATATTAAATATATAAATAACTTGGATCACGATTACCAGGGTAAAGAGTATCCCAGGTGTTAATGCACGTCATCAACTGTGTGCCTTTCGGGGAAATGCGATCTGTAGTTTATGTGTGAAAGAGCACATACATCGACATAAACTTTTGCATTTATAATACCTACACATAAATCAAAAGGTTTCAGTGAAAACAAATCGTCATTAACGATATTTGAAAAGGATTTCGATAAGTGTAGTATTTATAACAAATGTTTCCGTGACTGGCGGTTACACTTGTAAGGATCGAAATAGAATGTATTACACAGCTATACATATGTGATCTATTCTAAATATCAAGACCGTATACTACTAACTGTAGCTTGAAGCTATGATCGGTATATTACAAGTCCCTGAGGAGCTGTACAAATGTAGAATCAACTTTATTACAGGCCAGCTTTCTCTTATACTGAGATGTAAGAAATTATACCCAAGTGTTAATCAACTGTTAGAAATTAAATTATCAGGTTTTATATAAGAGCGCTAACCATTGTTATTGTACATAGCCTTAAAACCATTGTGATCGTCAAGAATTCTACAATTCTACACCCTGTTTAGACATTCCCCTTTAAGGAAAAATGCGACCAAGTACCGTTAGTACGAGTTCATTATGTTTCCTCAAATCTAACATTGTTTTTTTTTCGCTCATATGTTGCAATTTGAAATTGCAAGCTTTGTTTCTCGGCCAGACTTCCAATGTACATTGAAGCTATAAACAATAATAAAAACAATGCAGTAATAAGAACAATTTTGATTACTAAGGGTAAAGCAGAGGTTGCAAAGAAGAGTAACGCTTAAAGTCATCGAAAGATAGTTATGACATAAAAAGGCATTTATACACTAGAGTTTGTTAAGTATATAAGTACTTTATTTATAAGACGCGATTGCAATTATCGCGTACTTTAAATATTTCGCAATCGACAATTACTGGGTTCTTTACGTGGAATGTTCGATAGCGATTTTACGATAGCAGAAAACATCAATACATTATCATATTAATAAGGAAATTAAAATTTAAAAATAGCAGCGATAGGTATTTCAAAGTTCAAAACATCAAAATAATATATTATGCCAAGTACCAATATTTACTATACTTAATTACTTACACATTTTTATGTAATAACAATAACACATCGACATCCACTGCGGGCAGCAACACGCCAGACACAGCAACTGTTGGCTAAACCCCAGTAGGGGAGGCATACATCCAGTAGTAGATGTATGCCTTCTAAAAAAATGTACTCGTATAGGAATAAAAATGTATATCGTATCGTCAACCCATTATTGGACCACTGCTGGGCACGGGTCTTCTCTCGGAACGAGACAGTTTTTAAGCCATAGTCCACTGCGCTGGCCAAGTGCGTATTGGTGGACTTCACACACCTCCGAGATTTTTTTTTAAATAACTCTCGGGTGTGTAGGTTTCCTCACGATGTTTTCCTTCACTGAAAAGCAGTGATAATTAATTTCTAATACGTACATAAATCAGTGGTGCGTGCCTGGGTTTGAACGTCGGACCTCCCGGTTGAGAAGGCAAGTTTCCACCATTAGGCTATCAATGCTCAAAAATATATACCTATATAAAATGGAATAGTACAAAGTGTTACTCAAACGGAGGTAACCTTGTTGAAAAAACTCGATTTTTATAAACAATAACCAAAAGAAATCTATACTAATATTATAAAACTGAAGAGTTTGTTTGTTTGTTTGAACGCGCTAATCTCATGAACTACTGGTTCGAATTGAAAAGTTCTTTTTATGTTGAATAGACCATTTATCGAGAAAGGCTTTAGGCTATATATATTATAAACGCGAGTGAAACCGCGGGGACTGCTAGTCATATATAAAGTCCTTTACAAACGAAAAAACAAACGAATATTTTATTCAACAAATAGTATATTGATACAAAGTTTCCTTGGAGGTTCTAACTTTTACCAACTATAAGCCCTAGTAAGAGACCACGTACCATCCTTTACGATCGAATCTGTTTTATTTACGACTTTGTTTGCCACGATCCCTTCACTATACTATACATATAATATATGTACATAGACTCTTAACGGTATATCACTTAAAAAACCACGCTTTCTACACTCATAGCCCCAAACTAGGATTTTCTCCTGTGTCGTGAGTGCCATGGACACACACAAGACGAATACACAAACACCCAGACCCAGAATATGAATCTAAACTCATAATTCAGATACCTGTCTGGCCGGGAATCGAACCCGGAACCCATTGCGCGTCAGACCGGTATGGTAACCGCTGCGCCACGCGGGTCGTCAAACTTAAAATAAAATTGCTGGTTTAACATATTATTATCACTTACAAATTGTTCATTCTTTGTGTTATGGTACATTGTATACTCGTTCGCTTATTTATTTTATTACTATTTACAATGTCGTTACGTAATTGAATAATGATAATTCATAATTATAATTCTGGGTATCATAATAGATGTATTAATTAATAGTTATGTAACTTGATTATCTTCATCATATAAATAAAGAGGAATTTAGTAAATGCGACTTATTAATCTCCTTTTAAAAACACTATAATGGTTTAAGTAAATTAGTATTTTCTTACTATTGATGAAATCATGACCGCGTATCGAAATCGAAAAGTGTATGTCTTAGTAAATGTGAGTTTGAGGCTTTACGCTTCTAGCACGGCCACGCACACACATCCGAAAATAAGTAAAGCTATGCATGCCCCCAGTAGGCAAGTTGTTAACGGCGTATTGAATTTACAACATATTGGTTTAGTACGCCCTTCCATATATTTGAAATGGAGTGTCCAAAGTCTGCTAGTTTGCGCTCGCTTTACACAGTTCGCTGCGTTACAGCGAACAGCCTAAAAGTTGAAAGTCCACTTGGACGACGATACGGCGCTAGATGTGCTAAAAATATTTTGTACTAGGTTAATTCCGCAAACTTGTCCTGTTCGGTCACTTCTAGCGAGGTAACGAGTGTCGTAAGTGTTAATCTAGATCATAAACTAGTTGTATACCCAATTCCTGCGTGATCCGACTTGTACTTTTTACGAGAAAGAGTAACAAATACACCTACAATCTCACATGTATTTATAATACTTTAAGTATTTATAATACTAGAGCAGGGATAGGCTAATGGTTGAAACTTGCACTCTCGATCGGAAGGTCCGAGGTTCAAACACAAACAGGCACGCACCACTGATTTTTCTAAAATTATGTTCGTAATAGAGACCCGTCCCCAGAAGAGGGATAATGGGTTGACGACATATAATACATATATCCAATTTTATTATATTTTATTATATTTATTATGCAACATATTTAAAGATGGTATAGCGGTACTATGTTTGCACTCTTACCATAATATCATTTTTAACCAAAAGTGACAACACATCTGTGATTGAGGTAAAGTAAAGACATAAAACTAACAAATACCTAAATAAACCTATCTGTATAGAGTATAAATATGGAGTAATAGGTATGGTATGCTTGACATTAATTATGTTTCCATAGCCATAAAACAAAACTCACTTCCCAAGCTATTACTAAACAATGACTAATTATGTTTCAATTAACTTTTATGAGCACCAGCAGAATAATATATCATTTTTAATCTTTAACCATACTCTGTTGTTGAATCGCAAACACAATAATCAAAAACTATAAATAATTTAGCTCTTCTTGATATAAAGTTCACCTTTGGAATATTTGCAGTAATAAAAGCAAATTAAATTAGGCATTCGTTTAAAACTAATGTAGGTAAGTATTATTTCTTCATGTATACAACATATATAAATTATGATGCTTATTGTTTTTTTTATCTATCTATACTAATTGCTAATATTGTAAAGAGGTAAAGTTTGTAACTTTGTTTATAAGGGGTAATCTTCGGAATCACCAAACCAATCATGAAAATTCTTTCAGAATTAGAAAGCTACACTATTCAGGAGTGCTATAGGCTATATTCAATTATGATTGAACAAAATATAATTAACTCTCAACGAAGTAGGCACAGGTCGGCTAGTAAAGCAATATTTTGTACATCTCATAATAAATATTATCCTAGTAGAAATAATTTCAAGTAAAAATATTATATAACATGTAATTGGTAATCTTTACTTAATTCGTGTCATTTTGCTGGTTACACAAACATAACAACATTTATTAAACAACAGAAGTGGCCTTCCCATTCTTATGGCAGCCACACACGACACATTATACTTGCACAAGCTTGGACTTGTACAAATTCACGTATTTCGGAGCCGACCACAAACGGCTCAAGCATGCTTGCACAAATATCATTTTACTGCTATTCGTACAAGCGTGCGCATCTGCTCCATTTAAAACAATCTAATTTTTTGAAAGTGAGCTACCTGGTTGTGTTGTTTTGTGCTATGGATGATGCAGTGGCATTAGTTGGCTTTATTTTAGCTACGAAAAAACTGAAAACTCACAAGAGAAATCGAACAATATGGACTAAAGACTGGTTAAGAAAAAGAAAGCATTATTCGTACGTCAATTTGTTGAATGAATTGAAATTTGCACCCAAAGACAGTACTGAAACTTGCGCGCGCTCCCACACACGTTCATGTAAACTTGCACAAACGCAACATTGCACAAGTTGAGAATTGAAATTTGGAACTTTTTAACGAACTTGTGCAAGTGAACAACTTGCGTAATTATCTTCCAACACACGATACAGTATACTTGAGCAAGTCCAGACTTGTACAAGTATTCGGTATCGTGTGTGGCTGCCATTATGAATACAGACTGATTGATTAAGATTTTATCAGTGTGAATTGATATTACTTTACATCCACTATAGACTGAATAAAACAAGTAACAACAAGACCAAATAAAATTAGGTTAACAATATTTAATGTGTAATATAAGAGAGTAAACTAGCTAATTCCTGCAGTTTTGCCCTCTCTGGTAGTATTTACCATGGCAAAGTTTATCCCTTGTGGTAAATCCAGGCCATAAATGAAAAGTGTGGTTTATTTCAGCCAAATGTAAACATAGTTTTTGCATGGAATAGTAACAAACATCCATCCATACCCACAATTTTTCACGCATTATATTTTCTTTCGTGTAGAAATTATGATGCAAGTAATAAAAATAATTTTTATATGAACAGTAGCTGACCAGATTAACTTTGTTCTGCCTAAAAGTACGACATCACATTAGAAAAATCTAAAATTATTATTGTTTCTCCACTATACTATTATTTACGTAAGAACATTCCTCTTGATTCACTCTATCTATTTACAAAAACTACATTAAATCCGTCGCCTCCTTTTAAAGATCTAAGCATACATAGGCACAGACAATGTGAAGCGAATTTGTTTTATACTTAAGTAGTGGTGTAGTGATTAAATTCAATTAGAATGCCCAAAAGCAGGCTCTTAAAATAGTTTGAAAAGCCTCATAAATATACAATATACCAAAAGTCATGTTTATTAATAAGATAGGTATGTTAATTTAAGGAGGTATTTTACTTTATTACGCATGAAAACTATGCCTAATTATGTAAATAAATAACATGAACAATTTTCATATTTTTTGCAATATTGTCAAGAAACAGCAGGGATTAGGTGTGTTGCGAAATATGTTTTTACATAAATGTTGATGTTTCTCAACACTTGAGATTCTAATAAGATTATTTTTATTCATGGCACTATTTCAATCAAACAAGTAATAACTCCGTCATTTTTATGTAAGCCTGACAAATAGTCTTGTTTTGAGAATTAGATCCTTGTCCTAAATGTCTCTCTTAAAGTAATGCAAGTTCCCATTATAAATCTTCTTACTTGTTTGAAAATAAGCCTTTGGTATTTTACAAAATGTGTCATTTTGTCTACCTGCTTAAGAATACATAAAAACTCATTGTGATAATCACATACCATAGCATTTACTGTCACAATTATATTAATTTGTGAATAATTTTATTGGCTTTACCATTGTTAGCCCTTGTAAAAAAAGATTGCAACAATATTGTATAATGTAGTTAAAATATGTATGGTTAATAACTTGGTGGGTAAATTTTGTTTTTATAACATTTATGTCGCATGCAATCCAATTGATGATAAGTATGTTTATGAAATTTATGGGCAACAGTGACCGTTGCCCATAAATTTCATAAACATAATCAACTCCATATAAAACAAGAGTTCTATCTGAAGTCAACCACAGATGCAGTTGCCCTATAAGAAATTGAGCCGTAATTAAATTGCATGTTTTGTATCCTTTCTAAGCATTTGTAGTCTATTATATTATGTTTAATATATTATGTACAAACAATTGACATTTCTATTTATAGAACATATGACAAGTGCACCAATTAACAATGATCCTTAAATGATCTCACATAGAGGTCACATCGGCATAACGCACAAGTGAATGGCATTGACCTGTTTGATTGGAGACCTTATTGTTTCAATGTCTCACAATTGGTAATGGCCATAAAAATATTACAATAATGGGTTTTGTGTCCTGCACATAGACCAGAGGTTCTCAAAGTTATTTCATCCATAAAAACGACCTATGCATACCAATATAAACAACTTAACACCCCTTTCTGTCTTCACTGGATCATTAACTTGCCCCTTGTAGGCTACTAGTGGACACAAGGCAATATTATCTCTCACTTTAAGATATACAGTCCTAGATTTAATGCTCTAATTATAATGGAATAGTGTTATGGACTATTGTCCAAGACTTCTCAGTATGAGAGGGCTTGTGTCTGGCATTAAGACAATACATTATCCAGCATAGAAAAAAAAGATTTACAATAACAATAGACAAACAAAGACTAACAATAACAATCCACTGACTGGTATTGGAGGATGATTGGGGAATGGAGTATGCTTCATGCTTTCACAGTTGTAGATTTGTGGGTAGTAGCATAAATACTTTGACATAATAACAACTCATAATTAAACATTTAAGTAGATGATTAATGTTACATATCTCTTTATATTGTTTTTATATACTTCCATTATACTTTTTATACTTCTATTGTCATTCAATACTTGTAAGTCGACTGGGAAAAATGCTTAGGGCATTGAATCTAACTTTTAACAATTTTATATGGTACCAAAAAAAATTACATTATTACATACAACTGAAATGACTGTTAATAATGAACAGCTGTTTATCAATAAAATTATTATTCTGTGAAGCCTTACCAAACCAGTAACAATAATAAATACCTAGCTATAATTTCTGCTTATTTTTAATTCGCCTTTCACTAAGGTTTACTATACAAATGCTTAATTTTGTAGATAAGTATGTAGATATATAGCACTGAACTGAGTTATCAGATAAAACACTTACCTGAATGTGCAAGTCTCCTGCCAACGAGGGGGCTGTCCAGCAGCAGGCGGCGCAGGGACCACCGGCCCAGCACGCCGCCGCCCCAGCCGCACCCGCCGCGCCGCATGCCCTCCCGCTCGACCATCACTGACCCTCGCACATCACACCTATCACCTCACCCAGACTACGCACTGCCGTTAAACATTAACCAGCGAGTTTACACAACCGCTTGTTGAGTAACTCGCAATGCATCAACGAGAGAAAGTGCCGATCAAGAGATGAACCGTGAGCGGTCGCTCGCAGATGCAATTTCAGACGGGAAAGGATCGCGCTCCCATTGTTAACGTACGATCACTAATAAACACCCCGAACGCGAAACGGTATCACCCCGGCTTATTGTTTAACCAGAACGGACGACAATAAACGAGAACGGTCAAAATGGCAATGCCATCTAACCAAAATACGATTCAAAAGCCCAAGCGACAACAACGCAACAGCGAGCAGAACACAACTGTCAGAAAAAGCTCATAGCAGGCTGAGGCTAGTAAATTCCCAAACTCTTACGTTCGGATACTTGGATTGATATATGATTAATATTATTAGACTTATCTGTAAGGTCAATAAATATTTGAAAATGTTTTTCATAGTATTCATTGCTTTCACTGCCTGTTTTTTTACATAATGAAGAAAATAATGTTGTTGCTTCCTATATTTTCACTACAATATTATTAAAGGCCACTGGCAACATAATGTAACAAATTTCCGGTTTCCATTTGTAATGTCAACTGTCAATGTCAAAGTGATAACCAAACAGCCAAATACTAAATAACAGCAGTGTTGCCAAGTTGGGGGGTTTTCCCCAAAATTTAGGGGAAAAAAGTAGGACGGGTTTTTTAGAGGTGTTCTACTTTCAGGGGTTTTCATAACTTCAACTTCGACATATAAGTGTTTTTAAAGTGAGATCTGCCGCCAGGCTAGATGACCATGCCTGGAGAGTCTCAGTCCGGAGGTCGAAATCATTCGCTAAGTAAAAGTCTTCACTACGATGAAGACAAATTCAAGACCAAAAAAAAGTTCATCGGGTTCATGACCGTTTTTTTGGTCTGCAGGTAATATCGGGGAAACCTTAAAGGTACCCGACGCCCGACTACGACCTGATTCAGAAATACGGGAGGTCGCCACAGGTATAATATTTTGTTTTATTAATACTCTTTTTTGGAAGAATTCCAAGTATTTTTTATGAAGGCTTTAAGGGGTACATTTTTGAGAGTTGGTAACACTGAATAAGAGGAAATTGGCAAGCAGATGAAGCAGATAGTGGCACTGGCACGTCAAGTTGATAATCTTTGAGAGTATGAATATGAAACGAAAGCAGGATCTCACTTAAAATTGTAGATTTTGTTGTTAATCAATAGGATTATTATCAGCTATCAAATTGATTATTTTCACGGTGAATACATATTTATAAATTAATAATTGTTGAAGAAATCTTCAAGATGATGTTGCCAAAGATTACAATTCCTGCATTTATTGTATTCGCTTTGTTGTTATGCTGCGTTTTGTGTGAAAACAAATATTCAAAGTCCGCTAATGAGAAAAAGAACAGTGACGTCAACTTCAAAACTTTGGATAAACCTTTTCGTATGAATAAGTTGAATATGCTATGGAGTAAGGCACAACAGGTATTTACTTTTTACCGGTAATATTTTTCCTTAGTTCATAATGTAGGTTAGAGAAATAGCATGAATAATATTTAATATATAATATTTATTTCCTTAATATTTACTATTAATTAGTAACAGCTTTGTAATATATGAATGCAATTAAAAATTCCCGTAGTAAATATCGTTATTTGAAGATACGCCCACTTTAATTCTATGACCCTACATTATCTTTGTCACCTTTACCGGAAACTTGATAAAAATTGTACTGGACATATTTTTAAAACCAGAAGCTTCTATTTCGGTTAAGATTATTTAAAGTTTATAATATTAATAATATGACACCAAGGTAAATTGTGTAAATTCATCTTAAAGAGTATTTTAAAAAAAAATCACTACTCAATCACATTTCTTTCAGCGTTTAGGTGAAACAAAGTTAAAGTCACTTTTCAGTGATTTAATGATACATGATAAAGAAGAAATTACATATAAGAGATTTAAGAGTGATGGAGGTGATAAAGAGGGCCTGAAGGAGGCAGACTTGCGGCGGAAACTCACTGCTATCATGAACAACTATGGTCTACGAGAGCACTTTGAAGATGTATCTATTAAACAGAAACATGAAAGCGTAAGGTTATTATTAGATTACTTTAACAGATAATGTGTTGAATCATACTTAAGAAGTTAAACATTATATACTATGGGTCACACTAAACTACTTCAATTAAGAATTTCATTTCATTGTAAATGGTGTAAAAATATGTGAATATACATTTGAAATATTTATGGCAGAATTTGTGATATTATGTAACTTGTTACCTTCAAGTGTTTTTCCGCATCATTTTCTAGATAATTACAGGTTTTTACTAGTAATTTATAAGGGTGTGATTGCTACTCAATATCCCAATTATGAAAGTAAAAAAACTGTTATTTTAACATATACCAACCAATATGTATTAAATAATTTAACATTATTTTCTAAAAGGCTCACAAATTTGCAGCTGTGTATGCTATGCACTCAGCATATGAATGTGGCAACAATTGTTTGTAAACATTGTATAGGTACAAGTAGGCAAATGTTATTTGCAGATCCATAATGAAGCATCAGACTCACACATAAACAAAAGCCTGTTCAAAGATAAGAAACTGAATATGCTTTGGCAAAAGGCTGAGTCGTCCGGATTTACCAGTGAAGAGCTAGCAGCTTTGAAGGAAGAATTCACACATCATCAGGATAAAATTGACCAGTACTATGATCTGCTTGATAAAGTAAACAAGGGAGAAGACATAGAGGGTTATAAAAGTATGTCCTTTTTAATTAAATAGTGGTAGGCTTTTGTGTTTTCTGAAATAAACAATCTGAAAGTCTTTAAAACAAGTATGAATAGGCTATGGGCAATGCTAACGAACCTTAAGGCTGCCACTGGAAAAGTGTCCCACACACTTTTGGCTTTAGATTTATATTATATTATTTATTTATTTATTTATTTATTTTTATTTATATTATTTATTTATTTATATTTCTTATTTTATACTGATTATATGATACTGATTTTAAAATTGTTTTTTAACTGTCTTATTAGAAAAAATCTCCTACACATCCAAGGCATAAAATTGCATTCTGTGACCAGTGCAATCTTAAATGTACTTTTTCATATATTGTGTGTAAGAATGTAGTAATGTTTTTCTTATTAAATACAGTTATACCTCGACTTACACTACCTTGACTTATGCAAACTTGAAGTTACACGGTTTTCAAATCTCCCGATTCTTCTTTTATTGAGTGCCACCTGCGTCATACAATCCCTACATTATCGATTACAGTCTTACTCTCCCACACTACTAAATAAAAGTGTGGCATAGTAAGTCAATGTACTATGTATAACAGCTGCAATTTACTTTGTGTTACACATTGATATAGAAAAACTCTATATTGAAGGTGTTACATATTTTTTATGTCCAAACTTATGTGAATTCGATTTACGCGGTTATCAGTCAATCCCAACTCCCAACAATGTTCGGGGTATTACTATATATTGATTTAGTTTATTTAAAATTTTCAGATATGAGCTAAATATGTATCAAATAATATAAACCTTTTAGTGTCTACTATAATATTACACATTGATTCAGATGCCGTAAATGAAGAGGAATTGGAAAAGTTTAATGAAATAAGGCCTATGCCAGATGATGGCTCTGATGGCCTCTCTCAAGATTTCATTGGTAAAGCTAATCTAGTTCGCGACAAGCACCGGGACTTACGTGATGGATATGACAAATTAATGAGAGTTACGTCCAGAGGTAATTGATAAACAATTTACTGTAATACAATTTACTATAAACTAAAAAGCACCAACCAATTGGAGGTGTTATGTATTTTTTATAATGTGATAGGGTGTGCAACATAACATGGTGAAAATAAAAGACCTAAGTCAAAATTGGCGTTTATCAAAAATATCATTGTATAGCATTTATATTCGGAGTTTCTCAAAATGTGCGGTCGGTATAATGATGTCTTTTGTCGCGCTAAATTTACCACTTTTAATTTTGCTGAACAGTCAATGTTATTTAAACTGGCAATTTGCAAAAAAAATGATTTCCGTCCACTTTTCTTCTTTCTCATCATGGGACTTATGTGAATATAATCAATTGCTACTATAATCCGATAAAGAATTTTTTTTTGCGTTCAATTGAAATAGGAAATAAGCATCCCATCCATCTGGTGGTAAGTGCTAAACAGTGGCGTAACTACAGGGTGGCAAGTCGGCAATATGCCACGGGCCCCCAGCCGGAAGGGGCCCCGGTCAAAGAAGAATCCCAACTTCCAACATTCATTATTTATATACATGTAAAATAAAAAAGTTTTGTCTTTGGTTTATTTTTGGAATACGCAAATAAAAAAAGTGTACTAAAATTCGAAGTATGTAATTTTTTTATATCGTTTTTTTATACTGGGGGGAGGGGGCCAATCCAATGAATTTGCCACGGGCCTCGAACGGTATAGTTACGCCACTGGTGCTAAATATCTCCTCTGAAGACTTAATTCACTTTGAATTGTATTTATGACGGGGTTGTTGAATCTGTCTGACTACACCCTTATATGAAAGTGACAGAAAGCATTTACATTAGACACGAGTCTTTCATTATTTTATTAAAGATTGGAAAATAAGTAGTCATTCAATAAAACGAATGATAATCGTGTTACGTTTGCATTTATCAGGTCCAAACCACAGGGAATTCATAGAGCCTAAAGTACAAGGTCTGTGGCGATTGGCAGTTGCGGGCAACTTTACCGTTGATGAATTGGAGTCTTTAAAGGTTTAATCCACATTTTTTACTAGACTAATTTAATAATACTTTGATATATACTCGTAGTATTTCATTTACAAGAATTTAGAATGTATTAAACATTCTGAATAACAGACAAAATAAAATAAATATAAAAAAGCCATGGAAAATTAATATCTTGTTCAAAAGTATTACATCAGATGTATTATATAATTATTAAGATAATACAAAGTCATCACATAACTTTAATTTATGCATACAGCATACCTTGTTAATAAGTATTTATCTTTAGATCATGACTCAGTGAAAATAATAAGTAAACAAAGTGATGAAACATGTTATATTGCCACATTTCTGTATTGTTATTGTAATATTGTTTGCAGGTAGAGCTACAGCACTATGAGAACAGGTTGCTGAAACTGCGCACTCTGCATGCAGACCATGTAAGCAACTTAGACAAGCATCACAGTAAGGTAGTTATAGTAATCACACTTTTTCTTTTACATTTTCGTTTACTATCATCAATTTCTATTCGATATATTTTTTAATTAATTGGGAGCACCTTAAAGTTTTTCTTGGTTAATGTGTATGTACCCTACATACACATTTTGTGCAATTTTCTGTCATAATATGTTTCTGACAAAATATATTATTTTTATATGATAGACATAGCAAACAGCATGCAGTGCTGATGGTAAGTGATCACTGTCGCAAATGAACATCTGTAAGCAACTTCATATAAAAGAAGGGTTCAATCTAAAGTCAATTGTAGATGCGTTGCTACTACATTATGATAGTCGCCACATATAAAAGTCAGCTGGCAACTACACCCTTTCATGGGAACGTAAGAACTGCTTCACGTTAGGAATGGGTGTTTTCATTTATATTTTGGTGATTAATTTATTTTGCATCTGTTATCCATCAACCATTTTTATACGCAACTATAAAAATACGAAAATTAACCTTAAAAATTAAATTTTATCAAAAGTTTGACAATCCCATCAGAAATTACGAAAGAAAATGAGTATGTAGTGCCGGCGACTCGCCAGGCGTGAAACATCGGCGGCCCCTCAGAAGGAATTAGAAAAATTGTATTGGCATTGATTGAACGTGTTAAAACGAGTTTTTTTGTTATTTGACTGAAGTAGCAAACGAGCATGCAGTCCACCTGATGATAAGTGGTCAATGCTCATGGACATTTGTAATCAACTTCATACAGAACATGGGTTCTATCTGAAATCAATCACAGATACGTTGCTACTCCCGAGGGCTGATGGTCGCCTCATATAAAAGTGTGCCGGCAATCACACCTATTTATCGAAACGCAAGAAATTCTTCACGCTAGAAATAGCTGTGTAGTAAATAGGTGTAGTGTGGTATAAGTGAATGGGTGAGGTAGTATATTCTTAAAAAAAATATTGTGACGTACGCAGGTGGCCGCAGCCGGCGACAAGATGGACATGTTCGCGGACCAGCAGCAGCAGATCAAGAAGCACACGCGCAAGGTGGAGAAGATGCACGAACATCTGGAGAAAACGATCCTGGGACGACACACGGAGTTGTAACGCTAGCTAGGAGTAACATAATCTATCTCCCTCTATGGTTGTAAAGCATGCCTATGATCTACAATTCTCTAGAGGGGATATATGATATTTTAGAATGGATTTGACTCAGTACAGTGCAGGTGTAGGCATGTTATATGTACGAGTTTAATTTTTTAAGGATTTTATTTGCTACAGCAGGGCAAAAAGTGTTGCAAATATGTTAGTATCAAATCATCACAATGTTACTGATGAAACCATAATATACAAGATCTTTTTATTACTTTCGACAGTACCATAATTTTGAATACCAGATCTCTTTGGCAATAAGCAACAATTTAATATTATTTTTATATATCAGATGCATTTATTTTATATTTCGACTTCCAGCTCCTTTTTTGCCGTGAGATATATCCGAGCACAGTAATGTTACGGCAGCTACGTATGGTACGTTCATACATTGTAAGGTTATGTTAAGTTTAATGTATATTCTAAGAAAAGTGAGGTTGATGCCCAAAATTTCATCTGATGAAATTATCTATATTCAGCCATTGTCGTTCATAATTAATTATTTAGTTTAATATTGTTGGGTGTTTGTTGATAAATTTTAAAAGAGTGAGCCAAAGAACAATCATTATCCATATAAATGTATACTAAATATATATAGAATTCGCTAGAGCAATGTGTCAATGAGTATTATTCAAAAATAATGTCTATTTAGCTTAAATGGTATTTATAACATATCAGTATGAACTATATCTTTTAGCAACTATTTTTCATATTCATTTTACCAGTGTCACTAAACCAGTATATGTTTGCAAACTTATACAACTTAAATATATTTAAATGTATAATATATAATTTGATGTTGAAGGTATTAAAAGTGTTTTAGCATTGTACTTTTACGTGTTTTCGTTAATTGTGTGTAATGTAACATGCTACTTGCAGAATAAGACGATCAAGATTACATAATGCCTTGATATCCATGGTCCTAACCATTTGCCATTTTTTTATTTAAATTAAAATATTCGCAATATGAATTTACAAACACCCAACTAGTGTTTTAGAATAAATAATTATTTTTATTATGAAGAATATTCTGAACATAACAAAATCAGATCTAATATATTTTTACTGTAAATAAAAATGAATCTCTTTATTCAAATAAAGTATTTTTGATTTTCAAAGGTGTTATTATTTTTTGAGTGTAGATTTATAGTAGTTGTGTTCTCACTTGATTTATAATAGAATCCTGTACTTAACATCATATGTAATTTCCATCATGAATTTTTAATTCTGAGTATTTGAATGTTATGAGAAAAGACGCACACTTCAAATGTGTGATAGACCTTACAGATTGATGATGGTGACCAAAAATTGCACTCTCACACCGCCCATAATATTTTATGCTATATTAATACTGTACAGATCATATTATAGGGCGTATAATAATTATTTCAGCTTGATAAAGCGTCCGATAGTTGAATGTTGCTGGAGGGCCTATTCAAGAACACACTCATGATACTTTGACAACGGTTTATTTGCCTAGAACTTACCGCATATCCTGTTTAATCATATTCGAGACAATGTAAGTTCTCAGTAATAATTTACTTATAAATATACACATTACCCAAATAAACCTATTAAAAAAAGAAATAATTGAAAAAACAGGTGGTATTATTAAAAACACCAGTGGATACAGTGCATCAATATATGATATTTAATCTTCATGTACAAGCAAATTTATTAATACACGTTTAATAATCCGTCACGGCTTGCGAGCGTATCAATCATCGAAATTAATATCGTATTATGCCATTATATAGTGTAAAATATGTATATAATACGCGGGCGCGGCGGCCCGCAAGGCAACGCAAAACACTCAGCGGCGTCGGAATCACATTCCAAGCTACCTACTATTACACCTTTACGCGTATATCTACATCAGATGAAACGGCGCCGACTATAACAACTATAATTCGTCTAATCGCGGTCGCGAGCGGCAGTAACAAATAAAACTACATCCGGCTCCCCACGAGGTTCATTATAATGAATCGTTTAATGCTCACTTCAGTCGATCGTACAGTATAAGTAGTTCTCTTCTCGATAGGACATTTTCTCTATTATGTATATAGATACTCTGTATAATATAATCTTTCTCACTAATATCTACACCGTTTCCAAGGGTTACAATTATATATAATCCTGGCGGGCCGGCGCGCTATCGGTCGGCAGTGCTCCGGCGCTCTAGTGGCTCCATTTGCTCCAAGTTTGCTGCAACAAAATACACTCATTAATTCAACATCTTGTTTGATTGCTATTATACGTTTCAAAAAATAATATAAGATTACGTCTGGTGAATGTGGTTTCAAAAAGGTGAATAGTTCTATTTATTTAAAATATTATAAATTAATTTATATTTGATATATTTTATTAGCAATAAACGCTACGAATGTTCTATTACTTTAATAATTCGGTCGGACTACTGGTGAAAAACAGTTTAGTAGTTGTCAAATAACATGTTGCTTTTATAATGGATCAGCCGTCAAACATTCAAGAATCACTAGCATATTATTTATGTTGTAGAAATATTCCTAGCGAAACGCACAACTGGGTTATTTATTAAAATTCAAGAAATTTTCTAGTAAGAAAATAAATCCACTGGAGTACACCCTTAGACTTATATAAAGTAATGTATTCACACGATCGCAAATAGCGTCGAAATAAAATGTCTTTATTTTGTAGATGCCTACGGGGGCACTAACAAATAGTCAATTAAAGTTTTTTTTCTTACCCTACCACCGGATCGGAATACGACCTCAACAGAGAAAACCCGGCAAGAAACTCAGCGGGTTTGTCTTTTTTGTTATTTTATATCGGAATCGAATGTTTATAGAGCGCACTTTAAAAATGCCATTCGAAAATCATAAATCGGTCGTCCACGACCATACTGGGCTGACACGCAATGGGTCTCGGGTTCCTATCCCGGCCAGACAAGTATCTGAATGTTGAGTTTAGATTTTTGTTCTGGGTCTGAGTATTTGTGTATTTGTCTTTGTATCACGACACAGGAGAAAATCCTACTGTGGGGCTTTGAGCGTAGAAAGCGTTTTTTTTTTTATCTGCTTGTTTACCTAAAGTAAGTTAAACACAAAAATCGTACGTGGAACGTGTCGTTAACCCGCTTATTTACCTGTTTATGTCACAAAAAACTTCAAGTTAAAGCAAATGATACATCTTTAGCTTCGTTTACCTGCTTGTTTACCTGTTTGTCGGGCGTGTGGTGCGGCTGCTGGTCCCAGTGGTGGTGGTCCGCGGGCACCGGCTGCAGGTAGTGCAGCGGCAGCGTGTGCATCAGCGACAGCGCCGCCGCGGTCGCCGCGCCGCCGCCGCCGTACGCCTCGCCCACGCCCACGCCGCCCACGTTCACGTTGCCCACGCCCGACGACACGCCGCCGACGCCGACGCCCACGTGCGAGCTGCCCACGCTCACGCCGACGCCGCTCATTCCGCTTACTCCTTGCTGAAATGTTAAGCAAGTCATATATGACAAAATATTCTTTGAAGCTGGATAATGTAAAACCACATCACACATCAGAACAAAAGTAAAACCATTCGAAAATAAATTTCAATAGAATGAATTAATTTTGAAATAATATTTTTGCTACGGATATAGTTATTTCATCGATAAACGATCGGTATAATTAAAAAAACGCAACTTTATGGTGAAAACTGTATAATTTATTCTGTCTTGTTTTTTTCACAGGCCAATTCTAAATGTCAAATATAAACGTCTCCATCAGACTCTTCCGACCACAACATAGCGGCGCATAACACTGTTGCATTCTTAACTTATATTAAATCCCCCAAATTCCCTCGTCATGTCGACATTAAATTACCCTCTGTTTAAAAATATGTGTCTAAATACATAAGCAAACTTTTTAAATTCTATAGTCGCGCATCAGCCAGTACCTTCATTTATGTCGAGTCTTATAGTCCACTAGCTTTTAAATAGAATCGAACCAAGTGAAGTGACTGCTGATGCTTTTTTGTTTTCTTTTTCTCATTTTTAATGCGTAGTTGTTTGTTGTTGCGTGTTATACAACTAGCTATTTAGTATGAGATTTAAACGAGTAAAAATTACAATGAATACATAAATAGCACTCATTTTAATAGCAAAAACCACTCCAGTAGAAAACGAAGTGAAAACACCGTATTGCAATAAACAATATGCAAAACCTGTATGGCTATATACCCACGCAAGGGTGATTAAGTCATCTATTATCTAGCGTGAAGCATTTCTTGCGTTTCGTTGGAAGGGTGTGGTTGCCCACTTGGTGGTGGCACACTTTCACATGAGGCGACCGTCATAGTCCTCGGGAGTAGCAACACATCTGAGATTGACTTCAGATAGAACTCATGTTCTGTATGAAGTTGTTTACAGATGTCCATGGGCGGCAGTGGCCACTTACCATCAGGTGGACTGCATGCTCGATGGCTACTTCAGTCAGATAAAAAAATCAATATACAGTTCTCAGCAACATCGTTTACGCACCTGGTATCTGTCATGGTCAGTGCGATGCGGCCAGTCGTCGGGCGCGTTGAGTTTCCAAGCGCGCTCGGTACCAATGGGACGAGGCTTGCGCTCCTCCTCCTCGCCGGCCGCGCCCCAGCCGCCCACGCCCACGCCGGACGTGTTCACGCCCATGCCCACGCCGCGGTCCAGCAGCGACTGGAAACAGTCGTTCTGCTACTTGTTATTACATTTTGTTTTGTTCTACTGCTGCTTTTTAGATAAGCGTTTTGGTAAATACTATCACAGTTAAAATTATAATATTTTAAACACATTTCATGAAAGAGTTTTTATTTTATATTGGGCCGGATACACATATGCGAAATGTAACATGCAATGTGACACGTAATGAAAGAATTTGCCGTCCACATTGTCGCAATGTATCATACAATGTAACAGAATTCTCATAGTGTGGACGGCTTTACAACTCGTGCGCGCCGCGACCCACCAATTGTCGGTTATTTCGCCAAACACAAAGGGGCACGCACGCACGTGTGCACGGAGCGTCAGTGTAGACGGAATTTGTGTATCTCCACTGCGGTACGCGCGCGAACCATGGGAGAAAATACTTCTCTTTGCGCGTTCTCGACAGACTAAGTTAAAGATTATATCATCTATCGTTAGTTACCTGGTAAGGATGGTGTTGTTGCGGCGGCGCGTGCGACATCGGCTTGGACTGCTGCTGGTAGGACATCAGCAGCGAGCTCAGGTTGCCGGAGTTGCCGCCGCCGGAGAATAGCTGGACGAAAACACGTTGGTTTTATTATGTGATATGGATACACATCCGGCTGAACTACAATACAACACAATAAAAAATATAAAGTACAAATAACTACCTTTCTTGTCGTTGTATTCTACGCCACATAATTTTTTGTATGCCAGCCCATACGTGTTTTTTCGTATGTGTGGGAGCGTGTATGTACGAACACGTATGTTGTGCATAAACATGTGTTGTGCATGTACCATGCGATTCAATAAAGTTTGTACGCACATGGCGTGTATACGCTCGTATTTGTGTGTGTGGATGCAAGCTAGGGTACACAGACATGTAAGTGCGCGACACCTATTTGTAGCGTTAAGCATTTCTTGCGTTTCGATAGACGGGTGTGGTTGCAGGCACACTCACATGAGGCGACCTTCATAGTCCTCGGGAGTAGTGACAAATCTGTGATTGACTTCAGATAGAATCCATGTTCTGTATGTAGTTGATTACAGATGTCCATGGGCGGCAGACCACTTACCATCAGGTGGACTGCATGCTCGCCTGCTACTTCGATGAGATATACCCTTCTATCGAAACACAAGAAATGCTTCCCTCTAGAAATAGGTGTGGCGGTGGTACTTCCCCGGTGGAACTACACTGGTTCTAGCACGTTGAGAGTACAATACCTGCGAGTGCTTGTGCTGCGTGTGGCGACCTTGAGACTACAATACCTGCGAGTGCCTGTGCTGCGTGTGGCGACCTTGAGACTACAATACCTGCGAGTGCTTGTGCTGCGTGTGGCGACCTTGAGACTACAATACCTGCGAGTGCTTGTGCTGCGTGTGGTGACCTTGAAACTACAATACATGCGTGTGGTGACCTTGAGAGTACATTACCTGCGAGTGCTTGTGCTGCGTGTGGTGCAGCAGCGGGTGGCGCTGCGCGAAGTCCGGCGCGCGCGGGTTGAGCCGCGACACGCCCTCCACGCCCACGTAGCCGAGCCCCAGCGACGACGCGCCCATGCCGGACACGCCGCCGACGGACACGCCGCCCACGTTCGACATCGACACCTGTGCGAGTGTCGTTACGTCAGAACAAAATACGCGAAAATCGAGAGCTCAAATTAAAATGCTTCGTTCGACATCGACACCTGTGCGAGTATCGTTACGTCAGAGCAAAGTACGGCAAAATCAAGAGCTCACATTAAAATTATTTGTTTTGGTTCACATTATCGATCGAGTATAGTTTAATTACAATCTATCTAATACATCAAATTCATATAATGAATATAGAATCTTGCCTATTTTTAACCGACTTTCTAGAGAAAAAGAAATGGATTTCTTACATATATATATAATTTATTTCCATAACAGTACGATATAATACTATTTTAAACCAAGCCTAACAAATAATAAATTTTAAAACTTACCATCATGTTATGTCCATTTCGTGAATTATCCTGGTACATAGGTCCATTCCGGGAAAGGCCACTCATATCCATGGCGTTTACAGTATTGCCTGGAAATAAATATGAAAAATATTAATCATTTTAATGGAAACATTAGGACGAAGTAAGTGGAAATATTATAAAAAATATTTCCGTTAATAGACATATTTTGTAATGCTATAAACTTTAACCTAGAAACAGCTATAGTTTCGTAAAACCTTCGACGTGAACATATAACCAGCTGCGGGTGCTGTTTCACATCTTTAGCCTTAAGGCCCATTTAGATGGAGAGAGTTTCTCGTCTCGAAAAACAATTATCGGAGGAATATCAAACATTTTTTTCCGTGTAAACGGAATTTCAAGGCAATAATCGTATTTCGAGATTTGATGCCAGGTGCTACCATGAGTGCAGTACATGAGGACGGCATTTCTCGCATCACGGTTTTTACAATTTTCATTCTCCGTGTTCCACAAACACGTGTAACTTCTATACAATTCAATGGACTTAATATTGTCGACAGTTGCAAATTTAAAAAAAATGTCATTTTGACATGACAAATCTCGCACTGAAAGCGTTTCCAACTGATTTGTATGATACTCGTATGAAATTTAAAAAATGACACGCAAGATCAAGTTTATACAAGTCGACATTCTCATAAGCAATAATCTGCTAACAATAATTTCGTTGTGTAAGCAAACAGACAATTATCGCCTAGCGAAAAGTCATAAGAATCTCGTGTAATTTAATAGTAGGCGAGATTTTATTTCTTGTCTGTTTATAAACATTTTGATACGATTATGTTAAGGCGATTATTGCTTGTGACAGTACCATATGCTTTCTCAAACCGAAACGTACGAGAAACTCTCTCTATCTAAATGGCCCATTAGTCTGCAGCTAGTGCTGTTTAAATCACACACTAACCCACAGTCTACTGATAGCACAAGATAACACACTCACCCATAGTCTGCTGCTGCTGCTGCTGCTGGTGGGCGTTCGAGTGCTGGTGTTGGCTGTTGCTAGTACTACGGCCCAGTAGTGTGTCAACAACGATGAGGTACCAGTGTAACAGTACACACTCACCCATAGTCTGCTGCTGGTGGGCGTTCGAGTGCTGGTGCTACGGCCAAGTTGTGTGTCAACAACGACGAGGTACCAGTGTAACAGCACACTCACCCATAGTCTGCTGCTGGTGGGCGTTCGAGTGCTGGTGCTACGGCCCAGTAGTGTGTCAACAACGACGAGGTACCAGTGTAACAGCACACACTCACCCATAGTCTGCTGCTGGTGCTGCTGGTGGGCGTTCGAGTGCTGGTGCGCGTGCTGGTGCTGCTGGTGCTGCGGCGGGCCGATGGGCAGCGGCGCGTGGTACGCCGGCGGCGGCGGCGGCGGCGTCGAGCCGTGCGACGACGTGCGCGAGCAGGGCGAACACCCGCCGCCGCCGCCGCGGTACCCGGGCGCTTTGTTCGCGTCCACCTGTACAACATAATTGTTTATAGCGTTATACGTTCGATGTTGACAAATTGAGGGAGTTTAAGGCAAATTTTTATGGGCACACCACTTTCGCCGTAGTAGCCGAGCGATTGTGCGAGCGCGTGCGCGCGTGCGAGTGTGCGTCTACCTTTAATATAAAATTATAAACAAGATATAACTGTCGTATTTGTTCGGTATTTAGTTCCTAAATTTTCCGTGTCGAATATCATCACAAGCTTTAAGAAAAAAATCCTAAGTAATCTATATTTTTGAATTCCTTAAAAATTTGGAGTCTATCAATTCGAATTTGGAAAATACTATCTGACCCTCACCGGGTCAGATAGTATTTTTCGTTTCGCCTAAAAATCAAAAATGTAAACTTATCAATGTTCCTCCACTATATTATACATTAATTATACATGAAAACCTTCCTATTGAATCACTATGTACGGTACTCCCGTGCATTTGCTGAGGTCAGCAATTCCATTGGTTGGACGCGCGCGCTCAATTTATTAATTATGTATTTTTGATCAGTTCGCAATTAGCTATCAAGTGCGTCGCGTGCTCATTACATCAACTGTCATTTCATCAATTAGTTTAGATCGTGGAAAATATAATCAGTGAATCCCAAATCTAGTATTTTATTTACCAATCTAATAGTATATGTAGCAAGTAACCATACACTCTACCTAATAAAAAAACTGCATTAAAATCCGTTGCCTAGCTTTAAAGATCTAAACATATATAGGGACAGACAGCGGGAGGCAATTATGTTTTATCATATGTAGTGATAATGGACCATGGCCTAACACTGGTAATTCATCATAAACCTTAATTCCAGGAGGTACGCACCTGCGGCGGCGGCGGGTCCACGTTGTGGTCGGCGGCGCCCCACACGGCGGCGGCGGCGCCCGACACGTCCTTGAACAGCGAGTACTGCTGCGCGCCGCCGCCCGACGACACGCCCACGCTCGACTGAAAATGTACGGGAATCATTAGTGAATGCGTAACACATATTGCACAGATGACCAGATTTTAATGGGCGCGTTACAGAATCCGCTTACAAAGTCGTCGTTACACAAGACGACCGCGGTCGTTGTTTTCGCGGCGAAAACGTCACTCATGACGTCATGACTTACGCTCTCGCGAAGCTCACGACGATTCATTTAATAAGGTGGGTCGAAGTGATCGTTCTTCTAGAGATTATGTCAGTAACACTCACAAGCTAGTGGAACGGGCAAAACAGCGGTCGTGAGAGTGAACAGGAAAAGTCATCCTGCGGGGTATAGATATAGTATATTGCAGAACACGTTATAAATAATGTTGTTCTACATTCCCAGTTCTATACAAGAATTCAGTAATGTAATATTTGACATTATAAACACTTACCTGTGGTGTAGTATTAATATGAAGGGCAGTAGAAGTATTCACTGGGATATCATCGTTTCCGCTCCAAGAGCTTGAATTATCTGGGCTTAACTGTGAACAAAATTACGAGTGTTATTATGTACGCAACATTTTTTTTAATAATTGCAGTTATCACATCTGTTTTTGCAGATTAGAACCCTCATTTGTAGCATACCACAGAATATTCAGAATTATATGTACACACTCAGAAACCGTAGAAAGTAATTCTCACGCCCTGTGCACAGTCTCTTGCATCGAATTCTTAGACGGCTGAGAGAAAAATCTGTGATTAACGTCATGCTAACTGTATAGTTTTGCGTCACTACCACATATACAGATAGTAATATGAACTTAATAAATCATATTCACATTTATGTTCTTCGCAGTGGCAGAAACAGACGTTTAGAGTAAAAATACGCCGACAGTATAATTTAATGTCTAATTTCTAAAACATCCCATTTTTTAAATGGACGCCTAACTTTATTCAGCACAATCGACAGAGATCGGCATATTGAGAGTGAAGCACACTTAGACTTGTAAGAGTGCAGTAAAAGTAGGGGTAGGTCAGCAAGAAGCGCCGCACTAGGCCGGTCGCGTAACAGTCACGGCGGTCCTCCACGGTTCGGTTTGCACGCTGGTTTTTGCCACGAACGTGCAAGTTGTGGAATGAGCTTATTCCGGAAGTATTCCCAGAGCGCTACGACATGGGGTCCTTCAAGAAAGGTGCGAAAAGAGCTCTCCTTCACAGCCGGCGATGTATTGGCGACTCCTCTGGTGTTGCGAATGTCCATAGGCGACGGCGACTACTTCCCATCAGGTAGCCCGTCTGCCTTATTGTTAGGTTAAATTATAAATAAAAAAAGTCACATCAAACCGACCTGCAGCGTATGATCGAGGGTCCGCGGCGTCCTGTCCTCCTCGTGCTTGTGGTGCGCGGGCGGCGCGTGCGCGGCGGCGTGCTGCGTCGCGTGCTGCGCGGCGTGCGGCGGCGCGTGCGGCGGCGCGGCGGGCGGCGAGTCGGCCGCCTTGCGCGCGGACGCGGCGGCGCACGCGGCGGGCGAGGGCGGCGCGAGCGACACCGCCGCGGTGCTCGTCACCACCTGCGGGACCACGAACTGCGAGCTGTTAGTGTTGAGCTCGATAGGCGTTCTAGTTTGGTTTACTATTCGGTTCGATCGTATGTAAAGGCATTCTGGGCTTATCGATAGATTATATCGTCAACCCATTATTGTCCCACTGCTGGGCACGGGTCTTCTCTCAGACTGAAAGAGTTTTAGGCCATAGTCCACCGCGCTGACCAGGTATGTCCAGGTCGACATGGGGTTCTTCAAGAAAGGTGTAAAAAGAGCTCTCCTCCAAAGCCGGCGATGCATTGGCGACTCCTCTGGTGTTGCAAATGTCCACGAATTGCTGGACGATCGATAGATTAATTACAGGCTATTGTAATTTTATATATCTTTTACTATAAAATATTAAAGACACCAAGACAGTGCAATCGATGGTAAGTGAATCGCCCATGAACTGATCCACAAGTAAGAGACTCGAAATAAACCTGAAGTTCTACTTGATATAAATTATAGATCTGTGTCTATTCAACACGATTGCTTCGTGTTTAAGACAAATTTTGCCAGCCACATACGTAGGATTTGATTTAAGAATTACGCTTTAAGCTTTGTTTGTCCTTGTTCGAAGGATATTATAAAACATATTTATCTAAGGCATACTTCCTAAGAAAAACATATTATTTATCCGAACAATATACGATAGCATAGAAAACCTATAGCATTATCACTGCGACAATTGAAAAACGGCTATTATAAATACCTGCGGCGGCTTAGTGGGTTTCGCTTCAGCGCTGGGCGTGGCAGTGAGCTTAGCGGCGAATGTGTGGGAGCGAGCGCCGACTATGGCGCCGGTGTACGACAGAGCCTTGGCCACTCCGCTGCCCACCACGCTGCCCACTGTCGGGGTGCTGGGCGCGTTGCTGCTGGGCGCCGTGCCCACGCTCGGGGTACTGGGTGTGCGTTTCTCCGCGACGGTCACTGAAATGTGAGATCGATTGTTTTATTTACATTTTTTTACAAAAAAGGTAACTTATAAATATAGGTAACTTATAATATAGGTAAAGGTTATTTGTATTTTTATTTGTAACTACGTAAAGTGTAAAAAAATGTAAAGACATACAGAACCACTTTATCGTAAGTCGGGACTACCGCTCGCAATATTTTAATAAGCAACATAAGTAAACAATCATGAAGAACCCTGGGAGTTTTATTTGAAGTCAATCAAAGAAGTGTTACTACTTCAAAGGATTAAAAGGCTTGCCTATTAAAAAAGTGAGTTTTGGCATTAGTAAAAGAATACTAGTAATAGGTATAGCTGCGATACATCTCCCATCAAACTATAATCGTTTTACCATCACGATTTTTTAAATTTAAAATAATTTCCACATTTTCCCCAACCAATAGATCTTAGTTTTCCACGCTAAACATGAGTGAAAAATGTAACACAATAGTGTTTTACATTTAGCGTGGATCTCAATGAGCTGATGGGTCATGACTCATGATTCAACCATCCATGCATATCAGCTCTATGATTCACGAGTACCCCTTACTTATTAAAACCAATACCTCCTTTTTTTTTGTTTTCGAAGGGGAAACCTTCCAAAGGTACCCGACGCCGCACTATAACCCCCCTGGTGGCCGTCCTCGGCGCTCAAAAGGACGACTCCGGGATCTCGAAACGACTTCAACCGGAATCCTCCGAGCGCGCTGCCACCACACATACTGCCGTCCTTCCCGGGATTGCCTGACCGAACGGTTCGAGCTCCCACTCTAGCCGTCTGCAACCCCGGAAGCCCCTTTTAGTCGCCTCTTACGACAGGCAGAGGATACCGTAGCACTATTCTGACCCCGAGGCTACAGGGACAAACCAATACCTCCTATACCTCATCTATTACGTAACATATACGGTACCTTGGTGTCCCTGCAGGCGTGCCGGCGGCGCGCGCGCGGCGGCGTGCTGCTTGGCGGGCGCGCGGCTCGGCGGCGTCGCGCGGCTCGCGGCGCCCGCGCTCACCGCCGCCTGCTGCTATAACGGACGATATCGCACGTTTTATATGTGTATCACAAATCACTAAAGGTAAACAGGAGCATATATAGACGAACAAAAGCGAACTTTTCGTTTCGCGAAAAATGCAACTTAACACTAAAATAGAATAAAAACCTACTAAAAGAATTTCTAACTTTGCAAATTTGATGATCTACTAAGTACGTTATGTTGTAAAATATTATATCTAAACAAAAATCAATCATATCTAATGTATGGAAACATTCTAATAATATTGTTGTCATTGTTTTTATGTAGATAAGCTTAATTCATATTTTATTAAAATAAGACAATTTCGCATTCTCAAAAATCAACTTAAACTCATAAGACTCTTTAATTCATGAAATAAAATGAATGTCGTCACTTTGTACATTATTTCGTAGGTTATTACACAGTTACAATATTATTTTATTACACTAATTTCTCAACTGAGAAGAAAACCGGCAGGAAACTGAGCGGGTTTTGTTTATCTTTGCCATCTTGTGTTTTTAAGAAGAAAAACAATTGGATCTACTTTTGCAAAAAGGAACCAACGAGTTTTCCTCCTATTATTTTTTAAAATGTTGATGATTGTCAATAATATAATACTTGTATACATAGAACAAATTATTTGGTGCAACATTGTAAATGGATTTTTTGACAAAAAAAGGTTTTTTTCTCAAAACTGTCGTTGTGTGGGTTGATTCTGTTTCGCATAAGTAGATCCAATTAAAGGAGCATAAGATTAAGAGTAGTTTAAAGAGTATTCGGAAAGGAGCGTGGTGTACCTTAGCCGGCGGCTGCTTGGGCGGCTTGGGCGCCGGCGGGGGCTGCGGCGGCGGCAGCTTCGCGCGCGGCAGCAGCTGCGCGATGTCCGCCTCGGGGTCGCGGATCATCGCCGCGATCAGGCTCGCCGCCTGCTTCGTCGCCTCCACGCCGCCCCTGGGGAACAAGAACATTATAGTGAACGGGTACGTTATGGATATCAAATTTCGGATTTGTTCATAGGAATAATATTATACCGGTTTCGGATATGGTTACGGATATGTAAGTATTTCGGATTAGACAATCAATAAATAAAAAGTAATTTTAAATTAAAATACCAAATATCAAATCATATCCAAGCATTTTAATAACAATTAACATAAAGAGTGTAGTGGTCGACCAAGGACTCTACAAAGGTTAATTATTTGGTTATATTTCCGTGTACAATCTTTAAGTATGAGTAGATATAGTTTTACAACGGTTTTGGTTACGATAAAGATTTCCTAACGTGTCTGTTAGTGAATTAATTTATTTGCCCGGGCAAGAAAGACTCGCTAAGTGACGACGTCACCGTCTCGCCAAGGATAATATATCATTAGCGAAATAATCACTAGTCTATAATCATCACTCAGTGATGAGTTATTACTTCCGAGGACTATAATGATCACTACATAAAAAGTTAATGTTGCATGGTTAGGACCTGATAAGGTACGATATACGTTTTTGACAAAGAACTGTTATATCGAGTTCAGTAAGTTACACAAGCGGTGCCAATTTTCTGTCCACCAAACCATTTTTATACAAAATATCTCTCACTTGATAGTGATGATGCGCTCGCCCTGCCCCTTGCTCTGCTTGTCCACCTCGATGTGCGCGCCGGTGGCGGAGCGGATCGCGTTGATGTTGCTGCCCGCGCGCCCGATCACGCGCGAGATCGCGTGCGACGCCACGGACACTTTCTTGCACCTGAATAACACACACGCGTTAATTAGACACACACTTTATCATGCGGCGAATTTAATCGTACGAAAGATTGTATCTTTTATGACTGATCCAGTTTTGTAAAAAAAAAAAACATTACTTTTTATTTACAGATCATACATATTTTCCGTTATCTGACGATATAAAAGGCAACCACACCGGCAACCACACCCGTCTATCGAAACGCAAGAAATGCTTCACGCTAAAAATAGCTGTGGCGGTGGTACTTCGCCGGTCGAACTACGCTGGTTATACCACCTTGAAACTACACTGGTTCTACCAACTAGAAATATTAATAAATCCTACATACTTCATTATTACAACCTTGAAATATAATCCCGCGTTCTGTCTTGGACACACATATATATACATAAGCGCTTTGACAAAGAACATATGCGCGTTCTAACAATTTAAGTCGAGACTGTACAAGCAACTAGCCAACCAACCACCTGGACATATCACTTCTTCGACAAACAAAATTGTGAACTTGCCACAAACTATATAACTACCCTACGATGGAAAGTGCATATGAAAGGAAAACGTCACCAATCAACTACACGCATCATAACAAAAGTACGCGGATATATTTTTACGTAACTAACTAAAAATACATATCACATAATGTCGCTTATAAATAAAGCCGCTCAAGTCGACAATTGGCAGATTATATGCAACACCACTGAAGTAAAAAAAAATATAAACATTAGGGTTCCACATAACTATTGAATTGAATTATTCGTACACTTATTTTATTTCACTTCTCTATAAAGTTAGTCAAATGTCTTCGTCAATGTTGTTCGATAAGAGACGATATAATTTTGTCATATACCTATGATTAATGACTATGGTCACATATTATTCGTACACTTATTTTATTTCACTTCTCTATAAAGTCAGTCAAATGTCTTCGTCAATGTTGTTCGATAAGAGACGATATAATTTTGTCATATACCTATGATTAATGACTATGGTCACATATCTGGGGTCGACATTGGAGATCATAATTATCGTCAGTGGAAAGGAAATAATGCTAAAGCGGCAAAATAGCATTTATGGGAAATGAGGTATGAACTTGTTTTTTACAGAAGAAAAAATATGTCACCTTTATTTTTGGTGGGATCACATTGAGTACTAGGTATAAAGGCTACATGTTTTTTTCTGTAAAAAACAACTTCAGAACATCATTTCCCACAGATGGTATTTGGCAATGCGAGATCTCCCAGCAGACTAGGTGATCATGCCTGGGGAGCGGCCGTGCTCCGACAGTCATTGTTCGGAACTTGTATATATGTGGGGTATTGAAAGACTTCGATAGCGCGTTTAAGAATACTAGTAGCGCCATCTCTTGACGAGTTGCGGGAGGCCAACCCAGCTATTTTGACGCTTTGGCATTATTTCCTTTCCACTGACGACATGCATATGACAAATGAGTGTGTGTTACGTACCCGGGCTCAACAGTGGAGAGCGTCTGCACGCTGGACTTGCGGACCACCTCCTTCCATCCCTCGTCGCGGCGGCCGCCCACGCAGCCGCCGCTCTTCGGGGACGTGCTCTTGCCCTCCGTCTCCCATCTGATGGTCACCGTCAACACACGCTTAGTACACGCCTACGTTTGTATGCTAATACTTTTATTGAAGTGTGTTACACAATTCTGCTAATGAAAGTGTGTTCCGATACAGTTTTTAATCGAAGCATTAGCTTTAAGATTCAATTTATGTTATTTCGAATTTTAATAAAGTAAATCTCATCTGACAAAAATGTGTCCGTATACAGGCTTTAATCTAAGCTTTCGAAGAACTTCAAGGTTTAATTTCTAAAATAAAATTAGTCTACAAGATCATTTTTGTATAATAATGACTGCTTTGTTACATAAAACAATTTAAATGCTTCTAATTTACATTATATTTAAACAAAAAGAAAAGGATAGAAGTAAAATCCGAAACGTTAACCGAAGCGCATATAAACAGTTCTATTTTTTTTTACTTAGTTCTGAATAAAAAGCCTCATAATATGCTCAAAAATCAAGATTAAAAACTGGTCATGCAATATTATAATTAAGCTACACACGACATTTAACGTTTCAAAACTAAACACTACATGCTTTTTATACATACTTAATGTATTATGATTACAAATTCATATCAACTTTAATAATAACACAATGCGATATCGTTAAAAAAAAGTAACATCATCTTTTTTAAAAACTCTGACAATAAAAGAAACTTTGACAAAAGTTACAGTACGCACATCAATAACCCACCTAAATATTAACAGAATACCAACCATTGAATTGTTAGATGTCATGTCAGTATTTTCTATATATATAAATATAAATACGCCTTATATCGGACATATCATTAAGAACCTTGTGCAATGCTATATTAAAACCCTTCATAAAAGTTTTTCTGTCTTCGCAAATCCTTTTGCCCACAGTACTAATGCTATAAAATTAGCATTGCGTGGTGACAGTGAAACTCGTCTTACCACGTACATTTGTAACGCAAAGTTTTAATCTTTTTTGAACTACCAACAGAAATGCATGTACAATGAGACAACGATGGAGTCTTAAGTACACATGTTTTCTTTTACCTATTAAGTGGTCATCAGTTACAGGTAGTTACAGCTATTCAACCCCTATAATAAGTTTACGTAGATGTTCAACAAAACTTACTGATTATTGTGCGTTTTTTTGTTTTTGTCTGTCGTGTCAACATCATCTTTGTCCACATTGTGCCTTGTGGATTCGAACACTTGACTCTTTCGGGAGTTATTCCCCAATTTGTTAGAATTCTGTACTGTAATACTCTTTGCGTCCTCATCTGGTTTTCTGTAAAAATATTCACTACTTTAACCCCGTTATTCTTATCTTAAATATATTAATGTAGACGATGTATAAAGTGTAATTGTCATTATTTGGAATCTTTTGTCAAATTAGAATACGACAAGTTAAATTTAACCCTCATATAATTGCGTTTACGTAGATAACTTGAAAGGTATTTTTTGTAAATTTCATCAAATAAGCTCACAAAAGCGTTACACAAAAACCAAATTGTTTCATAAAACAATAGTTTCAAACAAATCAAGCGAAGGAACAAATTAAATTATCGATTAAATAAGCACGCATGCCGGTAATTACAATCTCTATTTACAAATATAATTAACACTTCAATTTACCAACCTCAAATAATGTAGTACTTGAGTTTTCAACACACGGAGTATGTAATCTTTCAGGAATTACACTAACTACACATTTCTCAATATAAATTACTGAGTTAACATCAACTGTATCAATGTACCTTAAAAATCATGCATTGTTTCTTACATAAATTAAAATATAATGGCATGTATATCAGCATGGCTTGAAAAAAGACACAGTCACATAAAAATATAAGCATTCCAAACAATCACTTCCATACAAATGTAACACTGTACACCAATATAAGACATTTTACAGTCAAGCAAACAAATAGACTCCTGATGCTCATTCATATCATACAAGTCATATTTATAAGGCCACATTTTACGCCGATTGGTCCAGCGCGGTGGACATGCCTAGCCAGATTTACGAATGAAACATAGGATTATGATCAAATTAGGAGCTATCTATTATTCACGTGATGTTATTTAGCATTGTTTTAACGATTTGAATTCAAGTATTATTGAGGATCTAGAAAATTGAGGAGGTTGATAAAATTGCTTAGGTTGCTTGTTGTTTGTGACTGAAAATAAAAATAACATCGAAATAATGGTGTAATCATGTGAAATATATATGTTGTACTAGTACAAAATATTTGATGTTAAAATAATTTCACGTGATATCTTATAAGATTACTTGATGTTAGATGAAATTCATGTAATATCTTACAGGACCCTCCTTTTTTCTTGTGATATTTTTTGATTTTTGTCGAACCCCCTCTCCCCCTTTCGAACCTCGCGTCTTTTTTTTATCTAACTGAAGTGCCGCCCATGGACGTCTGTAATCAACTTCATACAGAACACGGGCTCCATCTGAAGTCAATCACAGATGCGTTGCTACTCTCGAGGACTATGATGGCGCCTCATGTAAAAGAGTACCGGCAACCACACCCTTCCATCGTAATGCAAGAAATGTTCCACGCTAGAAATAGATGTGGCGGTGGTACTTCCCCGGTCGGACTACATTGGTTCTCCCTTCTAAACGTGATTAATAGACGGCCCATCAGCAGTAGGTATTACTACAGTATAAAAACATTTCAAGTCTTTTGGTTTAATTCATCAAGAGTCCATTCGTCACGAGTACATTCCCATCACATCGCACCACACTACACTACTGCCCCACTAAGCGGTCACTCACTTGTCCTTCTTATCCGCGGGGCGGCGTTCGGGCGCGGGCTTGGCGGGCGTGGCCGGCGGGGAGCTCGGCGCTACGTTCTCCTTCTCTTGCTTCTTGTCTGATTTCGCGGTGCTCTCCTTCTCCGGCTTCGTCTCTATCTTGGGTTTTGCCTGCACGTCACGCGTACGTTATATTGGAGATATTATTTAATTTAAATATCTACATAAAAACACAATATGTGTATAAGAACTATGAATAACACAAGACCAAGTTTAATATGTGGATGATGCAAAATATCTTTGAAAATAATGGATTGTGAAATTTGACTACGCAGGGAGAAGTACTGATTGATAAAAAAATAGAAGTATTCAAAACTGTAATCGGCCTAATGCCGTTTATCCTGCCCTGAAATGCTAAAGTGCCCTATTGTAAGTAAAACTCCTTTATTACCGTTTAAACCAACAACATTTAACACTGCTATTAAGGGCAGATTTTTATAGTATACTAACAGCAAATGACATGCATGAAAAACATGAAGTCTATACAAGAGGCCACTGGTGTCTGTGAAGATCTATAATCAACCCCAGATATAAATTTTCCTTCTTAAGATTGGCTGCAAATGTCACCACCACCGCTGTTGCAACGAGCGAAAACTAAGTTGGAATATCTCGAAAAAAAATGTCGCCCTTTCTTTATATAGAGGTGTTGCCCACGGAGTAAAACTGTACCGAGTTCTATAACGTAACATTTATAGCAATAACTCACTTTGTCCGGCTGCTTCTTAGCGGGCGGAGGCGCGGAAGGCTTCTCGTCCTTCTTCTTTTTCTTGAGCTTCGCGTTCTGCGCCGGCGGTGCCTTCACGTCCGACGACGAGCACGAGCCCTATACATTTTTTAATATTTCGATTTGCATTTTAACTATATTTTTATTAGTGTGATGATGATAGGTGTTAATATTTTGTTTTTATTTTAATCCAGAAATGTTTCGAAGCGGTCATAATTATTTATTATGTCTTGCATGATCACTAAAATATGAATTACAAAATGGGAAAAATTTATAGTTACACTTACATACGTAAATGTTGTAAACAGAATGTTATTAAATCAGTTACGCAACTGTAAAGCTGATGCACAGTCGTACCGCGTAGCGATAGACAGCAATCTGAGGAGCTGACGCCGCACCTCGAACACCCATAAATGAGGCTCCCAGTTCATCCACGATTCCGAATTCTTGCATGGACTCGGTTGCACGCTTTTCATTACGAGTTAAACATGAATGTAATTGTTTTTTTTTTGTCAAATGTATAAAAAAAAGATTTTAAATTTCTCTGTGATCTCCAGTTCCCACCCACGTAATTTATTTATTCATTCAAAAACAAAGTAATTTACACACGGGCGTAGCCAGGTTTTGGTTTCGTTAGGGGGTGTGGTGGTAACTCATTAGAGCCAATCCAACTCATATTGTAATTTTTTGACTTTTCGGGGAGGGATTTGAACCTCCACCCTGGCTACACCCATGAATGTATGTCTCATGATGAGTTTTACCTGTGAGTTGGCGTCGATGCCGCTGTCGCCCTCCTCCTTGGCGGCGGGCTCGTCGTCCGGCTCGCCGCCCTCGGAGCACTCGCCGAGCGCCTTCTCGCTGTATTCGCTGTTCTTGTCGTTCTCCGCCTGCAATTTGCGACGCTCCTCCTATTTCACAGGTTTATGCCTTGATAACGCGTGCGCGCGCCCCCGCCCGCGACCTTGCCACCGTTTGTTGATGTTTCCCCGTTTTGTTTTTTTGGTTTTGTACTCTGCTTCCCGTCGACGATTTGTCATTCGACTCGATATATTCGAAAATTACCATTTGGATTTAACCATAGGTATACCAACCATAGGTATTATAACAAATAATAAAATAAGCATTATAAAGCTATGTACATAAACATAACGCATAAATTAGTATGGAAAGCGAACTTAGCCACATTAAAGCTCTCATGCATTGAGTAATTATGTAGACAAATGATATTATAACAAGGAAAATTAAATGGAAATTAAAATCACTCAACATTCGTGGCGATAAGGTCGCGCGCAGAGAGCAGGTTGTTAGTTCGGCGAATGTTGTGCAAAAAATGTATTTTAACGAACGAAAAATGTATTTGTTACGAAAACGTTATACATTTAAATTAAAAAGTATTAAAGCTTCTTAAACAGCCTAATAAATTCGCGAATCGAGTCTCTCACTTATCATCATCGTGATGGAATACGGGAAGATGTCGTACTTGCTACTAACTCAGCCCTAAATACTTGAGGTATGTGGTGGAGTACAAAGCCTTTATTGATCGTGTCGGCTACGAATCCGAAACTCTTTGTAAAAGTAACTTTGGGAGAATACCTATATCTCGGTATGGGGCAGTAATGGGTTAATAATGTTTATAAATTCTGGTGTCATACGGTTTCTAGTGTGTATCAAACGGTGTCGATGGATGATGCGTGTTGGCAGACAGTGTTTATGTAGGATGTGTATTTAATTATAGTATTTCTGCACACTATGTACACAAAGTGTACTTGGGTACAATGTATGTTTATGTGTTTGTGTCTAATTTACGTAATCATTTTGAATCGCAATGAATTTGCAATGTATTTTGTTGCATTATGTGTATTGTTATGCTTCAGCATGCGATGTGTGTTTGTAGTACGTGTCTCTTCACAGAGCAATGTGTGTGGCATCAATGCGCGATATTCAATGTATTTTGGTATGCGTTATGCCCGTGTGCAACATGTCTGTATGTGTGCGGCGTCGTTGTCATCAAGTGCAGGTGCACTCGCGTACCTTCTTCTCCATCTTCTTCTTCTTCTTCCGCTCCCGGCGCCTGGCGGCGGCCTGGCGGCGGCTCTCCTCGCGGCAGCGCTCCGCGTCGAGCTCCTCCAGCAGGATGGTCGCGTTCTGGTTGGCGCGCGCCGCCTGCGTCTCCTTCGCCGCGCGGATCACGCGCACGCACTCTTGGCACTTCTCGAGGAGCTCCTTGTCCGAGATGGTGCAGATGTACCTGCGGGGATGCGGAAGACGTCGTGCTTTAAGATATGAGTTAAAATATTAACGTTTTATTAACCGACGTCCACGCTACGACACCAAAATTATTACGTTAATATAGATGTTTCGTTACCGTAAAACGTAGATCAAATTCTATAGACAATTGTCAATGCTCTACTCTCGCTTACTGATTGGCCACAACGGTGACGGATGACAGACTGGCATCTGTCAAGCACAGACGTACGTCATGACTTGCAACGTACTGTTTTTTCGAACGCTAACCGACCCGAACGGACGCGCGCGCTGCTAATCATGACCATTTTTCGAATTCAACCGTTTTACGAATTTTCGCCAGTGCTGTGTGTCATCTATCTAGCCAAGTCAACGGAAGACCTGTACAACCACATCAGCTCGTGGAAAACGAAGGTAGAGATCATCGAGGCTGGACGCAGACAAGGTACGTGCCGTGCTTGTGCCTTAACTGTTGTGGCCTATCAAGAACATTCGTCTTTAGAGTCTCTCTCGCTCTGACTTCGGTCAGTCCCGGAAGTGGGATTAAAGCCGTCCACCCCTTAAGGGGACGCGTATTATACACCTGTATCCTCAAAACTTCATATTTATAACGATTTCCAATATTTTTTTTAGGATTATATACTACAACGTACATAACGTGTTCATCGAAGCTATGTAAGTTCAGATTATTAAGTTTTAAACATTCAATTACAATAATTAACATCAAAATCATGTAAGAGGCCTATCCTATTCATCCTGTCTTAATAAATATGTAACGCTTCAATAAAAAATAACTGGGCTATACATAAATTTACTCGTAAGAATATATTAGGTCAAAATAAAAGTACCTCGTCATTTCCTGGTCCGAGGGGAATTGCGTGACGACGCCGACCATCCATTTGACCACTTTGGTGTGGCCCTTCCGGAAGGCAGCCATCAGGCAAGATACCTAAAATACATAAAATATGATTTATATCATAATGTACATAAAAAACAAAACAAGCGTATGCAAAAGACTTCAGATAACAGCCATTTATTTTTAATATGTAGCGGCGACTGTCGTGCCCTGACCAAGTATTGAACATTTTGTTTTTAATGTGATATGTTAGAATGTGGTACTCCCCATCTTTTTTTATTTGGACGGCAAATCAAAATACACGCGAGTGCAGCAAAAATGATCATAAATTACGTTAAAATACCTACAATATAAATGTATTTTTTAAACGCCGATGAAACCACAGGGCAATATACAGTGTTGGGTAGGTCAGACATGAGGCAGTACATTTGTCCCAGACATGATGTAGACATGCAAGAGCAGATAAAATTTTTAATATGTACTGTTTCAAACATTTTGTCGCGTTATAGAACTCTTTTAAAGAGCTAAAAAATTTATCCCGTCGCGACAGGTTCCTATGGCAAATGTACCGCAAGGTTCTGTTCACCTCGCTTGCGTCGCTTCATTTGAAGTGGGACATTCTTATATGTACGTCCAGTACAAAAACAGGCTACTCTTACAATCTCATTGGTTCTATTTGAAGTCAATCACAGATGCGTCGCTACTCCCGAGGACAATGATGGTAGTCTCATATAAAAGTGTGCCGGCAACCACACCCTTCCATCGAAACGCAAGAAATGTTTCACTCTAGAAATAGGTGTGGCGGTTTTACTTCCCCGGTCGAACTACACTGGTTCTACCACCTACAAAACTACTAGTCTATGCCATAGTGTTGCGTAGGACAGACGGAAAGAGAGTGCCAGTATATAAGACTATTGTAACACGTTAAACAATATTCGTATCGATGCTCGCGCACCTTTCTATTGTCCTGCGAGTCGATGTCCGCGCCGGCCGCGTACAGCATCTCGACGACGGCGAGGTGGCCGCCGTTGGCCGCCAGCCACAGCGGCGAGTTGCCCTTCTTGTTCTTCACCTCCACCGCCGCCCGCCTGATATCCCAAATATGGACATGTTTTATTGTTTTGTTATAGTTGAACGCTTTTGTTTGTTGCAATCATAATAATAATTTGTACACTGCATGAAACGCTTTTAGTAGCTTAATAATTCAATATATAACCTGTAGCGTTGTATACTAAAAACTGTATTTCAACATTTGCATTAGCAATTCGGAAATTATATATCTTTTTTTAGTTATACCTAACGATAAGGCAGACGGGCCAACTGATGGGAAGTGGTTACCGTCGCCTACCGCCATCAATGGAGTCTCCGAGACATCGTCGGCTTTGAAGGAGAGCTCTTTTTACACCTTTCTTGAAGAAATCAATTAATTTATTTATTAACTTTATATGTATATATCACCAAAACAATACTACACACACGAAAAATCCTATAATTATCTACCAATGATAATTAAAGAAAATAGCATTAATTCACGCTTTGCGGCGATTCACTCGCACGCTAATATTAAAAAATTAAAAACCCAACACGTCCCAATACAAAAAAAAAAACACTTGAGCGACCCTAACAATTATTTAAAAAATGCCTAATACGTCCCCAATAGAAAAAAAAAACAACGCACATGGCTAATTCTAACGCTGTTTACCTCTGCAGCAGCAGCTCGACGAACTTAGTGTGCCCCTTGTCCGCCGCGATGGTGAGCGCGGTGTCGCGCGACGAGGGCACCGGGGGCGCGTTCACGTCCGCCCCCTTGTCCAGCAACACGCGGCCCACCTCCACGTAGCCCCCGCTCGCGGCCTCCATGAGCGGCGTGAGGCCCGTCTTCGCGCGGTGCTCCACGTTCGCCTTGCGGTCGAGCAGCAGGCTGACGACCTCGTGACGACCTGACGGATATACCACACGTTATATAAGGATACAATACGTGATAACGACACATTGACTTGACGTTAAAGTGATACAACATGATGATGACCCATAAATTATACTTTACGTTCTAATAACGAAATATTTTTTACTGATTTTATCTTTTAACCAATATTGTTGACATATAAAATAACGATACTGTACATTTAACGTATTTTTTTACCAAACATGTTACGAGAACCTGCCGAAATGCTAAAATACAAAATGTGAAATTCTGTAAGGATAACACATATAATATGATTTTAAATCGTTATTAAGAGGAAAGGTAGGTGGTAATAATGATTTTAATGTTACAAAGCTACCATATGCTACCATAGAAAATGTACTTATACCATTCCAGAACTAAATAAAATGATATTTCTTTACTTTGTATAAGGCTACAGATTCTGAGTGACAATTTTTTTACCACTATGTCGAATACGATCTCAAGTGAGATCTGGTAAGAAACATACCCACCACCATATTGCTAGAAAATACATGGTCAATAACAGCAATGCTAGAATCCAACAACGATCAAGGGACGTAACCAAAAGACAAACCTTGGAAGCAAGCGAGCGTGAGCGCAGTGTTCCTGTTGGTCTCGATCTGCGCGTTGATGTCGGAGCCGCAGTCGAGGAGCAGCCTCACGGCCGCCGTGTGGCCGTTCATCGCGGCCAACATCAGGGGGGATATGCCGAGTTTCGAGCCCGTGCGGGAGTTGATCTCCGCCTGTTCAATGCAATGGATTGAAGATAAATATATTCTTAATGGATAGATCGCATAACAAATACATCAATTTAATATAACAACGTTCGTTGAAACAAGTGAAACAAGTGTACGGAGGAAAGGGATATAAGAAAATTACAACATATTTAAAATTCTTATAAAGTTTCGTTAAAGCATGATTAATTTTCGGCATCCATACTGACTACGCCATCATCTATAACAAACAAATATCTTCATTTGTTTTTCTAACTCTCTCCGACATGAAGGCGTTAGTGTTAAGCGCAATTTTGTCAATGAACGTTAGATACACTGTTAGGTGTCGTTTTATACAATTTATTTCATTTATTGTGCGACTCGGAAGTGCAACGTAACGCAAAGCTCTAATCGTTAACGTGTGGCACGCTAAAGCACCGCATCCGACCATGTTTTAAGCAAACACTTGGTAATGTAGTGCGCCAAATGTCCACAATTTTGATCAGTGCCGATTTTGGCAGTGCGACATCAGAACTCTTTAATATCTAAACCAATTCTACTAATATCACATACCTGATGGTGCAACAGCAGGCGGATGATGTTCACGTAACCACCCGACGCGGCGAGCGACAGCGGCGTGTAGTCGGACACGTTGCGGTGCTCCTTGTTCGCGCCGCGGCCGAGGATCAGCTCCACCACCTCGTAGCGGCCGCCGGAGCACGCGAGCGACAGCGGCGTGTCCTTCGTGCGCTCCGACTGCGCCTCGATGTCCGCGCCGTGGTTCAGGAGGATCTCCACGATCTTCTCGTGGCCCGCCGTCGCCGCCAGGATCAACGGGGTGAAGCCCTGTTACGCAGACAATTAGAATGTTATTTTACCGTACTGTATTGAGAATTGTGTAAGTTAGTCATCAAAGATATTTTTTGTGAAAAATAGAAATATCATGATACATGTACATGCTTTTTACAAAGCCGAAACCGAACGTTTACCATAAATATTTTCATTTATCTATTTATTCAATGATTATCATGATTAATAATAGGAAGGAATGGTTCAATTATTTATGTCCAATTGTAATAGACTACTTCGCTCCATGAAAAGCAATGTAACCACTGCGAATTTTGTAAAAATAAACGTGACGATTCGATGCTAACGCCTAACCGGCTAATAGTTATCTGTCAACCAGCAGTCTTGACAGATAACTTCAAGCAAACAACCGAATAGACACATTTGTAGTTCAACGAGAACTGGCCGATGTGAACGAGCCCTAAAACGACACCGACCTTCTTGTCGCGGTGCTCGATGTCCGCGCCGCGCGAGAGCAGCAGCTCGACGAGGTCCTCGTGTCCGCCGGCGCACGCGAGCGTGAGCGCGGTGTCGTGGTTGGAGTCCGTCTCGCCGTCCACGTCCATCGCGGAGTACGCGGCCGGCGCCGGCTGCGGGGGCGTCGCGCCGCCGAACGCCTCCGCTCGACCGCCGCGAGCGCTGCCTGCGAAACGTCCCTAAGGAAACACAAGTGCAAATTTACTCCCCGTTCATTAATTATCGATGATATAGTCATTAATAGATAAAATATCGAAATAACTAACTATATTATGTATGATTTTAGACTAGTATTATCGCGGAATTGATACATTATAATACTTAACGGGTACTCACGATATGCGGTTTATGAATTCTTATTGCCCATTTTTGTGCATTTCCTTTAGGCAAAAAGAAATCTATAAAAATTCATAAACTGCATATCGTGAGTACCCGATAAGTATTATAATGTAACTATATTATGATTCATAATTTGTAATTATTCGTAATGATCTCGTATAAAATAATAGTTCTTTAGTACTGAAAATACGTTTATGTAATTCGTTAGATCACCCGTCTGTCACACACATGAACATCATAACAAAACTATTTTCGTATCTACTAATGTGGCAAATTTTACAAATCAAGCGATCAATGTTTCAAACTGAGATTACTAGAGGTTAGTCGTTCCCTAGGCGGGACATCCTAATCTGGCGAAAGTATTATTACTACTACCATTCGCCAAAGTAACATTATATGCGACAAAATCGTATATGACCGAATGGTAATTATTTTTACGGAATTAAATTATAATAAGGTTACTAAGGTTCGAAAAGTTTTAAACCACTTGTCCGTTAAACGAACCGGTACGTAACCCACCTTCTTCTTGAGCGCGGTGGACGCGTTCGCGTGGTGGTGCTGGTCGCGCTTGGCGTGCGGCGGCGCGGCGGGCTGCGCGGCCGCCGCCGCGCGCGGGCCCATCTCCTTCGCGCGCAGCGAGAGCCCTTGCAGCAGGCCCTTCCTGTTACACCGCACGTGCTTAGTTATTATTAGTTTTTTTATCTGACAGAAAGCAAACAAGCATGCAGTCCACCTGATGGTAAGTGATCACTACCACCCTGCGACATCTGTAATCAACTACATACAGAACATGGATTCAATCTGAAGTCAATCACAGATGCGTTGCCACTCCCGAGGACTATCTATGATGGTCATCTCATATAAAAGTGTGCCGGCAACCACACCCTTCTTTCGAAATGCAAGAAATGCTTGACGCTAGATATAGGTGTGGCGGTGGTACTTCCCCGGTCGAACTACACTGGTTCTACCACCTTCAAAACCTTCAAGTTTCCACTTTGGGTGCATTCCATTAGACGTTCACAAAGCGCACGCTCACGACCGCAGTTTTTCCCGTTCCGTTAGCTTGACAGCTTTATTGACGTATTCTCTACTGGAACGATCACTTCGACCCACCTTGTTAGATGGGTCGTCGTGAGCGTCGCGTGGGCGTAAGTCATGACGTCATGAGTGACGTTTCCGCCGCGACCACAACAACCGCGGTCGTCTTGTGGAACGACGTCTTAGGCGTTTGGGGCTTTGTTAGCGTCATCTGGAACGCGCCTTTTGTCGAATACAAGTAGGAGAGTAGTAAACAGTGCAATTTTTGCAAAGTGCTCACTGTAACTATAATTTGGTCCACAGTTTGCCTTCAGGGTATTAAATAAAACATAACTATTACTAGTAAACTTCTCTGGATCTTATCTGGCGACATTTAGTGATGACACTTTCTATCTGAGACCTCTCAATCGGGACTCAACCTCGGACGGTTCAAACCCAGGCACGCACTACTGATTCATGTGCGTATTAGAAATTAATTATCACTGTGTTCGGTGAAGGAAAACATCGTGAGGAAACCTATACACCCGAGAGTTCTTAAATCAAAAAAAAAAGTTCTCGGAGGTGTGTGAAGTCCACCAATTCGCACTTGGCCAGCGCGGTGGACTATGACCTAATCTCTCTCATTCTGAGAGAAGACCCGTGCCCAGCAGTGGGACGATAATGGGTTGACGACGACGACGACTTTCTATTTGCTACTCTTGCTATACGGCTAATCCGGCACTGCTTTACGGTTCAAAGAGTATGTATCTGGTGTCACCTGTAGGCCTTGCAGTGGATGTCGGGCGGCGGCAGCGCGAAGTGCGGCAGCGGGTCGGGCGGCGCCGGCGCGGGCGGCGCGGCCGGCGCGGGGGGCTCCGCCGCGCCCGCGGCACCCTGAAACACAAAACTATTATTATAATCTTTTTCTTATATAGTTAGACCTAACGATAAGACTGACGGGCCACCTGATGGAAAGCAGTCACCGTCGCCTATGGACATTCACAACACCAGGGGCGTCGCCAATGCATCGCCGGCTTTGGAGGAGAGCTCTTTTTAAACCTTTCTTGAAGAACCCCATGTCATAGAGCCCCGGGAACACCTCAGGACTATCTCTCTTCATGACAAAAATCAAAAATCAAAATCAAAAATATTTTTATTTCTACAAATTGGGTACAAAAATGTATCAAGATATTTTATATAAGGTAGGTGGACGACATGTGAAGGCCCACATGTAACATTTCCCATCGAAACGTTGTCTAATGCTGCGATTAGGCTACACCGTAAACTATATTTCTATATTTAGAAATCTTGTCGGAGATTTAACCCAGAACCCGTGTATGAATGTTACGTTGACCGCCCCGCCAGTTGGGTCGTGGGTCGTTACAAGATAGAGTCCTCGATGTGATAGGAGACAGAGAATGAGATCGATCGCATTTGATGTGGTCACTCACAGCGAGCTCCTCAGGGTGATGCGTTTGCCAGTCGGCAGGTTATCAATAACAGAGAACTGAAATGAAAAGTGGGGGTCCACGATATGATCGATTGCGGTTCTCAATGTCACATGCAGGTGAGATAAGTCGACAACGAGCTCCTGAGGCAGGTTGTCAATGAGAGAGAATGGGATATAAACTGGGTCTGGGTGTTTGTGTATTCGTCTTCTGGGTGTCCATGGTACCCACGACACAGGCGACAATCCTAGTGTGGGGCTGTACGTGTAGAAAGTATATATTTTTTTTAATTTTATGAAACCGATACCCTTCTGATGCGTTACGTCACGACACGTCAGATACATATAAAAATTCACCTTAATGTTGCTGGACATTCACAGCAAGCTCAATGATGGAGAATGTGCTAGTTTACGTACAGCGAGCTCCTGCGGGTGGTGCGCGTGCCAGTCGGCGGTGAGCGCCTCCTCGGCGGCGGCGAGCAGGCGGCGCGCGTGCCGCTCCTCGCCCTCCGCCTCGCGCGCGCCCTCGCCCTCCGGACACTTCGCCGACAGGATCTCGTGCGACTTCTGCTGCATCACCTGTGATAATTTTAATATTTAAGTGTATACCGAATTTCCACGTCCTCCGACCACCAATTCGCACTTGGCCAACGCGGTGGACTATGACCTAAAACTATCTCATTCTGAGAGAAGACCCGTGCCCAGCAGTGGGACAATAATAAGTTGTAACCCATATACCAAATTTCAGCACAATAGGTTAAAATAGTCGATTTAACATTCAGTTGCGAGATTCCATCCGGACATATATATATTCACTGCAAGTTAAATAAAAGCTTAGAATATGTAGCGAATGAGTGAGTGGCCACCGGCGAAGAAGAGAACGAGCGTGTGGTTCACATTATGGTAAGTAATCACTGCTGCTTGTGTAATCTACCCTTGTCTTTCTTATTACATTTTTTTTTATTTATCTGACTGAAGTAGCAAACGAGCACGCAATCCACCTGATGGTACGTGGTAATTGCGGCCCACGAACATCTATAATCAACTTCATACAGAACATAGGTTCCATCTGAAGTCAATCACAGATGTGTTGCTACTCCCGAGGACTATGTTGGTCGCCTCATGTGAAAGTGTGCCCGCAACCACACCCTTCTATCGAAACGCAAGAAATGCTTCACGCTAGAAATAAGCGAGGCGGTAATAACAGGTACATTGCAGTCGTTAGGCACATTTTTGCCTTCTAATTAACCAAACTAAATCTGTGTAAAAGTAACCATGTTATAATTAGGGGTTTATTTTGCACCCTGCAGTTCCGGGTGCAAAATAAACCCCTAATTATAAGTTATTATTCTAGTAATAGGGCTACGGCATCCCCTGCCTGTCGTAAGAGGCGACTAAAAGGGGTTTCCGGGGTTGCGGGCGGCTAGAGTGGGGGCTCGAACCGTTCAGTCAGGTGATTCCGGGAAGGACGGCGGTATGCGTGGTCGCATACTGTCATAAAGACTAGACGGAGCGGTGGGCCCAACCGCCCATCTAAGAGGAGCCCTATGGGGCAACGCGCTCGGAGGATTCCGGTTGAAATCGTTTCGAGATCCCGGAGTCCTCCTTTTGAGCGCCGAGGACGGCCACCGGGGGGGTTTTAGTGCGGTAAAAATCGCGCATAACCCTGCGTCGTTCCCACGGCGTCGGGTACCTTTTGAAGGTTACCTCCACGACAAAAAAAAAAAGGGTTTATTAAGTCCCCGTCCGCGTGTTACCTGCAGCACGAGCGAGCGCAGCTCGTTGGGCGGCAGCGCGACGAGCGAGGGCACCTCGCGCTGCAGGTACGCGAGCACGGCGCCCAGCTCGCGCGCCTCCACCGCGCCCGCCGCGTCCTCGCCGCCCGCCGCCGCCGCGCCCGCGCACGCCGGCTGCGCGCCCTGCGCCGCCTGGGAACGTACGGGCCGAAAGAACTTACCGCTCATCCAGTCAAACAAAAAAAATGACAGGTGAAAATAAAAGGTCGTGAACTTACTCCTCGACATCTGCCTCTTTGAAAATTGACGAATGAAAAAAAGTCGGTAAATTTCAATATTTTGCCGCCCCATAAATGTAGTGCAACAGAGAGTAACAGAGAGATGACGCCGCAGCCTTCTCTATCTTTAAACGATGGACTATGGTTAGATGGTTATGGTTATTAGATCATTAACAATATACCCAGACAAATAGTTCTTGAAGATGCATTTACCACTACTGTTATAAGTCATAAATTGGTGTCGCGTTAGTATCTACGACGACGTAGGCACCAATTCGTCGCCATTTTTGCTATTCAACATTGAATTAGCAAACGAACAGCAAGTAGACTGCTTGCATGCTCGGTAAATGGTCACTGACGCCCAAGGACATCTGTGAGCAAATTCATACAGAAGCAGGATTTTATGTAAAAGTCAGTCCCCAATGCATCGCTACTCACAAGGACTAAGCCGGTTATCTGATATAAAAGTGAGATGGAACCTCCCCTATCGATCTACACTTATTCTACCACCTTCAGGATAGCAACTCCATTGAAATTTATTGTTTTTGTCAAAACATTATTGATTCACGGCTAGGCATGACTCTTCTCTCCGTTTGAGAGTTTTAGCTCACAGTCTACCGCGCTGGCCACATACGGAACATTAGGATAAGACATTTTCTTGGGATTGCATTTAAGAAGCGAATAAAACCTTGCTAAACACTTAACGCATTTTTTTAAGATAAACACGAGCAACTAAATTTTAGGTTGCATGATAGCCACAACAATATTTATATTCAAAACCTCAAATAAAGGTAAGATCTTTGTAAAAAATGTACAAGATTCTCTCGTCAGTATATTTTAATTTTAATATGTACATAATCAAACAAAGTGCTCATACATGTATAAAACTATACATAAAACGCTGATTTAAACTTAAATGAGCTAATTGTTGGAACAGTGATGGCCTAATGGTTGAAACTTGCCCTCTCGATCGGGAGGTCCGAGGTTCAAACCCAGGCACGCACCACTAATTTATCTGCGTATTAGAAATTAATTATCACTACTTTTTGGTGAAGGAAAACATCGTGAGGTAACCTACACACCCGAGAGCTCTTACATAAAAAAAGTTCTCGGAGGTGTATGAAGTCCACCACTCGCACTTGGCCAGCGCGGTGAACCATGGCCTAAAACTCTCTGATTCTGAGAGAAGACCCGTGCCCAGCAGTGGGTCAATAATGGGTTGATGAGGGAGAGCTAATTGTTCAATACATATGGGCCGTGATCTCACCTGGGGCATGTAGGCATCGGGCCTCTGGAGGTCATATTGCTGCTGCTGCTGTTGCAACTGCTGCTGTTGCTGCAGCTGCTGTTGCTGATGGAGCAGCTGTTGCTGCTGTTGCTGTTGGAGGTTCTGCTTCTTCTGCTGCGCCTGCTGTTGCTGCTGGTGCTGCGCTTGTTGCTGCACCTGCTGCTGCTGCTGCTGCTGGAGCGCCGCCAACTGTTGCAGCTGTTGGTGCTGTAGTTCTTGCAGTTGGTGCTAAAAATTACACGTACAATTCGTCCATCATTATTATTCGACAGTTCAAAAACGAAACTAACAATTTTGCCTTTTGTCTTTACGAGGATTTGTGTCATCTAAATATACTGCTATTATAAGTGGGCGACAAACTAAAACGACAAAACTGTAGTAATTTTCTGTATACAATAACTCCCCAGTCTTTACTTGCGACTGTAACATTGAATGCGCTATTTAACAGCATAATTAGCTAATTACTTAATTCAATAAACAATTACGACCAAAACATTGCTAATAAGATTTTTTGATATGTTCTAAGATATATATCGATATATAATACGATAGATTAAACTAAAGTATATCGATTACAATCCCGAACTACAAAAGGTATAGTTCCCGGCACGAATCTTGAACTCCGTTGTGTTAATTGCGTAGATATTTTAAATTAATCTACAAGGACAAAGGTATAAAGTATCAATGTCCCAATTGGCTGTCAACATCGTTTCGATTGAGTCATTCGGCGCGCCGTCACCTACGTGCACGCTACGTGCGTATACGTAAGCTTACTCACACCGAGTTCGGAGCTCGAGTGTCGTGCCGGGAACCACGTGTGGATCTTTAATGTTCACCTACATCGTTAACATGTTGCCCGAGGCGCTGCAACGCTTCCAGTAGGAGATACTTGCAACCGAACTTCGCGTATTTTCGCGTCGCTTTAACGCGAGGCCGGTCTTGTATGGGCGTGTTCTATATCATATTGATGACGTAAGTGAGAAAAACAAGTAATTTCACATTTTCACTCAAAAGAATTGTGTTAGAAAAACGCTTAAACGTAAGAAATACGGGTTATAGAACGACGTTCCATGGGTATTAGTAAAATTGTACGTACATTGAAACAGTACGCGATAATTTGCTTATAACAATAATATATGATCACTTGCATGTTTGAAATCGACATGCATATATTGGAAACGGTGACAGAGGTTAATTCAGGAAGCACATTGTTACGATTATTCATTTTTATTATTATTCACTTTCGTTGCTGATCAACAAAACGATATAAGCACGGCAATACTGGCAGCATTTTGCATATCACGAATTGAACGGGATGTTTTTTAAAGTACTTAAACGCATATAACTTGTAATGAGCGGAATACGAATAACAATATTCAAAGGCTATATTCTTAATATCTATAAGGAACAGAAAATAGGCCGATAGAATGAGGTAGAAACTGTAAGTCTCGACACAAAACACACATACATACGTACGATAAATTTATTAACTTTAAAGATAAACCTAGATAATGTGAACCAATGTTCAACTCGGAAACAAATAATAAAAATAGTTTAAACATCACCAATATATCGCTACTTCAAAACAAAAGGGCCACAACTCGAATAGACCTAATTTTACAGGAGAGCCATTTAAAGTTTTGAAAATCAGTTCTTGTATAATTGCTCTGTGATTTTAAATCAGATAAATACGTGTTATACACTGTTAGAAAATTATTTTTATTCTTCGTTTAATGGTTAATTGGGATATGGTTATTTTTTTCTAAAAAAAAAAAAGTTCTAAAAAATAAGTTGAATATTTTTGATTTGTGGCCCTTTTGTTTTAAAGTAGCGATATATTATTCCACATACACAAAGAACATGCGCTCAAGTAAGATTTTAAAGCAGTATATTTCCGAGTTGCCCAAAGGTTTTGGAATTAGACACAGATTTTTTTCACAACGACAACTTTTGTGCGTATTTACATGAATAGACATTCGGCAATACGAACTTCATTTGTGTAAGCAATAATACTTCATACATAAAACCAGAAGTCCATTCATGATAATACACATACAATGTTTACACACATTTAATCGCACTTATAACCGACTTCAAAAGGGACTCTATAAATTACAAGACGTGTCCAGCATCGAATAGGATTAAATCCCCTTTTTTTACCGAATGTACTTAACCAAAGAAGGTATAGTAAGTTGACGGTGGCCTTAAAAACCACAAATAAAATTATTTAAAAATTAAATTTCTCCATTTTACTGTTTGTTTTTTTTGGAAAATTGAAGTCGGTATAATGTATAGTAACATTTTACTATTATAGACTTACCTGGTTAAGGTTAGCGGCTAGCTGCTGCACTGGGAATAGTTGTTGCGGCGGCGGGTACGGCGGGGTCGCGGGGGGATGGATCGTCGTCACACCTGTTGTCAATATACTCTTTAGTTCTCTTCTACATTTCTGAGTACTTACGTATCACTAGGTCAGTCCCGCGGCTTGTCCCGCTTCGGGTACGTCTAACACGGTAATGAGTGTCTTATTTGTTAATATACTCATACTAGGTGTGTGCCAAATTTTAACGAAATCCGACCGAATAGTTTATGCACAAAAGAACAACACACAATTACAAGCTCACAAACTTTCGCATTGAAATTATTACAATAAGATATATATAATATTAATAAGATTAATATTTAAGATGAATATGGGCACGCTGTGTACAACCAACGCCAAATAAATGAAGCTTCCTACCAGAAGCAAAATTATTGTGAATACCATAGTTTTTTATCAGGTTTTTCGTACTCTCCACATTTCAATTGCGAGCAATGCTGTTAATAGGTGCAATTGAATGGATTTCATCCTGCCGCGATTAAATGAATGTTTCTTAATTTATGGGGTGATTTTAGATGTTAGACAAACGTAATGGGGAAATGTTATGCGCTTTATGGCGATTACTATTGTGTATCATGTAAGATATATTTTACAAGCTTTAATTACATTCTTACCACATACATATCTATTACTGCTTGGCAACGATATATTATACCAAACTAAGCAACAGCATTGTATACATGACGAATTTTATTATTTACCTTTTACTTTGAATTCGATTGACGATGATCGATGATTTACAAATATACTCCTAAAAGACTTTTTATTATGAAATTACTCAAAAACATATTATCTAAAAGAAGAATAACAAGCGTTATTATTTTGTATGTAATCAGTACTAATCACTGAAACTTGTGTTCTCCAAACACACAGCTGCAAGTATTCATACTTATTTTATTAACAATCTTCTTCTACGTATGAAATGTTTTATGTCTTTTAAGAGTCTTTTTGATAATTTTAACTATTGGAATAGATATAAATGTATTTTCAGCGCAGAGGACGGCCACCGGGAGGGTTTTAGTGGGGTTTTCGTGAGGTTAAAATCCCACATAACCTGACGTTGCTCTCCAGCGTTGGGTATCTTTGGAGGTTCCCCTCGATAACAAAAAAAAAAGATATAAATGTATACATTTCATTTCCCTTGATATGCTTACATTACATTCTTATTTGAGATATTGTCATAGACATTTGATACTGCTGGTAAAATACCTGTACGATCTTACCTTGAACATCTTTTGTACATGTCGAAGCAAAGACATGTTTTATATTCGTAATAGTAACCCTTGAATGTATTAATGATCTCGAAGTGGAAATGTTACGTTCTTGTTATTATCAATGTGCAACAAACAGCAAACAAAACTTAGCAAATGTAGTATACACATGAAGCACAAATTAGTACTGTTACCGGTTATGATACATCTAACTCTTGGATACACTATGATTTGAGCTCTAATTAACATTTGATTGTTGTAAAGAAGAAAATTGTGTACAAATAATATAATCTCATTCACAGGACGAATTGGAACAAAAAAATACGAGAAAATTCATGATGATTCATTATACACAGTTCTTTAATAACAAAAAAAAATGCCCCTTTATAAAGATTGCCCCTAACACTTCTTTAGAATTTGCAGAAGCTATTCTGCATGTTTGGCTTCAGAAAACTAAAAAAGTAGTTGATAGATTAAATATAATTGTATATACATAGTTGCAGTTTTTTAAAGGAATGATTTTTACTTTTTTTCATCTTAACATTCCCACAGGTAGGTTTAATGTTTTTACAAGTTTTCTAACCCAATTCCAACATTTTCTTAGAAATTAGAGCTCAAATCACAAAGCGAACACCAAACGCCATCACTCCCCACATGAATGTACACGGGTGGCTGGGTATGGCAGGGACAGAGATTACGTGTCGTTACAACGTGCGGCGACTTGCCTTGCGCGCAGAACTGTAGGTCCAGGGCGTGCAGCGCCGACGTGGCGAGCGTGGGCGGACCTTCGTAAATAATCTTAGCTTAAGTACGTGTCGTGGGGGTCGTACGAGCGAACGACGCGGCGTTAACCATCTAGTATGTGTTGATTGAAGTAGCAAACGAGCATGCAGTCCACCTGATGGCAAGTGGCTACCGCTGCTCATCTGTAAGGAACTTCGTATAGAACAGGAGTCTTGGAGTCAACCACAGATGCGTTGCTACTCCCGAGGATGGTCGCCTCATATGAATGTGAGTGTATGATGTTGTGTTCTGATGATTATCATTCACTTAATGGGGACAAAAGTTCAGTGATTCATTTGCATTATGAACTTCTTACAGTTGCGTTAAATTAAATGTCAAAAATTAAATAAATTTTAAATAAATATGTATGTTTTAGGACTTATCATTTCAAAATTGATTTTAATGTGTAAAAAAAATAGAAAAACAATAAGGAAGGATAATGGTAATCGATTTGGATAAAATTATGTGAGTTCTTGCAAATATGTATAATAAAATGAATCCTATATTTAGCGATAATCTATGAAACTCACCGGTGGGATCAGCTAATTCGAGCATGCTCCTCTCAGTCTCTGGCAGTGATTCGTTGCGTGGCTGACCCGCTAACGCATCGGGTCTCTGCAAAATTATAATAACATTATAATTTGTATTATCTTGATGAAAAAGTGAAAATTATACAAAATAAAAACAATCAATTAATATAAAAAGTGACAAAACGTTCCATAATATCATGTAATATATTTATATTTTTCTGCTATACAAAGTTTTACATTTATACAAGTAAAACTATTGGTCCTTTCATATACCTAAAATGAATATCTATAACCTTATTATGTAACTATAAAGTAATTCTTACACTAAAACTGACGATCTACAAATGGTACGTAGTTTAGGTTACTACTATAATATGATTCTACAATACCACTAGTTTAATTTCATTGTGATATACGAATTCACTCTATGTCACTCACATATATTAGTTTCTCAATTCCATGTTTGGTTTTAAATTTCTTGGTAACATCCATCCACGTAAATCCAGGAGGAAGGGATAATTTTGCTATATCTTGGTAAAATATCTAATTTAAAGAAAATGAGTAAATTAATACTCGATTAAAGATTAAACGAATACATTTATTATCCATATGTTGAAAATATAAAAAAATGAATGCAAATTAAAATACCAAGTCTGAAGTTGCAATAAATTATTTATTGGGATTATTTACTAGTATTGCTATGCGACATGTATAGGTTGTATTGTGTATAAGTGTGCATTATCCCCCTCGTCATTACTGCTAACGTGACGAGTAAAAGTTACCCGGTCGTCTAGAATATGGTTGCGTCGTTGTGTGTATACGCGTTACGTTGTGGGTCACGTGTACGTTAACCTGGTCGTCGTGAGTGGTAACGCGACGTGTGTACGTTACGTCATGTGGTATGTGTAAATTAACTTGGTTTTTGTGTATGCATACACAAAAACCAAGTTAATTACGTTGTAGGACGACGACCAGGTTAATGTACGTTGTCCTGTACGGTAACGCATTGTTCATACATTACATCGCGTGACGTATACACGTTAAGATCACACATGTGTGTACATTGATCTAATCATCGAGTATTGTAACGCGACGTGCATATGTTTATAGCATACCTTGTGGTGCCGAGATCATTATAAGGCTACGGTATCCCCTGCCTGGGAGGTTGAACCGTTCGGTCAGGCGACCCCGAGAAGGATGGATATATGTGGTCGCATACCGTCATAAAGTCCAAACGGCGCGGTCGGCCCAGTAGCTCACCTGAGAGGATCGCGATGGAGCAACGCGTTCGGAGGACTCCGGTTGCGTTCCTTTGGAGATCCCGGAGTCCTCTTTGTAACGAGGACGGCCACCTTGGCGAGCTTTAGTGCGGTAAAATCCCACATAACCCTGCGTCGCTCCCACGTCGTCGGGTACCATTTGAAAAAATAAAGCATACCTGTTCGTCGAGTATGTCAGGCGGCGGCGGCAGGTGGTGGTCGGAGTGCGCGGGCGGCGCGCGGCTCTTGCGCGGACACTTGTGCTTGCCGCCCGGCGCCGCGCCCGCGCACGCCGCCGCGCCGCCGCCCGCCGCCGCGCCGCTCGCCGCGCCCGCGCCCTTCTTGCGAACTGCGGAACAAACGTACATTCATAGTAACTTATACAACTACAGTACTACCAGTGCTGATACAACGAGTATGGTTCTGACAATAACGTCAACTGATTACCAAAACTAATTAAAATATAATTTGCAAGGTGATGAAAAGAGTATGGTACTGGGAGGCACCATCGCCACTCAGATTTTCAGCGTAAAGCAGTTAAGTGTAAGCGTAAAGGTGACCACCTGGGAGTGGTAACGCATCTGTGTTTGATATCAGATGAAACTTGGTCTTGGCAGATGACCACTAGCAATTACTGCATCATATATTAACGCCTTCTAGACTTATAGCCTTACACTTATATTTGCTGGGTCATGGGAACCATGACACAAAGACTAATACAGGACCAAACAGACTACATATTTTAAGATATCGGATCTGTTTAACCGAACATCAATTTCAAAATCCACTGCATGTCGAACTGAAAGCTACTGCTCCCATGACATCACATTAGTCATTAAAAATATATTACTAGATCAAATCACCGTTAACATGTAATTTCTATAAGGCTGAAGCAGTCAATGAGTCATGCAGTCCAGTTAATGGTTAGTGGTCCTAATCGACCATAGATATTTGTCGCCGTAACTGTATCTGCATACTGTAGATTTAAACATGTACTCACCATCAAGGTAAACCTTGTTGAAGTTAGCAGGAAGGTCTGGCGCTGGGGCGAGCGCGGGCGCGGGCGCCGGCGCCGGGGCCGGGGCGGGCGCCGCGTGCTGCGGCTGCGGCTGCAACGGGTGCGGCTGCTGCGGCTGCGGCGGCGCGTGCTGCGGCTGCGGCGGCTGCGCGTGCGGCAGCGGCTGCGGGTGCTGCGGCTGCGGCTGCAGCGCGTGCTGCGGCTGCGGCTGCTGCGGGTGTTGCGGGTGCGCGGGCAGCAGCGCGCGCTGGGCGGGCGCGCCCGGCGCGGGCGCGTGGCTCAGCCCGAGGGACGCCGCCTGCGCTGCGCTCAGCCCGCCGCTTTCCTCAGCGCCCGTGTTACCTAGTAAATCAATTATGAGTCAGTATACTAACATTTTTAACTATTGCAGCATTTTATAATAGTACTTGCAATTCAATAAATAGCTAATGTTAATTAACCATTCATCACCTTACACGACCATGTTACTAACATCTTCAACACTACTATATTTTCTTTTTATCTTTTACACTATTATAATTTTAATAATTTGAGACATTTAAATAAATCTATCATGTAATGTAATAGCAAAATAAAGCAATTAACCAATACAAACTAGTGCCTTGCTTAATGTACGTATACATGTAACTTATTATGTTCTATAAATTAGTATAAAAAAACTTAAGTCTATTTTTTGTGAAAATTGTTTCTATTCGTGGCAGCAACATAACTCCGCTGGATTTTGAATATTATACTATATACCTTGAGCAACACATTTGAAAGTCGGCTGCATAGTGAGCAATATGCGACGCAAAATACAACTTTACGAAACAAATCATATATGTAGTACGTTTTTGACAAAAATTTCAGAACATCCTCACCTCTGGGCAACATGACGGAGTGCGGGTAGTCGAGCAGCAGCTGCACGACGGCGGTGTGGCCGCCCTTGGCCGCCTCGATGAGCGTGCTCGAGTTGTCCTTGAGCTTGCGGAAGGGGTCCGCGTCGCACGCCAGCAGGAACTTGACCACGTCCACGTGGCCGCCCGCGCACGCGAGCGACAGCGGCGTGTGGTCACCGTTCGCCGTCATGCGGTTCACGTCGGCTCCCTGCTGCGGGGTGTTGTGAGCGTGCCGTCAATCAACGTGTACTTTGTAGGATTCATTTTAGTACAAAATCTAAACTTTTTGTGTTGGAAAATATAGTCACATACGGGTCGGCATGTTAATTTTTACCTACACGTTTTTTTTGTAATATTTAAGTAGTAAATGTGCATGTAGTCCACCTGATGGTAAGTCATCGCTGCCACATCAAAAATGGTCATCTATAAGCAACTTCATATAGACAGAAGATTTCACTGAAGTCAATCACATATGCGTTGCTACTCCCGAGAACTAAATGAAGAGGATTTTTATGTGAGGTGCCCTCACATAATAGTGAGCCGACAGCCACATCCCTTCAGTTTGTTCAAGAACTGCTTCACACTAGAAATATACGTGGCGATGGTACCTCCCGGGTCGACTGACCTTACCATTTAGTAATATGCACATATACAGTATGCATTTGATGTCTCTTCTATTTTTACGACGCATGTATTTAACGATGCTTCTTCCCGACGTGGAACTACCCGTTATTCTAAAAAAAGTGAAGTATGATACATGTATAGTTTTCACATGCTTCGCCACTTCTATACTTAAGATGCACGTATTTTACGTACAGCGATGTATAATGTATATGCAACGTCTCATCTACATGTACGATGTATGCACGTAGCCACGCACCTTCCCGACGAGGAACTGCACGGTGCACACGTGCCCCGCGCGGCACGCCTTCATGAGCGGCGTGCGGCCGCCCTCGCTCTCGTGCTCGAGGTGCGCGCCGGCGCGCAGCAGCAGGTCCGCGACGTCCGTGTGCCCGTTCTCGCACGCGTACGTCAGCGCCGTGTCGCCCGTCTGCGTCTGCGCGTGCACGTCCGCGCCCGCGTTCAGCAGGTACCTGTGGGTGGATGCGTGTCTATCATATCGTTCTGACTATACTTACTCATAATTAAAATTTCTCATATTCAAATATTTTAAGTCAAACATACATACTCTAATTTTATACAATTCCTTAAATAATAAAACCCCTAAAAAATAGCCTCATTTAACATCTCGAAAGGTGCGCTTGAAAGAATCCACTAAAATTCTGAGAAGTACCTGTGCGGATGGATGCGTGTCTATCATATCGTTCTGACCATACTTACCCATAATTGAGATTATATCTCATATTGAAATATTTTAAGTCAAATATACGTTCATACTCTACCTTTATACAATTCCTTAAGACAATATTGTAGTGATGATAATGAACAAAACAGTAAGAAAAAGCCTAAATAATAACCTATAGTAAAAAAGAAAACAATTAAAATGGACAGTGCACTTGAAAGAATCCACTAAAATTCTATGTGACTCAAATTTACAATATCTTTCGTTCAATGGATATCTTGGTATAATAAGTGCTATTTCACAACACAAACTTAAAGTAGAAACAATATTTGTGAGTTTATTTAATAAAATATGTTCCAAACTATTTTAATTAGGATTCATCATTCATATTTACGAATGTTTGAATTCCAGACTCAACAGGTACTCACCGACCACCTTTCCATGGCCCTAACAACCATACGGTTATACGGGCCGAAACATGGAAGAACACGCCGGTAATCTACACTGTTCCCAGCGTGCTTCTTAATCTCCCTACAAAGATCAATAACGAGTCGCTCATTCTGAGCTGGTCCCTGCGCCGCCACTCCACACACAAACTACCTACCTAACGAGCTCAAGATGTCCCTCCTGCGAGGCCTCCATCAGCGGCGTGGAGGCGCCGAGCTCCGCGTCCGCGCCGGCCTTGATGAGGAAGTCCGCGACCTCGAGGAAGCCGCCGCAGCAGGCCAGCGTCAGCGCCGTCTCCTGCGTCTCGTCCGTTTGCGCGTTGATCGACGCGCCCTGACCGAGCAGCAGTGCCACCATCTCCTCGTGACCTGGATGACGAATTTTTATTCATGTTATTAACTACATGTATAAAACAGAGTCGCTTCCCGCTGTCTTTCCCTATAAATGCTTAGATGTTTAAAACTACGCTACGGATTTTAATGCAGTTTTTTTATTGAATAGAGTGATTCAAGAGGAAGGTTTTTATGTATGCATGCATAATATAGTAGAGAAACACTTATAATTTCAGATTTTTGTACTTTTAGGCGGAAATAAGTTCCGAGTCAGCTTGAGTTATATAATTTTCAAGCAGCAATAATATCCTAATGGATACTTGCTCTTTCGATTGGGATGTGCGTAGTTAAAATTAATTATCACTTCTTTACGTTAAAGGAAAACATCGTGAGGAAACCTAAACACCCGAGAATTCTGAGTCTATCCATTTGCACTTAAGCAGTACGGTGGACTATGGCCTAATTCTCTCACATACTGAGAAGACCCATGCCTATCTGTGGGACAACAATAGGTTGACGACAATTTCCCTACGAAAATAAAGTTATTGATACTATTAGATCAACGCAGTATCTCAATCCTTCATGAATAGGATATGCAAGAAAAGTATTTGATTGTATGACGTCACCGTTGCCTGAATAGCCGTCCCTCGATCCCTCATGAAGTGGATCATGAATTATTCAGATAAATTTACCACGTCAATCAAAACGAAGTTGTTATACTACTACTATCGGGTAGAATAAGTGTTATGGTGTTTTACAGTGGTATCATTGAAGATTCTACCACATTTAATATCAATATTTATATGAACCTGTCCATGTACAAACCGGCAATGAATTTGTAAACATAAAATTAAGTACCCATTCATTAAAATGTGTATTGAACATCCGTCACGATTATTTCATCGTGATATAGTAAAGAAACTATAGTTTAGTCACCAAGGTTGCGTTCCATTTGACGTTCACAAAGCGCACGCTCACGATCGCAGTTTTTCCCGTTCCATTAGCTTGTGAGCTTTACTGACGTATTCTCTACTGGAACGATCACTTCGACCCACCTTGTTAGATGGGTCGTCGTGAGCGTCGCGTGGGCGTAAGTCATGACGTCATGAGTTAGGTTTTCGCTGCGACCACAACGAACGCGGTCGTTTTGTGGATCGACGTTTTGGGCGTTTGGGGCTTTGTGAGCGTCATCTGGAACGCGCCCCAAATTGTTTAAGACAAGTTTATGTGCTATCATAGATTATTTTTCCAGTGGAACCAAAAATTGCATTTTTATCGAGTCAAATAATCTGTCTGTCGATATATATAGTACGATTATAATGAGTTAAAAGAGTAAACGCCGTCACTGGTGTTTGTGGCGTCATAAATCGATTACACACATATACATTAAATTATGGCGTACTACTGCAGGTAGACGCTCGTCATGCACACGTCAATTTAAAAATATAATTGAGTCTGTGTTCGCGACGCGTTACTGAAATGTGTTACACTCGTAGTATTTTTTATTTCGTCATCATCTTAATATATATAAATTACGTGTCACTTTATTTGTCCGCAATGGACTCTTAAACCTCTGAACCGATTATAATCAAATTTACTCAACGTGTGCATTTTGATCCAACTTGAAAGATAGGATAGTTTATATCTTAATTTATAGGTTTAATTGCAAATGTTTATGTAACATTTCTTTAACCACAGCAACGCGTGGCCGGGTATGCTAGTTACATAGTATAAAACAAAGTCGCTTCTCGCTGTCTGACCCTATGTATGCTCAAATCTTTAAAACTTCGCTACGGATTTTAATACACTTTATGTAATAGATAGAATGATTCCAAAGGAAAGTTTTTATGTATAATACGTGCATAATATAGTAGAGGAACACTGATAAAATTTTAGATTTTTTACTTTTAGGCGGAACGAAATTCGCCGGGTCAACTAGTTATTTTATAAAAAGTAATAGAACGTTTTCATAGAATAGTAAAACTCATTGTCGTCTATCGACGTCCAGAATAAATCCTAGATGGAATTGAAATGTTAAATGTCAATCCCAATAGGGTTGTTACGCCAAAGGATTGAATTGGAAGGCCTCATACAAATATCTCTTAACACATCCTTCAAATCGTAACAGAACATTTAACACTCCAGCCATAATATTCAATTTAGTACGGCGGCTATGGTACACGGTAGTTTTCTTTTTAAGCCTGATGATAAAAATATATAATTTTTATCATTGCATGTACACTAGTTCTTCTCAAGATGATATCACTTGTGGATGCTATAAGTCTAAAATAAGGGTGACTATGACTGGAGCCGAGAAAAATATCTGATGTTAAAGTGCTTAAAAAGGTGGTGCTAGCTTGCGTTTTTCTAAATAACGTAAATATAGCCAGCTATAAGGTTTTATTTATTATGTTGTCAACCCATCACTGTTCCACTGGTGGGCATAGTCCTCTCAGAATGTAAGTTTTACGCCATTATCACCACGCTAGTGTAAAATGGTAGACTGTATTATCTGCAGCGCGATTACCAGATTTCACGAATTCATTTTGTGAACAGATATTTTTTATACATTTTTTTAACAACCATTTAGGGATTCCTATATAAGTTTGAGAACTACTGATATAGATAATAGGCGATTATCCATTTTTAGATTACCATTCAGGCGCACTTTGTATGTTTGTAAGGCCCATACTCTATTTGAAGTTGCTCACCAATGTCCCTGGGCGGCAGTGTCCACTTACCATCAGTTGGACTGCATGTTCGTTTGCTACTTCAATCAGATAAAAAAAACACTTCAATACACATTGCTTGAAAATCATTCAGGGGCTGGAAGCGGACGAGTCAAGAAGCACCAAACGTGAGAGCAACGCACCCTCCCTGGCGGCCTCCATGAGCGGCGTGTAGCCCTCGTCGTTGACCTCCTCGATGTTGGCGCCGCGCTCCAGCAGCAGCATGGCCAGCTCCACGTGGCCGCCGCACGCCGCCAGCGTCAGCGGCGACTCGAAGCTGTCCGTCGGCATGTTCACCTGCGGGAATTATGAAAATGTTTACTTTTACTCTTATCGCGCTTCTTTAAAAAAAAACGTGCGGCACTCGGAGACTGCCGCGGTAAAGCTATTGAATAGCATTTTTTATCAACTCATGCAATTATAAGTATTTATTTATTTATTGTTTGTAGATTTTTTCCCTTGATACTATATACTTTCTCAAACAGCTGCTTACATACTCGCTCGACTTCCGAGCAGCTCGTCTCGATCCTTGCAAGCTTCGTACTGTCATACCATACACGTTAAGCGAACGCTCGGCCGTGCTATATGGTAGGCAGAGTGGGGGGTGTTAGGTTATTTTCGTTACGGAATTTCTTGATTCGGTCGCCGCACTTAAAACAATTAACCACGCTTAAAAGCTATGCAATAGCTCAAAAACACTATCCTCGGTGCTGCGGAAATGACACCGGGATCTTCAGCGAAACGCAACTAGGCTCCTTTGAGCGCGTTGGGTCGTTTGTACTCACAGTTTAAAGATATAGATCTGATGTTGACAACCACGCCCGGCGATCTTTTTGATTATTGGTACATACATAGAAATGTTTAATTAACAATGAGTCGCGCGACCAGGTCGCGGTCGCCATCGTCGAAATATTACATTGAAAGTTACTATATTCTTTTGAACGTTAAATTGAGTAAAAAACACCTAAGCAGTTCGCTTGATGGTAAGTAGTATTACCGTCCATACATACATACATCTGTATGTATGGTCTACATGACAAATATGTAGTTTTGAGTCCTAGCCAAAGTTGAGAACATTTATGTCACTAAACCTGAAGATTAAGTTGGAGAACCTTGTGCACGGTCTATTAAGAAAAAATCTCCGTGTTATCATTAATGAAATTGTTTATTTAGTAATAACACGATTCTTGGATCGTTTCTAACAACCCATTACTATCTCTTTCACTTAACAACTTTTTAATATATCCCAAAAGTTGCTTATACGGTTTAGGTTTCAAAGCCTCAGTTTAACATCTAAATGACGAATGAGTTACTTGTACTGCGTTTGGCCATTTTATCTTATAGTTAACGTATTACATGTACAACTTACTCTTTCATAGCGTGTATACTCCAACACCATACACAAGGCTCTACGTTCAACTATGCCTTACAATTACGTCACTCGCATTAAAACCTATGCGTGAACTGACGCAAGCTTCTGATATACGGTAGTCGTTTATGTGACGTTAATAAAATCTCACTAATTGATTATACTGCCACCGTAACTTTCGATGACGAAGAAAACAATTGCAAAGATATCTGTCTCATAGATCATAAAAATGTTTGATATGAAACCCTGCTTGGTCAAACTAAATCAATTCATTCATTTGCAGTTTTTTGTATATTAGAATGTCATGAGAAATAATTAAAACCAATATGACTCTACATTCACTACTCTGTATTTGCGAATTACGCATATTTATGTTGGCTTCCCTAATATTTGTATTTACTGACATATTTTTAGTAGAAAAAGAAGCACAAATACATCTGAAACACATCGACATTTTTGCGATCCGCTCATCATCATTCGATCATTTCTGAGTTTCGCTAGAAGAGTGTCGTTACCGACTTACTTATTTTATTGCCCCCGTATCTGTCTGTAATCAACTTCATACGAAATAAAGGTCCTATCTATGTATGTCAATTGCAGTTGCTACTCCTGAGGACTATGACAATCACCTCATATACAAGTGAGCTGACAATCCCACCCTTTCTCACAACAACTGCTATAAACAATAGTCGCAGCGGTACTTTCTTTTTTATCTGATTGAAGTAGCAAACGAGCACGCAGTCCACCTGATGGCAAGTGATCCTCGCCGCCCATGGACCTCTGCAAGCAACTTCATATAGAACGTGGGTTCTATCTGAAGTCAATCACAGACGCGTTGCTACTTCCGAGAACAATAAAAGTGTGCCGGCAACCACACCCCGACACTACACCCGTTAAATCTATACGTAACGTAACATTCCACTAACACCGACCTGCGCGCCCGAGTCGAGCAGCAGCCGCGCCACCTCCACGTGGCCGTCCATGCTGGCCTCCATCAGCGCGGTGTGCATCTCGTCCGTCTTGTGCTCGCGGTCCGCGCCCGCCGCCAGCAGGAAGCGCACCATGTCGAGGTGGCCCTTGTAGCAGGCGAGCGTGAGGGCCGACTCCTTGAACTCGTTCGAGTGCGTGTTGATGCCGGCGCCGTGCTCGAGGAGGATCTTCGCTACGCCCACGTGGCCCGCGGACGCCGCCTGTGGAAATGGAATGAATTCGATTATTTAGTATTCTCGTACATTTGAAATATTATTAAGACATAAGGGAGTGAAGTAAGATTGATTTCAGAAGCCTCATACCAAATTAAATATCGTAAAATACATATTTTTGTAGGTGTATGTCCATGTCTTGGCTATGCCAGTAAAAATTGTTACATCTTACTGAATAAGTTTTATCAAGTAGAAAGTAGTGTAGTTAGACCTCATCATTAGCTTCGCCATACTTTGTGTAACCACAACGGAAATACGGAAAAAAGGCTAATTATCAAAACCAGCCATTCATCAATGAAAGTTTTAAGTCCCTATTTAACATATCCTTATGTTAGAGAACACATGTTCATTACAATAGAGGTTGATATTACTTCGCTGTTCCGTTATACAAAAAGAATAAGCAATTTAATTAATTTAACATAATTGCAGCTACTCCTAGTCGTTGCAATCAGTTGACCAGTTGAATAGATAAGCTTGCATAAGAAAGCTACAACTTATTCTGTTTGTCCTAACGAAGGGATTATATGTTCATTGACTTTAGTTAAATACAATTATCCAACATACCTCCATGAGAGGCGTATGCCCATTCTCGTTGTGGTCCTCGACGTGCGCGCCGTTCTCGAGCAGCGCGCGCACGCACTCCTCGTGGCCGCCGGCGCACGCGTACATGAGCGGCGTGTTCCCGGAGCCGGACACCGCGTTCACGTCCGCGCCGTGCGCGATCAGCAGCCGCACGATGTCCACGTGGCCCGCGCTCGCCGCCTCCATCAGGGGTGTGCAGTCGCCCTAAACAAAGGCGAATTACATGAGTTATATACAAAAGCGTATTACATTACACGAATTATCGCGAGTACCCGTTAAGTATTAAAATGTGTCAATACCGCGATATTATTAGTCTAAAATCATATGTTTTTATTTTCCAAACTCGATATAATATAATTTAGGTAAGTCTGCAGACTATAGTACAACCACGCCATGTGGACCAAACTCGATATAATATAATTTGGGTAAATCTACAGCGTATAATATAACCATGCTATGTGCAGCTGGTCTTGAAGATGAGAGATGTCGTGTTAATACATCCTATCTTTACTTGGATGTTACGAGAAGATTAGGGTATTAAATATAAGAGAAAGGCATCATGAACACCTACTGCTCTAACCAAACATTAAAGGTACGGAAACAATTGACAAAAATCCCTATAGGTCTACATGCAGCAATCTTCAGGACTGATGGATGAATATTGCCGGTGATTCGTGACTAGCGCATAGTCCTCACAGTAGAGATAGGTTTCAGTAACATTTAAATATACCTCACGGGTAAAAGACATCATCATATGGCAACATAAATTTAATGACTTGATGATGATTAATGAATATGATAATGATAAGCGATTAGGATCGTCTACAGATGCCAAAAAAAAGTACAATGCATTGCGGTTCTTGAGAGGGAAGTTGTTTTTGCGCGTTTTAGTAGACATGAGAACATATTTCCTGTTAGACCAAAACATTCGTGCTTGCGAAGCGGTCGCGTTCTAATGGACGGAACACTTACGCTTAGTGGTTATTAATTAAAACAGACAATGTGATACGCTAAAGAGGGTGTGACCGAGTTTATATGTACTTTTATGCAAATAAAACCTTACCAAATAGGTTAGTTACGTTATTATAATATATTGAAATATGATGGCAGCAGAACAATCATATTTAGCGACATTTAATGTAATCTGTCGAAATCAATAAATGTCAAGGATTGAACACCCGTAGGGACCATAAATCGCAAATTCAGTAGTAATATACGAAACAATAATATTTTATTTACTTATCTCAAACGGCATTACAAATATATTACCTTGATAATCACAACATTAATCTTGTTGGCAGCTATAATATCGTGATTGTAAACGTTTGTTTGTCAATACAATATTTTTTGAGATAACGTTTATACTTTTAATTAACTACATAGAACTTCGTGGAAAAGGAAGCCATCTATCTATTGGCGTGCGTTGGTAAAGTTAGATACAATCTCCAGCGGACTGACCTTGATGCCGCGATCTTCAACGCTCGCGTGCATAGCGAGCAGCACCTGCGCGAGTTCGTAGTAGCCGGCGGAGCAGGCGAGAGAGAGGAGGGACTCGCCCTCCTCCGTGGTCTCGTGCACGGAGCGCCCCTCGGTGAGCAGCTTGCGCACGGTGCCCACGTCGCCGTCGGAGCACGCCTCCGCCAGCGACGGCGCGCCGTCCGCTCCCACCGCCGCGCCGCCCGTCGGCGTCGTGCCCGTCGCCGTCGACCCGCATTGCGTCCTTACCACCAGAACAAAACGCACTACTCAGTGATCACATCGTAAGCGAAAAAACAATGGACATTTCGCGAACGTCATCAGATAAGATCAAAGCTTCACGAATCATAGTCGCGAGCCGCGTCGATCGAACAGACCCGAGAATCAGACCGGTAGGACGATTCGATCGCGATCTGAACGAGAGGCAGGCTCGATTTTCGACTCAATCTCGGATTATCATCATTTTAGTTACGCAACGAAACATTTGTTCAAATAAAATCGTGTATATTTTTCACGTGAACAAAATAAGGAAGTTCGAACGCTTGGAAAGTGATCGCCGTTTTACGTAATACGATAACTATAACGATCCGCGTTTCTTAGAACACATCGAACGTCAGTCGCTTGGTCATTATAATAATAGCAAAATTATATGCATCTAATCGTACGCGATAGGCCCCAAGAAATCGTATTGCATATTCATAACACTCATAAAACTTTCTTTGGATACATTAATATTATAGTTCCATAATGTACCGTAGTAGAGCATCCATTTTAATGCCATTCATTAGGCAACTAGTATTTACTATTTGACTATATGAAGAATGTTGTTTTAATGAACAAATACCACTTATAATAATAATTTTACCTGGTATATAATATGTAATGCCTAAAAAGATGCAAGTTACCTTCCAGATAGAAATTATACTTTCAAATTAATTATATTATTATAATCGAAATGTAGGCAAAAAACATTACTTTTCAGTGTTGTTATTTTTTGTGTCCGACAACTTTCACATGCCTAATCTCACAATCTAGTGTTTAATTTTACAAACTGTATTTAAAAAAGTATTAGTGTAACTTGCGTGGTCAACTGTTATCTGTATTTCAAGATGTTCGCCTAAGCTAAGGTAACTCATGGAAAATGTTGCCTAAGGACAATTGCAATACCGAAGGAGTCAACAATCGCCATCGCTGGCTTTGTAGGAGAGACCTTGTTGCGCATTTTTAAGAGACATAAACATTTGCAACACTAAGGATCTGCCAATGCATCGCGGACTTTGTAAGAGAGCCGTTATTGTGTACGTATTGAACAGCCATATATCAGCAACATCGGAGGAATCTCCATAGCTAGCTTTGAAGAAGCGCTATTTCGTACGCCTTTCTTGTAGATTCTAAGCAAGAGCTTACGGCTTGTCCTGTTGTGGCAGGCGGAGTTGCGCGGGCGGCTGGTCGCTGCGCATGCGCGTGAGCGCCGCGGCCGCCTCGTCGAGCGCGCACGACACCGACGACGTCAGCCGCCTGAGCACCTCCGGGTCCGCTAGGTGCTTGCCCTCGCCCGACAGCTTGCCGATGCCTGTTGGTAATGAGTAAATTGTATAAGTTCAAGTTTCAAGGTAGAACAAGTGTAATTCGACAGGGGAAGTAACACCGCCACATCTATTTCTAGCGTGAAGCATTTCTTACGTTTCGATGGAAGGGTTTGGTTGCCGGCACACTTTCACTTGGGGGGATAATCATAGTCCTCGAGAGTAGCAACGCATTTGTGACTTCAGATAGAAACCATGTTCTGTATGAGGTTGATTACAGATGTCCATGGGCGGCAGTGACCACTTACCAACAGGTGGACTGCATGCTCGTTTGCTACTTCAGTTAGATAAAAAAAAGTTGAAGAATAAAATCTGTTAACATTTTTTATGAAATTCTTATACAATGATCTTATTGTTGCTAATCCTTTTGTTGTGTGATGAAAGTATCACTGTCCCTGTCAATTTGATTTTTAACGACTACTACCCCCAGATTGTTGTCCCTGATGAATGACTGATGTTAGAAAATACTGTTTACATACAAAGTAATACGTAAGGAATAGATAACCTTGCTCCTTTAGGAAATCAGTGAAAAACGTGACAAGTTATACCTAATTAGTTTAACAAGTAGAAGATGCACAAATTAGGAGTGATGAAGATACTACAACAAACTCTTATTACTTCTTCAATGTACAACTAAATATTTTATTCTTTTGTGGTTATTTAAGCAAGAGAGCGTTGTTGATTTGTTAAGGAAGGAGCACAAAGGTTTACGTTTAACTCATAAAATACCATAAAAGAGTAATGTAGGCAGCGATGACCCGCGTCTACTAAACTTCAAACAGTGTCGGCGGACTTCGCATCGTTTATTTATTTAAATTTGATAGGCAATTTACTTTTTCAGTATGAGGCCGGATTTTTATAGTGAACAGTGAAATAACTAACCAACGAAGAACGAACTATGTTAAAAAATGTTCTTCCTATCAGTCATATCTTATAGCCTTTTGAGGTTCACTGCTGGGAACAGGTCTCTCTCAAAGTTATTGCCAATAATACTGCACACGGCATGCGTGTTCGATCGTACACTAAGTAGGAGTTGATGATGCACAGATAGACGCCTCTGTCCATCTTCTGAATTTACATTTGTATCTGTGTAATTTAATAGGTAATTGATTTGGTATTGCACCCGGCAATACAATTGTTACATAGGTTTACAATCAAAATATTAAGACCATGCAGAGGGAAGATAGATATAAAATAATTATTCGGTTAACACCTTGAGTTTCAACTTGTTTGGATTTTTATTACTAGTCCAAAACGCTGCTTTTAGTGAAAAAGGTCTGGTAAAGGATTCAGAACGAGGAAACCAAATGCTTTCTACACTAATTTGAACAATAAATTATTGCTATTTCTTGTCTTATTACAAGTCATATGCTTAAAATCTTCGACTTGGTCTTGTCTGGGATTCGTCCCTTCCACCCCTACAAGAGAGAAAAGAAATAATCTTCAAACATGGAGACCTTTGACTATTATTTATTTTATTTTGTTTTTAATCTAATTTAGTATGCATGTACCCTACATCATCCCACGTCGATTGAAATAAAGATGTTATTATTATTATTATTTTTATAGCTACTTCCACGTACACAACAATTTATGGAACTAATCATACAACTTAATCGAATAACTTTAAACGATAACCGTTTAGTTCGTAGAGTCTTCATCTTTACAAGAAGAGCAACTATCGATTGCGCCGAGTTTGCACGAGGCCAGTGCTTTGAGCTACGAGGGTGATAGCATTATCGTGCTGGATAGCTTGTGAAATAAACTGTTATTTTATATAGCTTTAACTAAACTTGCCCCGTGGTTTAATCCGTTACAAATGTATCTAACATATAAATTTTACTAATATAATCACTTTTACTACGAGGAACATTTTTATGAAACATAAAACTTTAAAGTACCTAATATGCGGACCATAAATACTTATCAATAATTTAAATGAAATTAGGTAACTTAATTTGGTTTTATCCGATTTTAAACAGACAGTCAGACAAAAGTTCTATTCTAAAGTTCATTTAGTTTTTCTTACTCTTTCAAACAATATTTTTAAGAAATACCTATATGTATGGAATTCGTAAGTCCGTAAAAAATCACCTTAGCAGCGTAACAACGGCGGCGTAAGAATTCATCTAAGAACATTACAGCCCCTTTAAACAGTTATTTCTGGCGCTGCAGGAGGATTTGCGATATTTTCCGGTTTGAAGATTTTTTTATATCTTACTCCGTCATTCTTCATTATAGGACACTTTTTAATCTGTACGGTTAAGTACTACACTGTACTGTATAGAATAAAACCATTTATTAGCGTTGCACTATCCAAATGACGTCACAGTTTAAACGCAACTTAACAACAATCATAGACAGTTATCGAAACCGGCTCTTGACAAATGAAGACTATATTTTTAGCACTCGGTCGAATTAAACGTTTGTGAACTACCTATATACAACTTAGGGGCTGTCCATTAATCACGTGAGGCTCAAAAGGGGGGGAGGGGTCCATAAAAAAATCACGAAATATCACAAGGGGGGAGGGGGGTAAAGTAATAAATCACGTGTACTTATTTTTCGGCAAGCGCGCCTGCCTTTTTCGTACCTACAAAGAATCTATTTTTTTATTTTTAAAAAAATACTGGTACAAGTATGCTCAACCGATGTTGATCTTCAACAAAGCACTGTGCCAACAACTGACTTGCAAGATGCTTATCTAGTTATTGGTATTGAAGAAAGTCTCGCTACTCCGTGGTCCGAAAATATTGTACATTAAATAATGTTCATGTAGTACTAGTTCGCATTTCTTTCATTATTTTTATGTCAGTCAAAAACAAACTACAACCTTTCTGTCTACCTCTGAACGTTATTATTTAATTTTAATTTAATATAATTTCATTTAAGTTTTTATTTTCTATAATAAAATTAGATAATACTTGTACCAGTATTTTTTTTTAAATAAAAATAGATTTTTTGCAGGTACGAAAAAATACACGTGATATAGGGGGGGGGGGAGGGCTAGTCTCAAACCTCACCACGTATCACTAAGGGGGAGGGGGGGTCAAAAAATCCCAAAAAAAACATCACGTGATTAATGGATGGCCCCTTATGAATATTTACACGTTGCGATCAGATAGATTAAAAGGTTAATCAGTTGATTAATTACAACGAAACCACTGCAGAAATATATTTAAAAAATGGTGAAACATATAAACAGTCTGTTAAAACATTTAACGCGATTGTATCCAGTAGACACCTTTATTAATTCGGGCGATATGACAGTCGGATATTACCTAATGATATATCAACACTATCTTCAGCGTTCCCCGTTATACATTGAACATTGTTAAATTATTCCAACTAAGTTATCCGTCGCAACGGTCGAAATTCGACCGTAATTTAAATTAAAAAACTAAACTTCATATTGTACAAAGTAGCACGCATATTTCTCAAATTAAAAAGTAATAATTTTCAAGTTATTTTGAACACATCCGTTAAAGGTAAAAGAGGTTTAGCGAAGCTGCATTTAAAAGCAATAGCGAGTATTTTGACAAAGACATCTGTCATATGTGACGTTATGTGTTTTCATATTATGACATTGAATGTTCTATTTCGTTTATTAGGTATGTGTCAAATGCAAGGTAGTGTGTGTAATGCGGTTTTAGTTGATTTTATATAATTATGTTTTTATATATGCACTGTATAAAAAAAAAAATACGCTTTGCGTAATTCTTCGCTACATCAACTATAACCGTGCGTAATTACATACTCCTCCGTCTGCGGCAAGTATCTTAAAAACGGATCACAAGTTTTTGCTTCACGTATTAATATTATTATCATTCCAATTATATGTCAATATGTTACAATCCGATAAGCCTTTCGGGCTTTAGCGTGTGCCAAAGAAATTGACATACAAACGGTGACATTTAAATACGTACGCACGAAAAATTTTATTCTTCTCCTAACTTAGTCGGGTAATATAATTCGTCCACCAAATTATAAAGCCAAATATACACATCCTGCACGAAGCCTTACCAATGTCTGCATGGCTTTAGACCGAGTCGGTACGAGCGATCAGACACACAGGAAATGACCTCTAAAAAATTGCACTCAACACAAATCAATGTCGACTTGTGTCTATTAATGTAATTTTAGTAGTAATAATACAAGGGCGATGCTGGCCAGTTTTAACCAAGTCCAGAGCACCTGGCGAAAGGTTCTGCGTGACATAATTTCAAGATTGTATCGGCATTATTTATAAGAAAAATGAAACTTCTAAGTGTCTGTACATCACATTTATTTGTAACAACAACAATACGAAATATTTAATTATTTTTATTTTTTTCTTTCTGTGTTTGAAACCACATTACACACACACCTACTGATTTTAATATAAAGAATTAGAATATATTTATAATCCACACCTTAAAATAAGATTTAGTGTTTGTTCAATAAAATCAATAGAATATCTTATACCACTACGTAATATTTTTACCCGACTGCCTAATACAGGTAATGTTTTTGTGACATTTTTGAACCGCCGGTAAAACCGCGGAACAACTTGTAACAAATATTATAGTGATGAAAACTAAATTTGGATGTGAATGAAGGCTATATCACAGTATTAATATCATACAGTAGTCTAACTCTGCCGTGTCCTTGAATTTTATACCTACAGACGCGCTAGACGAGAGTTCGCGTTAGGGCTACCCGCTTAAAGTATTTTATTACATCTGTATACTTTCGATCGAGCAGTGATAGCCTAATGGTTGAAACTTGCCCTCTCGATCGGGAGGTCCGAGGTTCAAACCCAGGCACGCACCACTGATTTATGTGCGTATTATAAATTAATTATCACTGCTTTTCGGTGAAGGAAAACATCGTGAGGAAACCTACACACCCGAGAGTTCTTAAAAAAAAAAAAAAAGTTCTCGGAGGTGTGTGAAGTCTACCAATTCGCACTTGGCCAGCGCGGTGGACTATGGCCTAAACTCTCTCATTCTGAGAGAAGACCCGTGCCCAGCAGTGGGACAATAATGGGTTGATGGGGATGGGGGTATACTTTACTTTCTTTCTTACTTATTATGTATTTTATTCAGTAGATTAAGGTAAAAAACAACGCGTTCTTTTAATATTTCAGAGACTTAATAATAAATCGTACACAAATAATAGTTATAAATTTCACACTGAATAATATTTTATCACCCAAAATAAAAAAATATTAACACTGGACATGTTTATGCACAAATAAAGCAATCAAAAACAGCCTAATATAGTTTACAAATGCTACATTATTATTTAAATAAAAAGATCCACTGCTTAAAAAACGTCATATCGCCCGCTCGCCACTACGGCACATTCGCTAGCTGTTGGGTACCGAGTGCATACCGAAATCTTATATTCTTATCTTATCTATATCTAATTTAAAGAATCTCCGATCTGTAAATATCACAGATTTTTAATGAAATAGCCTAGAATCTATTGTCCAACAATATAAGCTATTTCCTTTGGGAAGCCGGTTATAAATACGTTTCACCCACGAGCGAGGTGAATAATTGAGTGTGGCATGGATTGTTATCGATTCATTTCATAATTCCTTCTTTTATGTAAAAAATACGCACTGAAATATTTTTTAAAATAGTCACTGAAGCCGACAGCGATCCGCGAGACGAAATGAAATACCAAGTTTTTAACTTCTAAAAGCCTAGTTACTTGTCACTACAGCCGACTGAGTTCTACTTGTATCAAACTTACGAGTTGAACGCAATAAATTTTAAGGGTGATATTATGTCACAAACGAAATAAATGCTAGCTAGTGTCATACGCTCAAATGATAGAGCTGCTCGTGGTTCGGTCACAGAGGCGTCCCCACAAGCCTATTTTTGGCTTATAACAGCAGTGTTGAAGTAGCAAACGAGCATGCAGTCCACTTGATGGTAAGTGGTCACTGCCGCCCATGGACAACTGTAACCAACTACATACTGCGTACATAGTGTTAAGCGGCGTGTTCTGGATGTAAGGTAACTTTAGGAGATATTCAATTTGTGGTACATGATTCGTAAGTACGATTTGACCGGTAAGGTTCTTCAGCCACATCCATTTCTACTGTGAAGCAGTTCTTGCGTTTGAAGAAGAAGCGTGTGGTAACCAGGTCACTTTCATATGAGGCGATCATCTTAGTTCTCGGATAAAAATGTACTTTTTTTTATCTGACTGAAGTAGCAAACGAGCATGCAGTCCACCTGATGGTAAGTGGTCACTGCCGCCCATGGACATCTGTAATCAGTTTCATACAGAGCATCGGTTCCATCTGAAGTCAATCACAGATGCGTTTCTAACTCCCGAGGACTATGATGGTCGCCTCATGTTAAGTATGCCGGCAACCACTCCCTTCTATCGAAACGCAAGAAATGCTTTGCGATGGTACTTCCCCGGGCGAACTACACTGGTTCTACAACCTTGAAAATTTGAAAACCTTTATATAGAATTCCTGATCCGTATGAAATGTTATAGAAAAACGTAGGGCCACTTTAGAACTCGATTCTACCTGGAGTTCATAATAAACGTCATAAGCGAAAGGTGCCACTTAGCATCACGTGAACTGCGCACTCGTTTACTACTACTATTACTACTAAAACTAATAAAATAACAGAGCGAGTTACAAATGCTGGCAAGTTCAACCTCGGCATATGGGTCGAGTGTCCAGACGCTGCCGCTGTTCGGGTCAGATGGCAATCGCGACGCTAGAACCTTCCTCCTACATAATTTAAGTACACACCAAACACCTGGAGCCTTGTATTAGTGCAAATGTTTGCTCTAGTCTTACGTATTCCGTCCAATATTGTTCGCCGTTAACGAGAACAATGCCTATCATATTACGACGTACTAGTTACGGTATTATTAAAAATCTAATTAATCACTACATAGTATAAAACAAAGTCGCTTCTCGCTATCTGTCCCTATGTATGCTTAGATCTTTAAAAGTACGCTACGGACTTTCATGCAGTTTTTTTAATAGTTACAGCGATTCAAGAGGAAGCTTTTTGTGTAATACATGTATAAAATAGTGGAGAAACACATAATTTTAGATTTTTTAATCTTAGGGGGAAGCAAGTTCGCCTGGTCAACTAGTATTAAATATGAGAAATTTTGTAAGAACGTTGTGTTTGTAATTCTTTTACGCAAAAAGTATCAGAAGGATTTCGCTGCAATTTAGTAACAGCACACTGATATCATTATACTAATACATAAGCGTACATTTACATTAGTGGTATTATATTTTGCTACGTAACGAAACTTTTTAGAGTTATTAAATACTGCCCAAGAGTATTCGATATGTAGTTTATGACCTACATTCACTCATATTATACTCATTATAATACGTATAACATAAAGAGCTATGTTGGCGCCTCATTAATAGCAATACTTAAAGATGAAAACAAACGGTATTCTATTGTTCTGCCCAATTGATGAATGACAATATAATTGCAGGCTTATCCTCTTATAATTAAGAATCGACACAAGAATCTTGTTGTGCCTATATCGAAAAAATTTCGTTTTTTAACTTATAAATTAGATGCTCTAGTATCTTATTTAGTAAATATTGAATGTTAAAGCCAAAACTATATTTTATCTAATCTAAGAAACCATTCTTATATTAGTATATTGATTTTATTTGTATAGCTTAAATTCTTATTGTTTTGAGATACGACAAGATCACTAGCCCGCGTCGATATGTAAAATACATTTCATCGCGAAGAATAAAATAAAATTAAAGTTTTTTTAACAGCAAATAAAATCAAGAACCTAAGCTTACACTCGTAGCAATGTACCTACTTACGCCGTGTAGTAAAGGCACCGTCATGCAACAACAGTTAAACCACAGTACTAATATCTACAGTATTCTAACTTCTTACAAACGCACGAAATGCAAGTTGTACCTACGCGCCACGATTTCGGTATGCACTCGGCACCCAACAAATAGCGAATGTGCCGTAGTAGCGAGCGGCCGATGTGACGTTTTTTAAGCAGTGGATCTTTTTGAGCAGTTGTAAACTATATTATGCTGTTTTTGATTGCTTTAAATGTGCATAAACACGTCCAGTGTTAATAATTTTTATTTTGGTTGGAAAAATATTACTCAATGTGAAATTTATAACTATTATTTGTGTACGATTTATTATTAAGTCTCTTAAATATTAAAAGGACGCGTTGTTTTTTACCTTAATCTACTGAATAAATTACCTAATAAGTAAGAAAGAAAGTCAAGTATACAGATGTATTAAAATACTTTAGGCGGGTAGCCCTAACGCGAACTCTCGTCCAGTGCGTCTGTAGGTATAAAATTCAAGGACACGGCAGAGCAGACTACTGTATTATATGAATACTGTGGTTAAACTGAATATTAAACGATCTACAAATTGTAACTTAATATTACAAATACTAATGTGACTTGCTTTCTTGTTTATATTGCCTTCACTCCTTTACTAAACTGATCAATTTTTAACAGAGTTAATAAATAGTTGTATTATCGTAAATGGATCGCGGAAAAAATCGCAGGCAAAAGCGAGTATCAGACATATTGTCTCTATAACGATACTGTATCGTTCGTTGACACGTGTACCGAAATACTGAGCTTTACAAAGAGTTGTGCGATTTTGACGACGTCACGCCACCGATAACATTGACGGTATGTCATGAATGAAACGTTGTACAGTTTCGAGCTCTACGTACACTTTTATCAGGACAGACATCGGCGCCGTCGGTAATGAAAAAGCACTAAACATTTATACATTCAAATAAATGAACGTTTTTCCCACGTCTGGGTTTTTAGAGGGAATTAAATATTGATTATTCATTACTTTACAGATATTATTACTTTACAGATATTCAGTCACCTCAAACAAGTTAGGAGTAATTGAATGGCGTGCATGTCGCCAATGGATACCCGTAATCAACCCCACATAAGACCTGAATCTTTCCTGAGGTTAATCTCAGATGCATTGCTACCCCTTAAGGCGAAGTTGTAACTTGTAATGCCTCGGTTAAGAATGTCTTCCTTGCCATACCTATCAAAATCGATAACTCCACCGAATAACGCTGCTAATTATTAGGCATAAAAAGGTGTGGCGGTGGTGCTTCTGGAATTGAACCTCAAAGAGTTCAACCTCAAACAAAAATGAACGTGGGGCAATGTGAAATATACAGCGTCATCAATCGATCATGTTAATCAAATAGGGAAAAGTAAATGAGAGGAACAAATGAAATTGGAATAGTATCGTGGTGCTAATGTTAATGAAGAAGAGCTTCCCGCAGGCGGATCTGTCGGAGATAGTTACTCAATTGTTCCGCTTAATAAGTATGTATCTTCTGATATATTTACAGCTTGAACAGTCCGTAACAAGCCGTTCACAGATTTACAGGTTATTAAACATAGTAAATATAGTATTTATAGGCAAATATAAAAAAAAACTGGCTAAGTGAGTCGGACTCGCGCACGAAAGGGTTCCACACCATCATCTATAAAAAAAACTTAGGAAAATCTAGTTTATCGTTTGAGAGCCTCTCCTTTAATATTGATTATATTCTGTTTTTAATATTTGTTGTTATAGCCGCGATATCAATACACCATTTGAAAATTTCGCCTCTTTACAACAACAACCTTGCAAGTACAAATTGACCTTTTATGTTAAATTTCATTATCATTTTTCTTAAATTTGCCGGTAAGTCATTAAGTATTATTTATAATGATCGTATTAGGTATGTGTAAGTTCATTCATTTTAAGGAATTTTATTTTGTGTAACTCAACAATTGGCCTCGAAAAATGTAGTTTTTAAGATAACACGTTGTTCTTGTAAAGAGGCAATTTCAACTCTCTAGCTATCGCGGTTCTTCAGATCCAGCCTGGTGACAGACAGACGGACAGCGGAGTTTCAGTAATAGTCTCTCGTTCTTACTCTATGGGTACGGAACCATAATTTTGCTTTAAAACCCTCAAAATATTTTCACAGAGAGAATTAATAGCGTACATATTTTGTTTGCACAGATGTAGATAGAAACGTGCAATAATGAGTGGCGAACGACATCCCACGTAGATACTTATAGGTTATGTTGCAAAGTCCAATTACGAGTCTACAACTCCGTATTACTATAACGATGCCGTGGCTCCAAGTAAAATAACCCTTCGCGTAAAGTGGAGCTACAGTATCGATCATACAAGTACGTTAGTATTCCATGAACTGCATTATCATTGGCCGACGGTCGTCAGGTCTTCGTACATTCTCCATTCATGTTTACAAACGTGTAATGTTCGCCCTAATTAGCGCAGCGTAAGCGCTATGTTAAGTTGTATGTCAGCGGGTTGTAATATGATAATTCATGTATGTTGCATTCATTATGTGAATCGTGAAGTTTTAGGTTAGGTCGCTCGCTATACAAATAGTCAACAGAATGAAGCGCACGAGAAACGTTTGTATCTTTCTAAGAAAATATCTCATGTACAGAATTCTTGGATTTGGGTTCGAATGCGGAATCCTGGCGCTCCTGTTTGATCTGTGCTCTTAGTACGAGGTTATCATATTTCCTCAATACAAGCATTGTTCTTGCTTGTATTACATTGCAAGTTATGGTCGAAAACCACAACGTAAGCATGCAACGTGCATTGCAATGTATGAGCGAAAACAAGAGTAATGTTTGTGAAGTAACATAACAAACCCGTACTAAGGGTTCTGTCGGATACGATAAACAAAATTGAAGAACTAATATTTTTATAAAACACATAGAAATCGCCATCACTTCTATAGAAAACATTACATAAATAATTTGCATATATTTGCACGGCTCCTTCGCTAATGCAGCCTTCTGGGCTTTCCTAGTATCGATTTTCGGTCAATACAAATATTTACATACCAGACGAGAGCTTGTTTGTTCTATAGTTGGTAAGTATTGGCTTGAACTAAACGTACATTGCATATCTTGTAGTACGATATTATTACTGTTAAATACCTATAGTTACTAGTTAGCTAGTTTTATTGTAGGAGTATAAACAACACATAGTACAGGAAAGTAAGGCCAAGGGATTCTTTATACTCTACATTGTGTTTCGGACTGCCTAAAGGTTGGCTGGCAGAGAATGCTTATAGCATTAAGTCCACCTTTGTAATATATTTAAGGTACATAATGATTCAATAAATAAGGGAAGGGAAAGGTCTACTCCTTCAAATTTATTACCTTTTACTACTAAATGGTAGTAAATTGTGATTATAGAAATGTGAATCAACATTATTTATGCTAATAAGTTCTAAATTAAAATTCTGTATAACAAGTTTCACTTAGTGCCCTTATATGATACGATAAATTCCATCCCATTTTACATTTGTCATGTTAAAGAGTTATTTATATGGAAATATATATTTTGATTCGTCCAATACAATTTAGTTCAAATGAATCTACAATACAATTATTCAATCCTTACGAAAATTTCAAATTTATACACAGGTTGATTTAAAATACTTAAAATAGAAATATTTTTTCTCTTTACAACAAGTTACCCTTTACGATTCGCTAGTAGTTCCCTACTATATCGCAAAATATCAGGGTAATTGAAGCATAATGCAAATGAGCCTAGCATTTAATCGCGTTAATTTTGTAATAGCATTAGAAGGCATTACGTATTAAACCGATATCCAGAGGGTGCGTTCGATACTCTAATTAAATGCGTTAATTAACCCAACAAGCCTACATGATGCAATCTGTAAGAAATGTATTTTATTATGTTGGTTCTAAAACCATCATTCGTTCGACTGCAGTGACACCATCGTCTTCTTATTTACGACCTACAACAGCAGGGTTTTGCGGTGTTATTTTGTGATCTAAAGGTATAGTTATTATACGAGATGTGTTACAAGTTAGTGTAGAGCAGTCTCCCAGTCTTTTCTTCTCATAGATCACTTTTAAAATTTAGCTTATTCCGGCAAACCACCTGCAGCTTCCATATGCCCAAAACTCGCCAGAAAATAAGATATAATGATATTACGAAAAATAAAGATATTCGATGCGGCGACTTCTAATCACAAAAAAAAACAAAATGTAAATTAACGAAAAAAAATATCCATTTGGACAACATTGGGCACAAGGGTCTTAATGTAACAATTAAGCTAGGATGACGATCATCACGACCCTCAGCAACGAGTACAAGGAAATCAGTAATGAGAAGAACGGCTCGAAGAGAGAGGGCGTCCGAGGGCTACAGTGATAACTAATCATGAGAGAGACTAAAAAATATACGCTCATAATTCTTTTAAAGATTCGCAGATCCCGCAGATTCGCGCGTTAAAAAATAGATATGTCGATTGTCCCGTGGGAGTAAGATATTTTCCCACAATAAAAAGTAGCCTATATGTTAATCCAGAGTGTCAGTTAACTCCCCACCAAGTTTTATGAAAATCGCTCTAGCCCTTTAGACGTGAAGAAGTAACAAACATACACACTCACAAACTTTCACCTTTATAATATTAGTATGAAGTATGATTATAATATTAGTATGAAGTATGACAAAATATTAGTTTCGGCTTACTATACTGTTTACATACCTTTCAAAATACCTGGATTTGAACGATAACTGATATTTTGTGCAGGCGGTAAGTACGTAGTCATTATTGATCAATGAGATAGAGCTACTACTACTAATACACTGCGAAAATAAAAATGAATTTGATAATGTGAACCAAAATTTTTACTGAATCGAGTAGAATCTTATTATGCAGATGTCGATTCGAAGCACACTCGTGGTGCGAGCGAGCGTGCAAGGAGCACGTGTGAACATCATTACTGTTTTGACGGATTTTTAGGGTTGCGTAAAAGAGTAAACCCAAAGAGTAAACCGAAACCCTATTACTAAGACTCCTGTGTCCGTCTGACTGCATCTGACGGCTGTATCTCACGAATCGAGATAGATAGTCGAAATTTTCACAGATGATGTATTTCTGTTGCCGCTACAACAAATACAAATACAAACAAATACAAAAAAAAAAGAATAATTAAAATCGGCCCACTAACGGCGGAGTAATTCTTGTACATACATAAAAAAATATATATACCGGCCGAATTGAGAACTTTCTCCTTTTTAAAGTCAGTTAAAAACAGAATAAAATATTCATTTGCTACATGGGCTCCAATACAATAAACGTTTTTTTTTTACACAATCACAACATGCGCCAGCGTATTGCTAAGTTCTTTAATAAGTTTAAGTTATAACTGATACAACAATGAGATTTTTTGCAGGATTTTTATAGACAATTGCACGGAACCCTTTGTGTACGAGTCCGGCTCGCACTTGGCTGCTTCTTATTTTTTGGTTGTACATTAAGTACATCGGAATTCAGATCACAAGTCCACATGCATGAACCACATTTCCACCATACACTTGACGTAATAACTGTTCGAGGCATTATAACGAGCATATTTAAAACATCTAACGGACCAAGCCGCAAACATGAGTAATGTGAAAAATTACACGTATATAATATACGTACTAACTCCAAACCACTTGTAAATGATCACTAAAAATTACCTATTTGAAATTTCTTATAGGCGGAAACTGTTAGGGAGTGTTCCAGGACTTTAACTAGCTTCCCATTACAATTCCAAACATCTTCGATATGTAAGTATATGACTTTAGAAGTTTAGACTAGTATTATATCTTAGTAGTAGTTAGTATATCTTAAGTTGTTTTCTGTACTTGTAAAGTTTTCTGTTGAAGTTGTATTTTTGTAACCCTAGAAATTGACGAGATCTTTCAATGTGTAACCATTTTTCAGTCTTTTTTATGTAAATCACAAAAAGTGCAGAGTAAGGTGTTCATAATATAACCTACTCGTTGTAGAATCTAAAAAAGAAAAACGAACTAGACGGACTCTGCATCTAATTCGATTAATTTACCACTAGTGCTTGTCAGCGGTTTCTCCCTAGCACTGTAGTGTCGTTGTGACCACGCTGCATGTAACGGGGTCGAATGTTGGAAACCCCCCCGCCCCTGTATGTACCCCTTACATATTAATAATAATCACCATTTTCTATAGCTACAAAAATATACATCTTCAACACAACATTTTACAATTATAGAAAACGACCGAAGAGCTCGTAACATTTTATCCCGTTCCCCTAATTCGCAAATACCAACGCAAGCAAGAACCAAGTACTCCAAGAGCGAATTATTCACCGTGAACCCATCTCGAATGCACCGCCAAGATTAATCGGGAAACCGAACTTTCCCCAGTGAAACTCGTTAATTCTCTAAATTAGATTTCCTAATGCCGACACCTCGCAACTTTCTAAAACTTTAAACTAGTCCTTGTTTTTCCTACGTATCCTCGAGTAAGTTTATGAATAAAATTCTACATATCCTGTTATTGCGTATTATTGAAATAACCGGCTAAGTGCGATCCGGATTCGTAAACGAAAGGTTCCGTACCATTATTATATAAAATACGACGAAAAAATGTTTGTTGTATTAGAGTCCTATTTAAATATTTATTTCATTTTGTTTTTAGTATTTGATGTTATAGCGGCAACGGATATATGTTATCTGTAAAAAATTCAACTGTCTAGCAATCACGGTTCTGGAGATACACCCTGGCGACAAACAGACGTACAGCGAAGTCTGTAATAAGGTTTTGTTTTTACCTATTTGGGTACGGAACCCTAAAAGTTTATTTTTTAATTGTTTGATGTATCGTCTGACAATATATCTTGATAGGATCAGTATGAAAGGTCACAGTAGGTGTTCTTCCTGTATAAGCAGCACCAGTAACATTCTAAATTTCCTTTACAAATGTAAGAAAAAGTATAAAAAGTGGTGTAATTAGTATTTACCGTACGCCAGGTCTACGAGTTAGAAAATATATTTCACATATATTAGCACACATACTAATTTAGTTATGTTTATTAAATGTTTGAATATGTTCGTCGGTGAGTGTGTGTAATGTTTATTATATGTTCGTGCGAAATTATGAATCACTTTCCATATTATCCATACAAAATTCGATAGAAGTTCGTTTTACATACGAGAAAAATAAGGTTATTAATAAGGTCAACAACGAGTACACGTACCTACTAGTTAATTATGTTACGTTATACGGGAAAAGGTCGTTTGTTAGACTCAATTGCACCTACCGTCCAGACTTGTCTAAAGTTGATATACCTATCAAAAACCGCAAAGAATGACGAATAAAAGCATGTAAAAATGTTTAATAGCTACAAACAAACTGAAACGAAGAAGAAAAAAAGTTCTCACAAAAACAAATGATCAAAAAGATTCCTGTAAAAAAAGTAAGAAGTCTTGCAACATTTCCGTTATGTTTGGTATCGGTCTTGCATAGCACCACTGCTACACTCTTCACGTGGTATGTCGTAAGAGGTGACTAGCAAGATCCAGGAGATGAACAGCAACGTCCTTTTGTGTAACAAGAACTGTACTACGGTCACTAAAACACATACTAGGCCTCTGAAGGAAGCCTCTGTCTAGCGGTTACCTCAAAAAGCTTATCCATGGAAGGACAATGGAAGACATTAGAAAGGCTTAGTGATCCCGGGATTAACTAACTTAACTATTCTTTAAACTATTTTCTGCGAAGTTAACAAATAATTTAATAGGCGTATTAAAATGAAACAAAATAATGAATATGTAATAAGCATATACGTTTTATGAAAGTAACAATAAATAACCTAAAATAAATTAAAACTTATGGGGGTTTTTGGGGTATTTAATGATATATCGTCGGCTTAGAGTGTAAACCTGCTAACTCCATATTAGGTAAATTTCCAGGAGAGACAAAAAACATTCCAAAAAAAATATTAATATATTTTATGAAAAGGCTTTTATTTTAATTAACTTGTATTTGTATTAGACACAATTTGAAATGAAAGAAATATAATTTAATTCAGTATTTATTTATTTAACACCACTTTTGTGACTTAGCAGGTTTTGGTAATCAAATATATAATTTTAAAATCAACTTAGCAGGTTTTTCACAAACGTAATCAAAATTTATAAAGTATTAATAACATTCATAAAACAAAAATTAACAATAATTAAAATTTTGAAATTTTCATCCATCCATCCATCCATCAGCCCTTTGATGTCCACTGCTGGACAAAACACGTAAATGGCGTCACTCCAACCTGTGCCCTCTGAATCCAACAGTTTCCCGCTATCTTCTTCAGGTCATCGGTCCACAAGGTGAGGGGGGGGGGCGATCTGTACTCTAAACATGGTTGCCACTCGAGGACCTTTCTTCCCCATCGATTATCGGTCCTTCGAGCGATGTGGCCGGCCCACTGCCACTTCAGCTTGCTAATTTTGAGAGCTATGTCGGTAGCCTTCGTCAGTCTGCGGATTTCATCGTTGCGAATCATGTCTCGTAGCTAAATTCTGAACATAGCCCTCTCCATTGCACGCTAATGGCAGCCACACACAATACAGTATACTTGAGCAAGTCCAGACTTGCTCAAGTATACTGTATCGTGTGTTGGAAGATAATTGTGCAAGTTGTTCCCTTGCACAAGTTCTTTAAAAAGTTCCAAATTTCAATTCTCAACTTGTGCAAATTTGCATTTGCGCAAGTTTACATGAACGTGTGTGGGAGCGCGCGCAAGTTTCAGTACTGTCTTTGGGTACAAATTTCAATTCATACAACAAACTGATGTACGCATAATGCTTTATTTTTCTTAACCAGTCTTTAGTTCATATTATTCGATTTCTCTTGTGAGTTTTCAGTTTTTTCAACTAATGCCACTGCATCATCCATACCACAAAACAACACAACCAGGTAGCTCACTTTCAAAAAATGATATTGTTTTTATTGGAGCAGATACGCACGTTTGTACGAATATCAGTGAAATTATATTTGTGCAAGCATGCTTGAGTCGTTTATGGTCGTCTCCGAAATACGAGAATTTGTACAAGTCCAAGCTTGCGCAAGTATACTGTATCGTGTGTGGCTGCCATAAGCAAACCTGAGCCTTCGAATGAGAAAACATCAATAATTTGTACGAGCACATATGCCGGCCACGAAATCTCAGTACAAAATGACGGCTTACACGGATTTAGCAGGGAGCTTTTGAGGTTATGGATTTGACAGTTTTACTCATCATCTGTTTTTGTCAATTTTAAAAAGAATATTGATTGTGGCTGTTTTTCTAGATAGTGTATTTCTTTTTACACTTTCGAATGGTATGAAAAACGTAATATCGTCAAAAATGGATTTGGCAGGTTTACACTCTAAGCCGACGATATTATGTTATTATAACTTGTCAATTTTCTCGTCACAACACATCGGTACTTGATAAATTGTTACGATTTACCATACATGTTGATAAACCGTAACTTTGTTAAATTACGCAGTTTGCTAACATGTAACAATACATCATAATTATCATTATTGTTTATTTATTGTATAAATATAAAGAGCTCCGAGGTAAAAACGCGAAGCGGACAGAATGCCACGAGGGAGTTGCTATAGTTAATTCAAATATCAGAACTAGTAATACATTAATTAATGTTACAATATCAGTTGTTAAAAATAGAAAATGTATAATCGGTAGAAACAAAAGGTAAAACAGAATGTTAAAACCGTTTCTTCGAATCCGTGCATAAAATGTGGCAAAAAACTTTTGTGGTCACTACTTACTAACACTATGGACCAAATGCATTCTTGCCGTATATAAGGTAGCTCTACATAGTCCTCAAGAGTAATTGTTAACGACTTCCGATATGACTTGTTGCTTTGAATTCTGGTGACAGTGGGGAAGTAACATCAGATGGTATTGGTGTTTTGAGACGGGCAGCAGTATTCTACTGCGTAACATAAGCTTATTGCGGTCTACACGCACACCAGGCGTGGTGATTATAGGCAAAAACCACTCTAAGGGTAGACAAAGTATACTAGACGGAGCAATGGGCCCAGCCACTCATCTGAGAGGAGTCCGATGGGGCAAGGCGCTCAGAGGATTCCGGCTGCATTCCTTTGGAAATCCCGGAGTCCTCTTTGTAGCTCCGAGGACGGCCACCAAGCAGGTTTTAGTGCGGTAAAAATCCCACATAACCCTGCGTCGCCCCTACGGCGTCGGGTACGTCTTGAAGGTTTCAAAAACAAAAACAAAAAAAGAGTAGGCAAAGTACAAGAGTCTACCAATTCACACCTGACCAGAGCGCTGGGCTTTGATCCAAAACTCTCAATCTGAGGGAAGACCCTTGTCCCGCATTGGAACAATAAAGGGTTGAGAATGATGACCAGGGGTACATGTAAAAGCTGATGGACGGATGGACAGAGAACAGCCGTTAATAAATGTCTGCAACATGTTTGTTAACAAGTAATGCCCACCGAGCCGACCAAAAATAGAACCTTATTAAGAGTTTGAAAAGTGCTGGTTTATACCTTTCTATACATGAAAAGTTTTCTGAGAACTTTCTTTCGGTCTAAAGAGTTATTGTGTACTCGACTTCGTTACGAAAGTACGTGGATGAGTTATTGATCTTCTAGTTCCTTAGGTATTTTAATGAATTTACTACAACGAGCGTAGAGAGCCTTCGCAGCAGGTACTATCGATTAAACATAAAAGTGAGGTCATGTACACAAGAAAAAATAAATTATGGTTAGTGTATTCTTTGTGACCTTTGACTGCAGAAGAGTAATAAATAGTAAATGTTTTTTAAAAGTATGAAAAAACTAAATTGAGGATAATTAAAAAGCAAAAAAGCTGTAGAACATTACTATGTAGGTAGTATGAGTGTGTGCGCGCGTGTTTGTGTCAATGGGGTGCAGGTTGATTGGTTGACTCCACCCTAGTGCATTATCACTGAACGTTAATTGGCTTCTGTAATCCGCAACAAATAACGAAATGCATTCTATTCGTCGGCATGGCTTTACATAGCACCTTAGTAAAAGACTTTAATACCAGGAATAATCGTGACGTATTAGATTTTGTTTTTGATTTTATACTAATACTTAAGATGTCAGAACGTATATTATGATTCAACCAGTGAAGTACCGAGCGTGAAGCAGTTCTTGCGTATCGTTGGAAGGCTCATTTTATATGAGGCGACCGTCTTAGTCTTCGGATTGACTTCAAATACTTATAAACTTGTTCTGTTTGAAGTTACTTAAGAAAGTCCAGAGTCAGTGGCGAATCAAGCGCGTTTGCTTCAAGCTCATAAAAATACTAAAAAGACACAGACATTTCGTATAAACATTTAAAACCTTCCGAAGCGACTGCAATCGCATAACAAACTTTTTATTAAGAAAATTCTAAAAAGTAAAAACTGTGAATACCATTAAAACCCAACGTCCTAACAGTGTGTCAGATGAACTCTGAATGAAACTCATTTCACAGTAGAGCGTAGTAGTCACAGTCAAGCTATAACACGCCGACGCCATGGAGGAGCATGACGTTTTAAACTTTCCATTGGCTCGCGAGCGCCGAGTGCCACGTCCTATCGATCGCTGGGAGGCGAAGCCATAAAGTCCTGTGTAGCCGAAAACTGTTAAATATTGTAAGAGGGGCCACTAAAAACCAATATGAAGTTATCGTCTCGGCGACCTTTTGCGTACGTTTTACGTTTACTGCCGGGTGTAATGTCGTTCCGTGTGCAATGCGTCTGGAGCACACAATCACATAGGTTTCTCCGCGCTTCATCTCAATACCTCCAGTGCTTACTACACTACAAACGTGCTCTAATTGCATCGTTAAAGGGATATGTGAATTGTACAAAACATGGGGAATAAGACATTGTAAGTCTCGTTCAAGTGTTAGAAGCTTAATGTTCACCAGACTTTATTAATTTGAGTGATAATAAAGAGAGTCACAACTTATCTTTAACATTAAAGTTTAACTCTGTAAAGATTAACGTTTTTAAAATAATCTGTTACGATTTTTACACTTATTTTGTAGTATTAGTATCAATGTGTTAACAACAAAACATATAAACACTTTGGTTGACGCCACTTTATTACTATCATATCTCGAAAGGGTACAAAAAATTAGTTATACCGAGGTAGCTTAGTGCCTGCAGAGTGCCAATTAAATCTTAGTGCTAAGGAAACAATGGGAGGGAGATGATTTACGAAACATGAGCGGTGGTGCTCTGCAGTACTGTGGGTAAAATTGCAGGTCATAATTATTCAACAACCTAGGTAGGTCTCGGTAAGTATCTGCACTAAACGAATTCTTTATCCCGTGAATAAAACTATTTACTGTTACGTTATGAAGTACTAGATCATGTCTGGATAAGTCACATGAATGAAATAATCGATTGAATGGACCTACTTATGCAAAACAGAATCAACCCATACAACGACAGTTTTGAGGAAAAGTTATTTTTGTCAAAATTTTGTATACGGTATATTTTAAGGTATTTTTAATAAAATCTATTTACAATGTTGCACAAAATAATTTGTTCTATGTATTCAAAAAAAATATTATTGAAAATCGACAACATTTTAAAAATAATACTCGTTGGTTCCTTTTTGCAAAAGTTGGTCGAAAAATGCTTATAACATAAAAATAACCTACTACGATTTAAATATACGAAAAATAAGCGATTGTATCTGTGAAGAAGAGGGTATCTGAAGTATGCGAGTTAAATTTTGTGTTTCTGCCGTACATTATAAGCTTAATAAATTATATTAACTCTGTGAGAAAAATAGTGCACAAAATTCAATTTCATCTACTTGCACAGCGAAATAAACACATTAGAATAACTCTAACAAACAACGCAGTACCTATTACACCGCTTCGCATAGGTCAACACGCGGCCTTTCGTTAATATCACGCTTAGGCCCTCGTGGGCACCAATCGTGTAATTAGAGACGGCGAGGAATTACACTTACAATGTCTGCTCCACGGCGCGGTATCGATCAGCCTCGCTTGACCTCACCGGCTGATGCATAGACGGCTAGCGACTAACGGACTAAATGTATGAAATAGATAATTCAGTGCTTTTTTTATCTGGTTGAAATAGCAAACGAGCATGCAGTCCACCTGATGGTAATTGGTCACTGCCGCTCATGGACATCTGTGAGCAACTTCAAATAGAACATGGGTTCTATCTGAAGTTAATCACAGATGCGTTGTTACTGAGGACTATGATGGTCGCCTCATATAAAAGTGTGCCGGCAAACACACCCTTCCATCGAAACGCAAGAAATGCTTCACGTTGGAAATAGATGTGACGGTGGTACTTCCCCGTTCGAACTACACCGGTTCTACCACCTGTAAACTATTGTACTAGGTTATTCACGCTGCGCCCGCTTCGGTCACGCCTACCATGATAATGAGTCCCATGTGTAAATCTAGGTCATAACTATCTGTGTGCCAAATTTCAGTGCCATCTGTAGTTTTTGCTGAAGGAGTAAAAGACACACATCCTCACAAACTTTGGCATTTAAAATATTAATAATATATAGGTATTAATTAAGTCGATGATAATATATAGGTATAGTTTTTGTATGGTAAAACTAACGACTAGAGCGGATAGGCTGCCGGATGGAAAGCAGTCACCGTCGCCCATGGAAAGGTCCATGCAACACCAGCGGAGTCAGAAATATATCGACGGCTTTAAAAAAACAGCTCTTTTTGCACCTATCTCCATCTTCATACCTCGAGGAAAGGTAATTTCATATCTAGTAAGTTCATTTTTTTTTAAAAAAGCGAGTAAACCGAAACGCGAGTGATCATGAGTCCCGGTGATGCTGTAATACATACAGTTGATTGGCTTATATTGGAGACAATTCTTAGCCGCAATTGCAAATACGACAAACAACCGTCCATATCGTGCATCGTTGGACAACACTTGCTGAAAACTTAATATAAAACACGATGACATTACAGTTGTAGCAACATCGTATTATCACAGTACAAATATGGAACAGTATGGAAACTAAGCCTATTTGATAAAATAATTACCTACACTCTATTGAAGCAATAATTATTATTATAGTTTTAAATACGGAAAACAGTTTAATATTGATACAATTTGTAGATCATTGATTTATTTGTAGACCTTTAACTTGCTATTACGGCGTAATTTTTTACAATTTTGGCGGGATCGTATATGAGCCATTGCATTACGTGCCATTTTTAAAAGATCGCGGCAACAAATAGCAATGTGACCACTCGTCTTGACGCAACACTCGCTACTGATGCACCGCGAAAACCCCTTACCGGCCTCGTCAATGCAAATTTGTTTGAGTGTGCCCTTTTCGAACAGTTGTAGGCAGTTTCCATACGGTTCCTCATATTTTTACTGTGGTATTATCGTCTAGCGGGGGAGATTGCAGTTGCACAATAACACCCAACATTGCAGCGCGAGAAAACACTGGCAACATTGCTGAGACGTTCCTCGCAAGATTTTCAGTCAGATGCATTTCTATAGCACGTTTACGAACCCTATTAGACGAGAAAGCTTGAAGTAGACAAAATGCTGCATTGCCTACGTAAAATGCAGATTTACGGTTTTATTCAAATATACATAAGCCAAACAATTTCTACGAAAACTGTTTTTACTTAGCTTGTTTTTGTATGTAAATTGAAAGTAGCAAACGAGCATGAAGTCCACCTGATGTTAAGTGGTCACTGACGCCCATAGACATCTGTAATCAATCCCAGATAATATCTTATTTGAGGTTAGTCACAGATCTGTTGCTACCCATGAGAACTAAGCCGAAACACCTCTGATAAGTCTATCTTACCACATCCTTCAGACCAGCATTCCTTATCATTGTTTAGAGAGCAATAGATGTGGCCGTGGAGCTTCCGAACTGGAAGCCCAAAGAGTGCTCTCACCCTCAAATCCCCAACTCAACTTAGGCTCTCGTGGTACAGTGGCTATCAACCCAGAGAGGGTTGATAGCTACTGACATGTAGATATTGACAGTCAACCAGGCTATCACAGCAAACTAAGTTCGTAGCGTTTATTCGTCGTAAAGTAGCAAATGTATTCTGCAATTTTCAACGCCAAGTAATTTCTTATAACGGGAATTACATATTATAAGCAACGCTCGAGTTATTGAAAAACTTACTATTGATTTGACGTATCAGTGGGTAGAAAGAACCTCAATAACGAGAATGACTGTTAGAAATCATGTATTCACCTTTCAAAGAACTTTATTTATCACTATATGTTTATTATCAAAAACAACTCGATGTTCGATCAAGGTTACTTTGTATCAAAGGTCGATGTGACGGAAAACACTATATATATATATTTTTTATGTAATAAGTACACAAGGGTAAAGCTTACTGATGCTACAAGGTGGACATCGGTGTATTAGTACGCTTATTTAGGACACAGTTTTTTCGTCGTGATCTATCGAAATATCTTATGCGCCGACTTCGGGACTACGTACTGCGTATTCACTACGTATGAATTAAACCAACAAACCTTTAAATTCAAATGTATTTAAATTATTTTACTCTTCTGTGTCATAGGAGTCCTCTGTATTTTTTGTTATTTTATGCACTTAGATATTAACACTTGTATCAATAAAATGAAAATTTAATTAGCTAAAATATTATGAATTTCCGTCACTTACTAAGAAAACTTTAATTTCATGCTTCAAATAATCAAGAAGCGAACTATACTAAGTATAGTAATGTAATAAAAATATGCGTATAAATTTAAATTGTAATAACTTTAGATGGAATAGGTAGTTGAATTTTAATGAAATAAAGACTTATTTTTAGTCCGAGATTCAGACTATAAATATATTTTTACCTTTGTATTATATTTAATACTCATAGTAAGCTGCAATTACAAACACAGGACAAACACTCCAAATTCTAAAAAAGACATATAATCACTTAATTTATTAGTACGCAAAATCTTCATTATGTGCGTATTTACATATTGAAATACTTCAAGGGTAACTAATAACATGGATATGCTATCTAAATTAAAATCGTGTGAGAATACTCGGAGGATTCGTTTGAAGGGTGGTAAATTCCGTTGCTCGACTGCTGCGGTATCAACAGCGCTTTTCTTCAACAGAAATGTTTTGCGCTCTATTTTCGAGGTTTGGGAGGTTTGTTTGCTTTTTTTCTATCTATTATGTTGTTCCAACGTAATCTTCAGAACCCCTGATATAATTGTAATCGACCTCAAGACGCCAGTAGTGACCACTAACCACCTGGTGTATTGCATGCTCGTTTGCCATTTCAATAAAAATGTCGCTGTATTTGTGTTCTCGTTAAAATAAAATATTACACCGCTACAAGAAGGTATTACTCAAGGGATATAATTCGCGGTATCGTTAAATTAATATCAATGCACTATTATTTATTTACTTTACAGCACTCGAGAATTCATCGTAGCTTTCCTCATTTAAATGCGAATCCATCATTTATAGAAGAGAAAATATATATTCTATTTCACAAAACACGCGTCGATACACAGTGACAATTCTAACGGACTGAATATAAAATTTATCCCTTTTCAATCCATTTTTCTTTGTTTATTTAAAACAGCGGTCCAAGTGTAGAGCCCTGCGGCGACCCCTCACATAAATACGAGTAAACGAGCAAAAAACGCCAAGACCGGTGTGAGAGTAAGTCGAAATTGACCATTCATAACACACATCAAAAACATGGATATAGAAAACGTGACGAAAGCGTCGGATTTTAGTGATTAGAAAAGTAGAACCGAACTAATGCAATTGTGCCATACTAAAAAGGTCAAGGCGGGTGAGCGCTCTGCATCATTGTTTCGACTCGTGTACGACAATTACTTGGCGATCGGTATATTTCACTATTACACATCGAATTAACGAACACAATATAGCCGGAGTATGCTGGGAAAATGAATGTTTGAAGCCGTTTGTTGGTTATAACAAAAATCGCGGTGTTTACTTTCCGAGCGTGGCGCGAACGGCGCGGTGGGAGCGCGTCGTGAACATCTGGCCGGCGCGTCCGTGCCATGAGTCGTGTAAAGCCGAAGAGAGTATAATGTAGGCGCCCGCTGATCAATTGCTGGTATGGGGCAGACTGCGCGCGGTTTGTTTGACAAGCGACAGCGTTGGCGATCAATAAAAGATATAAAAATTGTGACAAATTATTACAGTCAATACTATATTGTTAATTTTATAGCTCTTTCATTCATTCAATTAATGTGTGTAGATAGTAATAAATACAAATTTAAAAACATAATTATTGCCGTCATCTCAATTTTTACACGAATTAGATTTTAGAGGTACGTGATAAGCGAGGAGATAGCGACACTGATTATATTTTCTATGAAAACAAAAACAAGTAGGAAATTCCATCAACGTTATCTCACTGACATAATTATCGCAGATCATAATCAGTCGCTAGAGCTGTTATATTCTATAATTAATCTATGAAAAAGCTGATGTATCGATGAAAAACTTTAACGAAGTCATGTTTATCCTTAAAAGGTAATAATATAAATGTAAAATATTATTAAGTATTTGATATTTACGTCAACACGCGTAATAGACTCCTTTAACTTAGACCATTCGCGAAGTCTGTTTGCCGTCGGCTATCGCGCCCGCTTATGAGTGACGTTGCACGCCGAGTGCACGTCACGCATCTAACCTAACCCGACATACCTAGAACTTGAAGTTCAAAATCAAACACCGACCAGCATCAGCGACCGTACCCACGTATGTATGCAAATCGCATTTTGTTCAGCGATACGTGATAGAGTGTATGCACGACGCCTTTAGACTCCCATTTCCATTATGAATTTAAAACAAAAAAAATATTAACGCACACCGAGTAGGTACGGAAATGGAATCGAAATAGGTATCGCAAAATCTTTCCTGCACCTTGTCGCGGCTAGTGAACGGTATATAACACGAACGTTTAATAAGGCCACGAGCATTCGCCAGGTGTCCTTCTCTATTAACGAATTAATATAACCATCCCAAGTACATTTCGGATGTGTCCGAAATCCTACGGCAATATCCGGTTTCACACACGAACGTAAGCCGAAAGCACTCATCAATAAGAACTGTTTTGTTCGGTCCGCTCGTCAATCAAATAAGCGGACTACACAAACAATAAAACCTTTACATAAACAGATTAAATCTGCAATCAGTAGGTATCCCGGCGGATACCATCTGATATGTACACGGTGTGAAGCAATTTAACCGTGACGATACGTTGTTTAATATGTATAAAACGGCGGCCGAATATTATTTGTAAACTAAACCACGGTATAAGCTCTACTTGAATCATTAACGCATTCCGACAGCGTCGTGTTGCAATGATTGCACCTTTGAGAAGCTATGGTCACTTACTACGGAAGAAAACTCGTGTGAAATTATCTATTTTTTTAAACAACGCCGCTTGGATTAAATACTGATACAACACAAAAACGTTAATTTTACAGGCGAGGCAAGTTAAAATTGAACAATGCTTTTTGTTTTTAATTTTTAATGAATGAAGTTAAATAATAAAAGAATATATTAAAAGGCCGTTAACTGTAGTTAAGGCACCATGTTATGTAGGCCTTTTTTGGATTTTGGATGAATACATTTTGAATTTTACGGTTATTTAAATCAAAGATATACATCTGTAATATGAAATGCTAACACGATTCTGTAGTTACAATGTCAATCTTCAATCGATACCTGTCGAGTTGGCGAGGATTACAGTTGAATTTCTTTAGCATAAAGACGATAATTGAGCGTTGATTAATGGTCAATAAACATGTGTAGTCACTTATTAGTACATATAAATAAATGGAGCGCATTGTACCACGCGTGGATAGTCACAGAACGAATTCTAAATTATATGATTATTTATTTAAACTCTACATGTAGACGTACCGATAACAAGCTTAAATATGAAACAATACGATGTAACCCGGTCTAAAAGTAAATAAGGGAAATTTACGAGTCCATCAGAATTAGTATGAAATTTTCATTCAAATCATCAGTGAGATATCTGGTAAAAACAATGTAAAATGTTCCACTAAAGTGTAAAAATATACGTTGATTTTTACAAAATACAAATTAATATAATAATATGAGCTTAAACATGGGTACTACTTGATTAAACGCACTAACCCCTGGAAAAATGGGTCATATTTACCCACTGAAGCAGAGACAAACACACATTACATAAAAATCCATAACTATGTACACTTGGCACAGCCTACATTACCCTACAATGCATTATAAATTCTTTTTTAATAAATTACTTTACTGTTGTAATTAATTTTCTCATTTCACTTTTAGCAGTCGGGTCTTATTGTTGTATATATTTTCTGAATTAAATACATGTTTTAAAATCTCATTAGTGGGAATGGCTATTTATTCGACATAAGAATTACTTATGTCGAATAAGAAACCCAGATATCCAAACTACAAATTGACCTAACACTATGGAGTCTGTTAGATAAAGAAGGTTTTCAATGTTGTCTCTACCAGACTATAATATTCATGAACTATTATATTGTTAAATCTATGTTTTTCGTTTAATAAATACTTATAATTTCATAGAGATCCAAATTGAATCACTTTACATCTTCCTAGACGTTTTTAATCACAAAATATAATGTTTTCCCTATTTTGTCCCAATTGTTGTCCATTAAAATGAGCATTTTTTGTCTGTCTTAAATCCATAAGACAATTAAATAAGTAATACAATTCATCACATTTCAAAACAACCAATTTCAAAGTTGATACACCATATCGCACACCTAGATCTAAAGGGAGCTAACTCAAAAATCTGTGTATTTGAGTTATGGTCACCATTTAATTTCCTGAACGGATACCTATCTAGCAATAGAACAGATTTAAAAATAAGTGCAAAGCTAGGCTAGGTGCCTTTGCACTTATTTTTAAATCTGTTCTATTGCTAGATAGGTATCCGTTCAGGAAATTAAATGGTGACCATAACTCAAATACACAGATTTTTGAGTTAGCTCCCTTTAGATCTAGGTGTGCGATATAATCCACCTATATTTAGACCAATACACAAATTATATTCAATTTTGAGAATGCTAATATAAAATATATTTTTTAAATTTTTTATATTATAGTGATAAATAAATCAACATCCAGACCCAGAGCAGCAATACAAATTCATCATTTATATATTTGTTTGTCCCGGGATTTAATCCAGAACAAATTATTTGTTACACTGGTTTTGTGGCCAATCTACTACTTGGTCATCTCACTTATATTAAAAAAAGTAAGCCATGAGATCAAAAAATTTGACTAAGACCTTAATGTATAGGTGTCGGTGGTAGTACCTGTTGGTGTGATAGCTCATAGATAATACAAAAAACAGAAGGAACAAGTATTAAGATTACTATTTCATATTTCACGGACTTGATGAATCTAGAAATGTTATTATTTCAATACTAAAAGAATTTCTATTTATTTCAAATAATGCCATTTTGCAGGTGATCCTATGCCCTCAGAGGGCCTATTGGACACATTATGACATTACCATAGAATAGTGATTTACCCATTTACATAATGCAATCAATATATAACATTATTTATTGGACAAAGTATGAAATATTGTGTTTGGAACTGAGTTTTCCTGGATATGTTATATCTTTCCCAGAGACCATTCGGGTAGTTTTATGTTGATGTAAAACAACTAAATAATAAGTATCATATTACACCAAATGTAACTTAAAATTCGTTCATAATCTATTTCAGAGTTGTACATATGATTTGTTAAACAGATTTTCTCAATTGTTTTGAGTAAATATTGTATATGGCCAACCCATTGTCCCACAGCTGGGCACGGGTTTTCTTATAGAATGAGAGTGATTTAGACCATAGTATACCACGCTAGCAAAGTGCAAATTGGTGGGCAAATAAATATTATGTTCATCAAAATTGACAGTTTTTGTATGGCATAGATAATTCTGATGATAGCACACCTTCAATTGATAAACAATATATATATTATGCCAATACCAAGTATTTTCACTGTACTAAAATAAAATAACTCATTACTGTTCAGCAAACAAAAACTTACAACCTATTTTTATTTTAAAATTAGTTTATAAAGCTTTTGTCAACATACATATAGGTTTCCGTGCTTAAAGAAGTTCACCCTTGTGTAATTTAAATACACTCAATATTTTTTTTTGTAGTGCTCATAGTCTGCATTGACTATTTTTAGAACAAAACAAATTCAATTAAACCTGACTAATTCCTAATAAAAATTCAAAATCTCATTAAACAAATACAAAGTCTGTAGTCTATGTGTGTGTATTTCAAGCATTCAAAAACTATTTACCTATTTCTATAAACAATTTTAACAGTCTGATAAGATAACGGAAAATAACTAAATATTACCTATATTATTTATCCATGAGAACAAAAAAAATATATATAAATTCTGACAGACCACAAATGTTCACAGCAAAACTTTCATCACAAACAGAAATAGGATAATGAATTTTTACTGCAAACATTGAACTATTCACTGAGGCTTGAAATATGAATTTTGAAATACCAGGACTCAAAAGACTCATTAAACTAGTTTTCATAACAATTGAATATTTATAAAAAGTTGAATTGGAAATTGCTTTATGACTATTGCACTACATTAAGGTCAGTGCCTTATAAATAACCGGTGCTCAAAATAAAGGGTACCTAAAATGTTTTGAGAGAAAAGTGTGATAATGTAAAATCAGAGAAAACACAATGAAATAATTGGTGCAAAAACTAACCAGCTACTTCAAGGAGAGTCTCGAGTCGCGCCTGCATCTCGGGGTCAACGGCCCTTTCTGGGTCATCATGAGAAAGTAGGAACTTAGATGCTTCCGCACCACCGCCTTCTTCCTCCATCTCCGCCTGCCAACACACATATATGTCAATAGAAGTCGCTCTTGGAGCACAAAATATAAGGTGTGTTTATTATTAAAAGGTGCAAAATAAAAAGCTCTGTCCAACAAAAACTGATTACAAGCCAATGTTGTTAATTGAATGTTATCAAACAGTAATTATGAAAATGTTTTCTCTGTATTGTGACTAATATATCATATATCATTCTTTGTTTATTTGGTTAGGGTTGATATCAAAATCATAGTCAGAAATTATAATAGAGTTAGTCTTAATATAGCCACACAATGGAGCTCAGACTGAGTATTATTGACCTGACTTATTTTAGTGCAGACGATCATTTAGGTTAGTAGAGTTAAGGTCAGAACAACCAATACAATAAAGGCATCACTGCAAATACATGTATGTTAGAATCACAAGGACCATTCAACAACATGAAAACATAAACATTATAAGACATTGGACTGTTCATTGCACACACATTATGCAGGTTAACAGTAAGAACCACTCAAACTGCGACAGCGATTGGTGTTTGTGAAGCTTTCTGCACCCGGTAGGATCGTCTTCCACTTACCAACAGGTCTGGCCTGCTAAGGCACAAACAAGCCAGCAAGATCTATAACACCAATGAGACAAGTGTGAGACATACTGACAATGTGGTGCTTGGAAACGAGCTTACGGCTAAACGCTACTGTCAATGGTCCTTGTAATTCACCAATAACCAACATTTTTGCGCGAATCGCAGCGGGCGTACTGCACGAGTCGGGTGCGCGTGACGACACATAACACAACATAGTCTACGATATTTGCAAGGATTCCACATACAAATTATATAATTCACAGATTCGCAGCAAAATAACGTCATTAAACACAATATTCAGCACTCCGCTTCGACTAAATGCATGTGATTCGAGAAACATGGCCACCATAGTTCGAACCTCATCCAAAACACAAATAGACAATGAAAAGTATCTTACGACGGATTAGCCCGTATCGTAGTATTACAAAGAATCAATTGAATACTGTCTAGGAGCGGCTGGCATAAATAATTTTCATGCATTACTCAGTAGGACGTATGTACCTATGACTTTCTGACGTTTTACGGAATATTTGGCAAGCGACATATACGGCACTGAGAATGAAAAATTACTTTGTTATAGTGTGCTTAGCCCTATTTTGGATAAAAAGTAAGGATGCACGAGTGTTTTCGATTAAAAAAAAGTAATTGTGTGGTCAGTCTTGTACAAGATGTCCCTTGCAGTATTTAGCGGTACAGATAATCAGTCTCACACTGCCACCGCCTCGCTCGAAAACAAAACACGTTTTACCTCGGATACAGAGTCATCCTCGCTTTCCGAAGAGTCCGTCATGTATTTGGCAGGCGCTCCTGAATACGTTTCGGTTTCAGATTTGGCCGGACTCGAAGCCGAACTCTGAGGAGTGGACGTTTTTACCACATCAAGTTGCACATTCACCTTATCGATATTTCGGTTTTCAGACTGTCCGACATTCTGCATTTTTGTCCTAATCCAATACAACTTAATTAGTCTTTCAGTATCAACACTTTTTCTACGAAATTAACACGTTCTTATATTAGCAAACAAAATTTATTTCGTCATTTAGCCAGGCTGATACCCGCCATGTCTACTACTATGGCGAGGTTCCCGGATGCTTCAAGTAGGCTAACCAATTATCTCCCTCTGGTGATACGATTTTGAACTTTTTTGTGCTGCCACCTATGTTGAAAAATCTATAGTACGCCCATAGATAATATTTTTTTCTTTCGAACCAAATTAACGGACTATACGACTTGTTACTACAAAATTTATTATTAGTATTTTACGATTTCTAAAATGTTTTACTGTAAATATTTTAAAGTATTTTAATCGTTTATTAATTCATAAAACTTATAAAATGTAAAAGCATTTATTCACTTTTTTCGAATTTTTGATAGAGCCGGTATAATAAATGCATGCAAGAGAAAGACCATCAACAAGTTTAAATTGTCCATCGACGAGTACCTCCTCCATTTAGTACTATTTTGGCGTGTATCCTATTTATTCTAATGTAATAGTAAGTAAATTTTATTTACTTTGCATTATGTTTTGATGTACAATTTATGTAAATATTATACAGATACGAAATCCACAATCAATCACCTCATCTGGTTTAAATTGATAATCCGTTGTTTAGTTACAAACTGAAAAGTCTATGTATTCATGATTCATCTATTGTTTCAAACTCTAAAACGTTATGTCAGTACACCAGTCTATAAAAAATGTAGTCTGCTTCTAATATCAACAACATTCGCGTTAAAATTACCAAATAATCGTATTTTTTTGTACCCTTTAACGATTCAGGGAGACTATAGCGCCATTCAACGTGTTGTATACACGGTTGTACAACCAAGTTATACAACGAACGTCCTGTCGTGTGACGTAATAGTTGGAGAATTGATGGATATTTTTATTTTTTTATGAGTCCACTTTGTACGCAAGATATTAAAATCTGTAGACGTAAGTTTATGGATTTTATAGCATGACATTATTTTGATGGAGGTCAGCTCTGCCCAAAGAAAAATACAAAGACAAGTAAACCTGTATGACGTACGAACATGGTAAAAGACCAACGTAATGTTGGTAAGACAATCGTGTATTGGGCTTCTACTAAAAAAGAGCAGTTAAACCATAAAATGTCAATGATTACCTTTATGGATAATATGAGCACTGAGTAACAAGATATATTACTGAGTACTGGTAAGGGTTAGGTAATATTTACCGCGTGCAACTGTCGAGCGTGTAAGTAGGTCTGAATCATAGAGTAACAAAAATTAGTCTGAATGAACTTTTATCTCATAGTCTGTAGTGTGCATAGATTATATCACATTTTATGGCAGTGTGTGGATGTGTACGGTGTGTCATGTGTCTGTGTACAGGAAAATGCGAAAAATGGTCGGGAAATATTTATCTAATTTGAGCACAGCTGATAAAAGACTTTGTTATTATTAAATTAACGGTCGTTATAGTAAATAAACGTGTGAAAATTTAATTCCTTAACAGAAAGGAAGGTGTTCGATACATGGAAAGGGGCCGGCAGCTTGAATTAGCGATGTAAAAGTGTTATTGGAAAAATGAATGCATTAGTGTTAATATGGTAGGTCGTCGATGGAAGTCGTGATGTTTACGTAAACGTGTGAATAGTGACGAGATGGCCAGGGACGGGGATGTGCCAACGATTTTCAATCCAAAGCGGGTTCGGACGCCGAGCGTGATAATTACCAGCGAGGAAGTGGATACGGAGCGCGGTGGTGGCGATGGGGAAGGAGTCCGGCCGAATGGGCCACCGACACCGTTGAGTCCGCGAGCACCCCTTACACCCCAGACGTCGGTGTCATCAGCACCTCCGCTCACCACCCAGCCGTCCCTGCAGCAGGCTTACAGCGAATCTGCCGCCAGTAGCCAAGACGAGGAACGACAGTTGCGCGACAAGAAATGCCCGCGCTCCTGCTGCTCAAAAGTTGCAAAGAAGGTTTGTACAGTTTAAACATCTAATTCCATTATATATAACTTTATAAAGTATTTTTTCCGCAGGCTTCAAAGAAACCTTATTTACCGCTTTTAACACTTACAACTTAATGCTAGAGTTAAAAATTGTAAATCAATGCTGAACTTCACTCATGAATAAGTAATGCTGGTTAACATTACTATTTGATGTCATATTTTTCTGTAAGAACATTGTAATTGTGATTGAAGACAAAGGAGTGAGTGAATTGATTTATTGCTGTATTTAATTATTTCTTTTTCCTAAATGGATTTTGTGGTAATATTTAGAAAGTAATAACTTATTTTTTATTTTGATTACTTGTAAGAAAGTGCATGTTGAATTGTGACAGTATTTTGTCTAAATTTCTTTTATCAAAAGATATATAATTATTAGAGTAACAGATTACTTCCGATCATCTCATTGTGATTATTTTTGATTTAGTAATTACCATGGATTTCCTCTTCCAGATTTACTATGGCCTATGTGTGACCCTCGTTCTCGTGGCTTCCTGGGTGACGGTGACACACTGTATCAAAAGTATGTACCTGCAGGAGTATTCAAGTGAGGATATGGAATTTGCTGTGCCAATTAGTACGGATGTTTCTGCACACAATTTTACTACTAAGGTAAAATAATTCATGTATATGTTTAATAAGCTTTCTATAGATGTAGCTTCATACAAAATTCTCTTGTGAGTGTTTAGGCATTATGTTGAGTGTAGTTGCTTTAATAATTGTGAAATTGCTCTCACAACCTGGACAAATAATCCCCCAAAGGACAAATGCACGATTTACTATGTATTAAAATTGCTTAAAACCTGTATATTATTTAAGTGATATTATTTATTTCACACATGGCACACTTTCACATGAGGCGACCATCATAGTCCTCGGGAGTGGCAATGCAATTGTGGTTGACTTCAGATGGAATGTGTGTTCTGTATGAAGTTGATTACAGATTTCCATGTGCAGCAGTGACCACTTACCTTCAGGTGGACTGCATGCTCGTTTGCTACTTCAATCAGATAAAAAAATATTATAGCAATAAAATTAAACTAAATGTTATAAATCCTTTGTTACAGCATCTGTACAACGCCCCATTCTTCACAGCGTGGTTCTGTACAAACTGGCTGATACTGTTCTATCCACTCTATGTCATTGTGATGCTCATACACAATAAGTGCAAATCCACAGGAGATATTATTTTAGACGCATTTAGAGACTTCAGGGAAAAAGGATTTACTTTTGGTAATACATGTGTAATTTTTGTGTCTGTAATATTTTTATTATTAGTTGTCCAACTTTTTTGTTTCCTCAACTAAAAGTTAAGGACATAAAGATATACTTATTATCGCTAAAACATTAATAAACAGGATATTCAGTTAGCTAAATAATAAATATCATTTGTTAGTTACTTTAAAAACTAGAATGAAATCAATCACATAAGTATATACATATTACTATTATTGTAGAAATGAAGTAGGTTTGTTGTTTAGAATGTTTGGATAGAAATTATTGCAATTGCAAGGCTTTAAGGCTGATTATTATTTTGATGAATTTAGGAGAATATGTTCCAGCATATATATATAAAGCGTATATGTTCCAATATTTCTTTATTTGTCCATTTTGCTCTATTGCAATTTTAACATAATTGTTAATTCTGTTAAAGTAGCATTTTTTTCATTAATTTCTAAAATGAAACTGTTTTTTTTGCGTTATGTTAGTTAAGTGAATAAAATGTATTCTTACTCATTTAAAGATTTTGAACAAGAATTGGCTAATATTTCTTATTCTTAACAATAATTATTTTACTTTCCATAAGGATAGTAAACAAAATCCCCTTCTAACATTTTATTGTAAATTTTGACTTTTACACACTCTTTTTTATCTATCTGGGGTAAAGTAAAGATCTAGATGTTTGTCATTGATTTTCAACGATATCATATATAACAAAAAGCTTGTCTCTTAAATTGATTTGTTGCTGCTTTTTCTTGAATATCTGCATATATCAAATGCATCATCTGCATCATCAATTTTAAGTTAAAGATACAGTTTTATCTAAGAAGGGTCTAGAATCTAAAATTAGTGCTTCAATTATAGTATGGTTCATAGCCTTTCAATAAATGTTTAATTTAAGTTAAAAAATAAAATCAAAACGGTTTATTTCTTTCATCTGTATTTAAAAATTAGTGTGATACACTGATTGTGAGTACTATTTGCTACTGTGTAATTGCTAACACTAATCTATTTTCTTTACAGCCCGTTTCACCAGCCGTTGTGGTCTATTTTGTTTGCTGTGGGTGGTAACAGTCTACATGTACACATACTCGCTTAAGATCTTGATGTCGACTGATGTGATGGTGTTGTTTGCCACTAATGTATCCTGTATATATCTGCTGTCTTGGGTCATATTGCATGAACAGTTTGTTGGAGTACGGGTATGTTATAGACCACATATACATGTAATATAGCTTAAATTATTGGGTCTAGTAACATGGAGTTTTAGACAGAAGTTCAATGCAAATATAACATTATTTATGTTAATAATATAATATAATATAATAAGCACAAAATAACATTAAATGCCTAATATTTATTTTTTATATTGGTCTTTTTTATGTTAATATGTAATAAGATATTTCATTTACAAATAACCCAAAACTTATATTAAAGAAAATATTTAATATTAGTAATAAGAGGCTTATTTAAATGTAGTCAGTTTGGTGTGCTCTGTAGTAACATCAGTGTTCATAGCATTTGATTTAGCGTCAATAACAATTTTAAATTAAAATATTTTACCTATGTTTGGATTATGCATATTTGTTATTGTTATTTGTCAAACTTAATTCTTGTCCCACTGCTGGGCATGGGTCTTCTCTCGGAATGAGAGAGTTTTAGGCCATAGTTCACCACGCTGGCCAAGTGCGAATTGGTGGACAAACTTAATTATTCTTTTAAATTTGTAATAGTCCAAAGAGTTTTAATAACTGTAAAGAGTAGACATGCTCAAAACACTGCAATTCAAAGTAATGTTATATAGCATGATATTTGGTATCGCGCAATATGGCATAACACCATGTCTCAAAACATGAAATGACATGAGATAGTACAGTACGCGCGCGCTTGATCTCAAGTGCGGTGCGCGAGTTCAATGTAATGTTCAGTCTAATAGCAATAGATGTGTAGCTATTGCTAAATCCAGGAGAGAGGAAGTAGTGTTATTAAGGGCGTCCCCCATTATGTACGATGTGCTTACCTTTAATTGCGGGGACACGATGTACATACTATGTTTAATTGTTTTACATTGTAATTGTGTTTTCTGCGTTGGTGAGCCTTAAAAAAAAATGTGTGCGTGTACTAGCGTACACTCGCAAGAAGTGAAACTTCTTTATGACGTTATTTTTCAAAAAATAATTTACTATATACTATATTTCTGTAAGAAATTGGTTAAATAAAGTTAAATTAGATAAAGTTTAATAAAAGGCTTTTATAATCTAATCTAATAATCTAATCTATAATAATTTATCTAATATCACGCGTGGTAGGGATAAGATAAAGATGGCGCGTAACATAACGTAACGTAACGATGGCGCGTAACGAAAAAATGTTACACTAAATTTTTTTCCAACCCCGATAAAGAAGTTTCACTTCAATAAATAAATAAATAAGACTGCTATCACACGAGCCACGGGACGGTGCTTGCAATAGTAACTATTGAATATAACGTGTACGTCGTGGTCAGATCGTGGCGGCGATCCTGTGCGACACGGGCATCGCGCTGCTGGCGTACATGGACGGCATCACGGGCAGCTCCACGCTGGGCGGCGTCGTGCTCGCCGCCGTCGCCGCCGCCGGCTTCGCTATATTCAAGGTATTTTTTTTTGTCGAAGGGAAACCTTCAAATGGTACCCGACGCCTTGGGAGCGACGCAGGGTTATGTGGGATTTTTACCGCACTAAAACCCCCCCGGTCCTCGGCGCTACAATGAGGAGTCCGGGAACTCTAAAGGATCGCAACCGGAGCCCTCTGAGCGCGTGCCCCATCGGGCTCCTCACAGATAGGCGGCTGGGCCCACCGCTCCGTCTGGTCTTTATGACGGTATACGACCACACATACCGCCGTCCATCACAGGGTCGCCTGAACACACGGTTCGAGCTCTCACTCTACCCACCCGCAACCCCGGAAGCCCCTTTTTAGTCACCTCTTACGACAGGCAGGAGGTACTGTAGCCCTATTCTAATCCCGAAACTACAGGGACGATATTCAAGGTATAAAAACATTCATCCCGGTGAAAGTTTAACGACCCGCGTGGCGGAGTGGTTACAATACCGGTCTGACGCGCAATGGGTCCCGGGTTCGATTCCTGGCCAGACAGGTATCTGAATGATGAGTTTAGATTCATGTTCTGGGTCTGGGGGTTTATTTGTTCGTCTTGTGTGTGTCCATGGTACCCACGACACTATGAGTGTAGAAAGTTTGTTTAAAAGTCATATAAATCAACCTAGTTTGGTCATTCCTATTCCTAGTTTGGTTTCACCTGCTTTCATAGATCCTCATAAACTCATATTTGTAAATAAATAAACCATTTGTACACTTATAGCCCCACATTAGCATCGTGGGCGCCATCCTAAGACGAATACACAAACAGGTATGATATTAATGACATATGCGACCCTCGTGCCGGAGCGGTTATCATAGCGATCTGATACGCATCGGGTTCCGGGTTTGATTCTCGGCTAATCATGTATCTAAATTCTAAACAATAAATCTAGATTCTTTTTTTGAGTCTGGGTGTTTGCGTATTAGTCTTTGTGTGTGTCCATAGCACCCACCCATTGCACCCCTGGCGGCCCGACCTCGGAGACAACTGTTATCTCAGCTTGGTAACAGTTCTGCCACGGTAATGGTATATACAGTATTCTAACTTCTTACAAATGCACGAAACGCAAGTTTTACCTACGCGCCTCGATTTCGGTATGCAACAGCCAACGAATGTGCCGTAGTGACGAGCGGGCGGTGTGACGTTTTTTAAGCAGTGGATCTTTTTATTTAAATAATAATGTAGCGAAGAACAGTTGTAAACTATATTACGCTGTTTTTGATTGCTTTAATTGTGCATAAAAACGTCCAGTGTCAATAATTTTTATTTTGGTTGGTAAAATATTATTCAGTGTGAAATTTATAACTATTATTTGTGTACGATTTGTTATTAAGTCTCTCAAATATTAAAAGAACGCGTTGTTTAATACCTTAATCTACTGAATAAAATACATAATAAGTAATAGAAAGTCAAGTATGCAGATGTAATTAAAATACTTTAGACGGGTAGCCCTAACGCATACTCTCGTCCAGCGCGTCTGTAGGTATAAAATTCAAGGACAGGGCAGAGTTAGATTACTGTATGATACTAGCACTGTGGCTCTGCTAAGAAAAACCGCGCGTTAGCTTGAAATGTGTGATAAGTGTGTACTTATCCAAGGAGTCTCTACCTAGTTCTACGGTAAGACTAAATCTTATTAGCCTTTATGGCTATTTGTGGCAATTAATTACTTCTTGCCATTAGTTGTACAGAATGCTGACATTGATCACAGACAGATGCATTGTTTTTCTTGGGGATATAGTGGGCGTTTTACATAGAAGTGGGCTGACAAATCATCCCTTCTACCGCAACAACGGCTTTACACTAAATATATGTGGGGCGACGGTGTCTACCAGGTCGAATCGCACTAGTATTACGAAAAACCCTCAAGCTTCAGTAATTGAATAGGTTTGCATCGATAAATACACGTCAAACCCTTCGTTTGCTCATTATACAATACAATACAAAATATCTTTATTGCACACCAAAATAAATAAAAACCACATGAACATATTAAGTACAACAGGCGGCCTTAACACTAAAATAGCGATCTCTTCCAGACAACCTAATATTTGTAGAAGAAACAAATTTCAATTGCAAGAAATGGGTAGGGGTGTTCAAATGGCTAACATACATACATACATTGTATTTATATAATTGTATCAGCATCTAATAAAGACATATAAAGCAGTTAGAGTAGAAAGAATAGAAGTAACAAGAGAAACACAGAGAGTAGAGATAAAACAATGAAAAACGGAAAATAAATAAATAAAAAGGATATTCAACCAGATAATTACAGTGTTAGGTAAAATTCCTTCACTTGCTTTTTAAAATTTGACCGGCTTGTGCAAAAAGGAACCAACGAGTTTTCCTCTATTAAGAAAAACCTTGAAGATTTTTAATAATATCATATTTGTATACATATAACAAATTATTTTGTGCAACATTGTTTTACTTTATTACAAATAACCTAAAATTATACAGCAAATAAAATTTTGACAAAAAAAGAATCTTCATAAACGAGGTTTTTTTTTCATAAACGAGGTTCATCAATTGGTTCATAAACGAGGAAAATATCCACGAACAAACATAAAAAAACACATATATACGGTCGAATTGAGAAACCTCCTCCTTTTTTGACAGGGTTCCCAACTTAGGGTTTTTCTCCCAAATTTAGGGGATAATTAAGTAGGATGGGGATTTTTTTAGGGGTGTAAAATTTTTAGGCGAATTTTCAGGGGTTTTTATAACTACAACATATAGGTGTAGTTATAAAAACCCCCTTAAAGTGAAATCTCCCTGCCAGCCTATATAATCATGGCTCAAGACGGAAAAAAAAGGGTCATGCACTACACTTGAAGACCTTTTTTTTTCGTCGTCAGGTCAGGTTGCCACGAAGAATTCCAGTTAATAATTCTTAGGCTTTAGGGGAATAAATTTTTGACTTGGTAACCTTGTTATTTGAAGTCGGTTAAAACTGGCTTTTTTGTCAAAACCGTCGTTGTGTGGGTTGATTCTGTTTTGCATAAGTAGGTCCAATTATATTTTTCTTTCAATAGATTTTCAGTCGAGGTTTCGTCAATGTCAATCCCGTTTTTATTTCTACATTTATTTTTATCTGATTAAGTGTTTCGGTGACCTATTTAACTAACAATCGGTTGCGTTATATTAACGCGCACGAATGTTTCAAAATGGCGTGATTTGAAAGTTCGAAGGGTATTGTTTACGTTATTTAATATTAAAGATTGCCCGATAAAAATATAAATTGATATTAATTAGTTTTTAACATCGTTTCGTGTGTTTTTTTCAAGGTGATTGTAGTTGGTTATGTTTAATACTTTTTAGGGTTATTATATTTAATAACGCAGTGATGTAATACCAGTTAACTACAATCATTATTTGTTTATAAAAACTTTTTAAATTACGTGATATAATTATTCTCAGACTAACCATACCTCGCAGTACTATCCGCATTAAAATGTAATATGACTTTAATTTTTGATAGGATTTTAGCTAAGTAAATTAATGTTACCTGAAGATATAGACTATATTTATATGTACATTGATATTAGATCCGACGAAATTTTTATCCGACAGATAAACTCTATTTCCATAGAGGTTTAGAGAATCTTTTTCTTAAGCATGTCCCGGAGAGAAAAAAATACAAATTACTATCTGTCTAAACCGAGTAGGTACGTATTTCATTTTCTTATACAACTGTTTCCACACTAGGTACTCATGTTTTCAGATTTATGTGTTGGCTTTTGATGTATTTTAAGCTATGATTTATTTGCAATATATCAAAAGACGTATTAAATTTAAACCAAACATTGAACTAACTGACTTTCCAAAGAAAGACTTTTCTTTTAGTATATTATTTTTGCACGTTGTACCTATTTTGTGTACGTTGAACGTGAAAAGTGTCACGCGATTTTTTTATTAAAAAAATATCAAACGAGCGTGTAGTTTACCTGATGGTAAGTTTATTTATTTATTTATTAATACACCATTACATCTGTCATTACAGGTTGCCCTAATGCGACAGAGTGGCCTTACAACTAACGTAAATAATAAATTAATTGATAATAACTATATTAATATAACATAATATAAGTATAAATTAAGATCTATAACATATTATTTGCAATGTAACCTTGGCGAACTCATTCAAACTGCATGAAAATATATCAAGCTTTTCATGAGCTGCGTTAAGGATCTTAATTGATTTAGTGAGAGGTGCCTCAGCCAGCATTTTGGTCCTGGCCACCGGTACGGCCAGTAGCGGTGGACGCCGGCGCCGCCACACGTAGCGGTCCGGCACGTTCAGGGAGAGATAATTTAATAGTCCCGGGTTATCAACTTCTCCGCGTAGTAACCGTGATACATATGCCACAAGTGCAAATTCGCGACGCGCCCTAAGTTCGTTGTATCCAACCATTCCTAGTACAAATAGCGTTGCCATTACCGGTGGCGGTGGGGGATGGACATTTGCAATCAACCCCAGATAATAACTTTATATCGCCCTGTGCGGCATTTCTGGGGGTGGCAAACTGTTATGCTTTGTATAATATGGCTTTTTTTTAGGAAGAGTTCACTTGCCTATATTACAGGTACTCGCTCAGTTTAGGCAACTGAAGACAAACGTTATGTCCATTCTCACTATAATGTTAGCCTACACCTAATAATATTGTGTACTAATATTGTGTTATTTTATGAAATTAAGAAGTAAAAATTAAGTAGCATCCGCCACCTTTTTATTTCGCCGACAAATTATTTTTTCCTGTCGTCGACCCATTATTGTCTCACTGTTGGGCACGGGTCTTCTCTCAGAATGAGAGAGTTATAGGCCATAGTCCGCCGCGCTGGCCAAGTGGGAATTGGTGGACTTTGATTGTTTTTTCTTTGATTGGTGGGCGGTAAAGTCCACTTCCGTCCCGGGCGGCATAAACCACGCTACGCCACTGGTTCCATCACTTTCTAATTTACTACAAATAGACCGGTCAGTGTGAAAGTGGGTGAACTCTAACCTATTTGTGTAGTAACAATACATCCCCATTTCCTATTGTTCCCTTATCGGGGGACATCGCGTGCCGCGGTGTAGTAAGGCGTTTATCGTTCGAGCGGACGAATGGGCGGTGATTGCGTTATAATTAGGCAATTCAAATCGCTTATTTATTTCTTTTCTTTTCAAGCAAGATTGTCGTAAGGACAATGGAGCTGCCACCTTTGTATGGAAATTTCGGTCGCTTATCTTGAACTTCTTGAAGTGTGTCTATTATAACGAAATGCGTAAAATATATTGATAATAAAGTAAGTTTTTTTTCTTATACTTAAAATCGTTTTTGTAAAGTAAAATGTATTAATAATATTATACTAGCTTATTTCCTCGACTATGCTTTCTTTGACCATATTAGTTATGAGTATCCTATATGTTAATCTGTAGTATTTACGGTCAAGAGTAACAAACACACAAACATTTATAATATTATTATATTAAGATTTAATAAACAGTTCGCAATTCTAGTTAATAATAATGTATATGAACTTTTAGTATAGTCTTTTGATACATTAATATTTAGCACATTAGTCGCCTTATTTCTCGTTTTTTGATTGTTGGCTTACAATTTTCGGTCGAATGCTCATAAATACATGTCATATTACATATGGTTTATTCATCTAAAAATAGACAGCCCTTGAGTGTAATTACTTACTGTAGGGCTATGGACATTTGTCATAAAATAATGACAAGCATTATGAAATTATGTAACAAACTCATTTATCGCACAGTTTGAATGAAAGGGACCGAGCTCATAAATTCGGCAAAATGAGATAAATACTTGAAACTTCACCAAATAAACGTTAAATTTCAAATGAAAGAGTATAGATTTTCATGTAATATGATTTTATTTTAATATTATCATTCCATATTTTTACATAGGTATGTATATTATTATTAAGTAGGTACATGTAAATTTCAGCCGGTGAATATTAAAATAAAATGTATTTTTTTCCTTGCGACGATCGACTCGACCCATAGCCGTTATCATCCAGTCGATCCCGCTCCAAGCGTTGGTTTCGTGCTATAAAGGCTCGTAAGAAACGCCAAAATTTAAAATTCAAACAAAATTTTCTTAAATTTACATATTTTTTCGCTTTTTAATCCTGCCATGAGTCATATTGACTATAATCAGGAGTGTTGTAAGAAATTGGTATTTGACGAGATAGAGCCACTGCTCCATCGCCCCTTATTAAGTCAGTATGGTGGCTCTGATGAGTCTTAAACGGATTAGGCTGCAGGAGCATACTCGATAACGGGTTTGGGTGAGTCATCAATCGGTCCTATCGGCGGTGTATATTTTTGCTTCGTCCAAGACTTCCGGGATCTCGAGGTAATCGGGGATTTGCAAGTTGCGAGCATACCAGGGCGCCGATGAAATCACCTTCAGAATACTGTTCTATGCCCTCTGGATGCACGTTATAATTTGGGTCTACTGGCTGTTGACCATAGTTGAATAACTCCACATAATGAAAGCATATTAAGTTTATGCTGACTGCGCGATAAATGAAGACATCTACGTAACAATTATGAAACACATTATGTAGACGCAATACGCATTGTCTTGACTATGGTCATGTATTGAAAGTTAGACGTAATGGTTTTTTTTATATTATTGAAGTAGCAAACAAGCATGCTGACCATGTAAGATGCTAAGTGGTCATCCAATGACCCCTATGCCATAATCATCCCTTTACAGAATTATGGTACGACCAAAGGTGCATTGGCTCCTTGAGGATTGAAAATAACAATTCCGATAAACATATCTCTCTTACACCCTGTAAACCAGAATACAGTAGCGTTGAGCACTGATAACAGAAAAAAGAATTGTTCCTCCGAGGTGGTGGCTATCATGGCATAATCATTATGGTAAGGCTAAGCTGAATTTAAGCCCCCAAAACTCGAGAGTCGACGGAATTGTTGTAGTCAATATTGTATATTTATGATTTTAATTTTTTTTATAAAATTTTATTAAGAAACTTTTATCGGTTATATGTAAAAAAAAAGAAAGGAGTCTTTTCTCTCTCTTCACTGATTAAGTACAGCACCACTGTGCTCTATCACAGCATTTAAGACACATTATAATTTACATTTCTTGAATCTCTACCAAGAAAATATTATTGAGATAAAATATAATCGCGTAACTTAGTCAAAAGTTCTGCGCTTTCGTTAATTGACTTAAAATTACTTTTCTGTTTGGACGTTTTTGAGGACAGAACTGACAAAGCGCGGTGGAGCGAGCGACATTAAGCTAATAAATGAGAGACAGTTAATGTCAATCAGCGACTGGTGTCGAGTGTCATGAACTGTAGCTCATGCATTAGCTCAATGTTGTTTGTCTACCTCGCTTAGTTAATGATCAGATCGGTTTATCTATCTTTCAGTCATTCACTCGTTTATTATTCTCATAAAAGGCGAAATGTGATTACATTTGCATTACGTTTATTACAAGGTAGGCAAGAACTAATACAGAAAAATTGTCAATTTTTACTGAATTGGTTGAACTTTCAATTATTTTGCTAGCTAAGTTCAATTAATTTTGGTCTATTTATACCACTTATCTACCGATGGCTTTGTTGAGTTCTGGTGGGTGGTGGATTCGTAACCGTTACCATTGTCCGTGCAGGTGCTGTTCCGCAAGGTGATGGGCGAGGTGAGCACGGGCCAGCGCGCGCTGTTCTTCTCGCTGCTGGGGCTGCTGAACGCGGCGCTGCTGTGGCCGGTGTGCGTGGCGCTCGTGCTCGCCGGCTCGGAGCCGCTGCCCGCGCAGCGCCTGCCCTGGCCGCACCTGCTGCTCGCCGGGGGCACGCTGCTGGGTGAGCTCACTGTGTAGCGCGGGGTCGCTGGACGCGCCGCTGCTGTGGCCGGTGTGCGTGTAACTAATGTGGTTCAGATCTTGCGTCTTGGTGATTGCCAAGACTATAGTTGTCTTTTTTATATCAGACGACCATCTTAGTCGGGAGTAGCAACGTTTCTGTGATTCACTTCAAATAGGCGCCAGTATCCAATGGTAAGACCATTGGATGGACTGTATGCTTGTTTATTACCTCAATGTTGTGAAATAAAAATATGGTATACAATTACTCACACATTAATTTCTTTTGTTTCAGTTTTTCACTTGGTATTTCAATTCGGCAACACTGTGACATACAACATATTCGTGTCTATGAGCCTGATTACTGCCGTTCCAGTATCTGCAGGTATTTTTTAATTTTTTTAAGATTTCCAATTAATATAAGTTTAATAAGATTTAATATTAAAACATTATTTGTATTATGGGAATTACGATAAAGAAATAGCCAAATCCAGATAAGAAATTGCAAATATGCAACGTGCATATGATAGATTTAAATAAGATAGTTTCGCCAAGGATCAAATCCGGAATCCTTACGGGTTAGGTTTGTAAAAATATATAAAGACGCCATTACACTTTTGTACTACCGCGACACATGAAGTGAATTAAATAAAGATCATCAATATATAAAACTGAATATAATATGTACAAAAAATTTCGTGTTTAAAACTTAACGAAAAAAGAACTTAAAAATATCTTAAACATGTCATGAAAACCATCAAATGTTTTAGCTGTTGGACTATTACAGACGGACAGTCACATTTGGATTTGTAATATTATAATGTGTTTTAAACCAAATAACACTATACAGCACTGGACGTGGTGTTCTACGAGGCACACTTCGAAGGTATGAAGCTAGCCGGGATCATCCTCATCACGGTGGGCTTCTCGCTCGTGATGCTGCCGGACAACTGGCCGGACTACATCATGAGGCTCCTAAGGTCAGTACATCTTTGAACGGAGTTTCTTCAGCACTGTTTTATTATTTAGTGCATTTTGTTTGGCACTAATTATCGATCGGTCGGCTCAACGTCTGAGTAAAATTATAAATTAAAATTTGATTACTTTATTGACATGTGTCTTAATAAGAACTTCAGAGACAAGTCTATAGACATAGCCGGACTATGAGAGATGTTCGCTTGTTTCCCGATGTAATCGGTATCAATGTAGTCACATTGGCCGTCAATAAAATGCATAGAATATATATTTTCTTTCTAGCTTTCTAGAAAGCTTTCTCTTATCTTATGACCTTGAGCCGATCTTGCAAACAATTATTTTTAGTTGCATTCAGATTAGCAACGCTCGAATGTGGCACTCGCACTAATAGATAGAATAAATGCCGAATGAGAAGGGTAGTTTGACAATATACATAGAAAGTTAATATCATATAAACTAAAATAAAAATAGGATATATTTTGCCTGAAATATCTGATTGATTCAAAATGATTCTATAAAAAAAAAAATTTGTTAGCTTCTACACATGCAAAATTCTTAAGTAAAAAGTGCGCGAGAGATGTTTCTTGGTAAAATGACACTCTCAGCGTTATTTCTTGACAGGATTTTATTCCCTATATATTTATATCGTTTCTAAAGAAGTAAATTCCGAAAACCTGGCGGTTAAGAAAAAGCAACATTTATTCCTTAATCGATACGCGAATAGGTTGCTATAATCTGAATGCTAACTAATTCCTTGTACGCTTGGCGACCGCAACCGTTTTGCACCGCAACGATTCAATCAGGCTGCTATGTTAATAGTATTTAACACTATATGATATCGTGCGCGCTAACTTTTTTTGCAATCGTCAAGAGTGCTAAAGATCGGCCACAAAATAATCACTTGGCGCTGCATGCGTCAGCGTTGTTCGAATGTTGGCATATTTCGTGGCCCTACAAGATCAAACGTATACTTCTTCTTGACGCTAATAGCGCAGAGCGTATGACGCTTGCAGCAAATGTTTCGTGGCCCTTGGATAAGGCTTATACGCATGTACTACAACACAACAAAAATGAGGTTAAATGCTCCGTTTTCGGTGCTTCAGGCGACTTTAATTATGCGCTCAGTTCTCGCGCACAACGATTTAATAAATATAAATGTAAAATTGGGAATTGTTGCGATGTAGTACGTCTGAGTTCAGCTTAAATGCAATAAATTAGTAGAGTTCGACAAGGGTTTCGAATACTGAGATAAAAATGATTAAAATAAAAATGATACTCCTTTTTTAAAACAATACATTACTTTTAATAACTTTAAAAGTAACCTTTTCTTCTTCAATAAACGTCTTTGGTATGCAATTTGGCACTTACAATTGTCAGTTACAATATTTCTCTACACTACCACGCAACTTATTATCTTAAAAACAATTCATAAACTCTTGTCGTGCTCCGTAGTTAACTCAAACACTGAAAGTGTAAAGTACGCGCGTTTGTGCAGTTAACACGATCACTGCCGCCGCACGCACTCGCACGCCACAGAGCAGCTCGATACAGAAGGCGCGGCCGCAGTGAGCTCAGGTTAGCACGCGCTATCCGTTGCATAGCTTGGTTCACTTTTGTGTACGTTGGGATTGTCTCCGTTAGCTCATATTGAGCGCTCGTTCTTTGTTCAATTTAGGGTACTTTGTTCAGTCTATTCATTTTCCATCAATGTACGCCAATGATATACAATTATTAAACGTGACGTAAAGGGTCAAAATAAAAAATAAAAACTATTAATTTCTTTAGGTGCGTCTGCGGAAACAAAACAGAGTGTTAATAGCATGAGATATGTATGGCGCTTTTAAGTATAATCAGCGCCATCTGTTTTAAAATTAACTAAAAAAATTCATTACGCGGCGTCATCAGTATATGAATGTTTTGAATAAGTATTTATAAAATTAGGCTTTGGTGCAAACATTTATTGTGTTTATTTTATGGACTTTTTCTTGTGTCAGCTATGGAAAAAAAATCATGGAAAGTTTTCGTTTTTATCAAATATGGTCTAATAATTTTTACCTTTAGCTTTTTGCTATTTATCGACGCACTTGGAAAATTTGCTCTGTATAATATTTTTACAAAGGTTATACAGTGCATATATACAGTTAAGTTAGTTAAAGAGGAAAATTCTCTTTCATGTGGAGACAATCCTAAAAGTTACACAAAAGTAGTGCTTTATTCGTCGTAAAAACGAAGTTACCAAGTTGTCACATAATAGGAACACTTCTAGGTTCACATCAAATATATCACAAAAGTCATGTCTACCAATAGTATTTGCCCATTAGTTTATAGCTTCCCAGTTCAAGCCAATCAGAGCATAACATATGCCAATCGAAAAGTATAATTATTTGCTTCCTCTCCTCATAAAGTATCTTTTTCTGCGCAAAATTTATACTTTTTATTATAGTCTGTTTATTTTTTTTTAAATTGGTTATATTAGAAGGATCCTTGGTAACTTCGTCATTGTTTTATGTGACTAATATTTTAAATTGACATAACACCTTGCTTTTGCATCTTCTACTAGCAGTTCCATTTAGTAGCTTGCTTTGTGTTGATCTTACTATGTTAATTGATAGTGGAATGTATTGTTGTGCTCGAAATATTTTGGTTCATAATTTTATATGATAGCATTTTTTTAATATTATATTATTGGGTCACTTTCAAACCTGACACACGTGTATATCCGCGTGGTGCTGTCTTCGTCACACCGGTCTTACATGCAGAGTTCCAGGTTCGATCCCCGGCTACTAATATAAATTAAGATTTCTGGTTTGGGTAAATGTGTATGTCTTTATGAAACCCACATACTTTTTAATGTTTAAAAGTGTACCATTTAGTTCCCTTTAATATATAGCGAATACTCATGATAATTATGCGAGATTGAAGTATTTTTTTTAATTCTCCTGGATCGTGGTCATGGTGGAATAATTTCGCGACAGTATTAGTCTAATATCACTTAGATTTAACCTTATCTATGTTTTTTGTGGCTAGCCGCGTTCCAGTGTCCCATTGCATCAAACGAATAAAAAAAGAATGAACTTAGAATAGTATGAGACTTAACCTCAGAATAAATTTGCAACAGATGGAGCCGTCGCCAGCGAGGCCAGAACGGCACCGGTCGGAACCGCGACACAGTGGACTACCGAACCGGCTACATCCGCTCGCACCTCCGCTCGCCGTCCGGCCGCGTCAGGTGACCGCCCCTCGACCTCCGCTAACCCCCTGAACCCCTAGGGGTATTACCACCGGTAACTAGTAACTTGGTTAGCTAGTTGAAGAGCCCGAGGTGATGTGACTACCCCAATGTCCCCACTAAGTATTAGGATCTCTAGGGGTATAATATTTTCACCGGTGTCACTGGAAACATAGCTAGTTGAAGAGCCCGAGGTGCTGTGACTACCCCTATGTCCCCACTAAATATTAGGATCTTTGGGGGTATAATAGTTCCATGGATGTCACTGGTAACTTGGATAGGTAGTTGAAGAGCCCAAGATGCTTATGCTACACGAATTACCCCTATGTCCTCACTAAGTATTACGATTTCATATCTATGGGGATTTGGTCTAGTTGGTTGTCGATAGGAAAGCTGAGAATTGGCTGTTTATTCGGTTGTTTTGTTAATTAAGTGCATGGGAGATGATTTTATGATGTAGCACTAACGAATGCCCCTATATCCCCTCTACTAATTATTAATTGTATTTATGGGGACATATCGGTCAAGAAATACGGTTGGAAGACAAAATTGGAACATGGCTGTTAAGTTTGGTTGTTATTTTATAGTGCAGGTGCTTTAGTTACATGTGGGGTGGATTCTATAAGCTAAAAGTAATCATAGTTGCGACTTAAACTTATTTCAAGTGGCTCGAGATAATTGAGATAACGCAGCAGTCTCGTCGCGTTTTCGTAGCGTATACTTGACGGGAACTCCAGAAATACGTTTGCAAAATGCATTTGTGTACTCTAAATTCTCGAAAAACTTTCTTGGCATTAATATCATCAACGACAAACATGATTGTACAAAGTTATTTTTTAACATAGGTGATTGGTCTCAAGAATATTTTTATTTGTTGCATGTTTGTATGGAATTGTGTCATGTATCGCAGCGGCGTGCAGTGTCGATCGTTATGAGGTATGCGTACGTATTACTTACGAGCAATAAATTTATGTAGATATTAATCTATAGTAATGGTAGATGTGTATGTGTGCCCTAGGTTTAGACCAAGTATTAGGAACGATTTATGTGATAGACTTAGTACCTCGTACGTAAGTTTAATATCTGAATTTTTCGAATTTCTAACATAGGTTCGAAATAAGAACGTTCAATGTTCGAATATCGTAGAATATGCATAGACAATAATATCACATAGACAATAGAAGGTTAGTAGAATAAATTTTTAAAAAAGCAACCGACGTTTTACACTTAGAATTCACTTCTAGCTTTAAAACTAAATAAATAATTCAAAATTTCTCTGCAAGTATTTTTTAATAAATCGTTCATTTTACTTGTTATAAAAAATCACATTGAAACAATCTACCCACGTTCGATGCTGCTAGCCTTTTAGCTATTCAAAATTTCACAAAATTAATAAGTACCTATTATATTATAATTAATTGTGGGGCCTGCACAATAGTGGCATAGTCAAATTCTCTAGATGTAACCCAGTATAGATCTAAATGATTTTATATCGGCCAAAATCTCGTATATCGTTTTGTGAACGTTTACAAACTTTTGAATAACATTGTTTATTTCGCATTGTTTTGATAATGCTATAAGTAGCTTTAATGAATTATCTCGTCGGATTATTTTAATGTATGTTCGCACTGAAGCATATTTAGTATGATGAAACACTCGATGTTATTCCAAAAATATATAGTTATAAGTTAAGATAAAATATCTTAGCAGCACTCCGCTACCAACGTTTATACATATATTTTAAGCCTTACAGTATGCACCAATTCTCCCACAAATAATCGGGTAAAAAAAACATCGCCATGGATAAAAATATGCTTTAGTGCGTATGAACTTTATCCTTCTCGACTTTTCAACATTTAGTTATTTTTGAGAAATTGTGATAAATTCGGTTTAAATTATCTTAATACAATGGTGTGAAGGATTGTTGCTATGCGGTGCGCGAATGTACGTTCCTATTGTGGCAATATTGAAATTAAAACGATCGTACAATTATCTTCTGCCTTGGTAAAAAAAATATATGATTTTTTTCTAAAATAAATTTGTAAAAAAATCAACAAAAAAACATCTACAAAAATATATTGCATGCAAAACAATTTAACGCATTCGCCTGGAAAACTTAAAAGTAGTAATCCACATGTTTAAGATTAAATTTTAACTTAATGGTAGAGATGAGATGATTGTAAGAAACTTACCGAAATTCTAAATGTATAAGCAATATTTACTTTTTATATTTCCGATAATTTTGTGACGACTTTCAGCCAAAAATTTACTAAATCAATATCTGTGCTAACTGTACCGACTGATATTTATTCTATACACTGTCCAAAATTTTAATTACTTTTGAAACCAAAGAAATGTTGTGGCAATTTGTTTTAATATTTCTTAAACGTTGGCAACATTTCTCTATCATATCTACAATTTGTAAGTATTCTATAGATTTCACTTCTTAACTGCACTTAACTTATCCTCTGCAAGATTCTTGATGTTATTATGGATATTATAGTAGTTGTTGGCGGAATTAAGATAAAAATATAGGAGAGCTCACCTCAGAGGGTGGAAATGAAAGGCTTCCGGTTAAAACGCGCGTATGATCGAATAAAATCTAGTCGAGTTATAAATAGCCAGGGTAACTTTAGTATAGTTAAAATATGTTGTATATAAAATTATATTGTGTATAATTATGTATATTTGGTATTTTTATGCGTTCGGCCATAGTGTAACTGTATGGACTATTATCGTTAATGTAACCACCATAAATAAAAATTAAATGTTTGAAGTTGAAAGTATACTTGACTATAACCTTTTCTTCTCAAACTCCAACTTAAACTCCTACTAATTCTCTAGAATATGGCCGAACAAAATGTTCATAGTTTTATTAACTTTAATTTTGATCTCCTTTACAGTATTTTATTCTAGTCATTATTTATAAGTTGCTCGTATGTATTAAGACAAACATTTTATTAATCATGTTGTTCATATGTATGTAATAAGTGTTATACCGCCCCAATTTAGATGTACGTTGTTATTTTAGCACTCGTGTATGTGAAATATACTGTAATGTGAAATAATGGTATCGAAAAAACTCAAGAATAAGGCTGTTTTAAAATTTGTGAGTATATAGGGTGTATGGTACATTTCAAAACATATTGACCTGAAGTGTACCATAAAGTTACATACAGGACGTAGGGTATATAGTACATATCAGGACAATATGTTCTGAAATGTGTATGGCACATTTTAGGACAATATGACCTAATATGTACCGTACACGCTACATCCTATAACTATGAAAAATAATTGAGTTTGTAAAAACAAATGCTGAGCTTGATGAAAGAGTAATACCTGGATCAGCTTGTTAATTTATTGGCGTATATAATTCACTAAATTTAATTGCAAACTTTTTTTGGCAACCCATGTGTCAGAGCGCTTACCGTACAGACAGACAGACAGGTATTTGAATGACGTATCTAAATTATTGTTCGTGTATTTGTGATTCTTGTTTGTCGTAGTGTGGGGCTATGAGTGTAGAAATTGCATTGTTTTTTTTAGTACCAAATATTGTTTTTGAGATTTTTACAGCCTAACCAAAGGGACGTTCTTACATTATTTTACTGCCCAAATTAAGACAATTGGTAAAACATACGTAACAACTTATTTTTCTTCATATTTATGGATATTCCAGCAAGAAAATTAAAAATAAACATATATAGTGTTCTTAAATTTATTTTCGTGTACTTATAAGTGTCGAACAGATTAAGAATATGTTTAACACTTGTAGGCATTCAACTCACACGTTTACTCAATGTCAGCGCGCATTTTATCTGTTAACTGAACTTTGTGTAAGGCTGTGTTTACTTGTGCACATTGGTGCACGGTACAAATGATTTGGGATTCGGTGCATTTGAGAAAAAGGTTCATCTTGAGTGGTAGTTTTTCGTTGGATTGGCACTCATTTTGCTTTATTAGATTGAAATAGTAAACGATGTTGATCGCCTAGTTGTGAGCGGTCACTGTTGTTCATGGAAATCTATATGTGAGGAGCTAAAATAACATTTTGTACACACATAGCCCCACAAGGATTTTCTCCTGTGTCGTGGGTACCACGGACACATAAAAAACGAATACACAAACACTCAGACCCAGAACATGAATCCTAAACTCATCATTCAGATACCTGTCTGGCCAGGAATTGAACCCGGGACCCATTGCGCGTCAGGCCAGTATGATAACCTGATAACAGTTGAAGTAAAAAGCTTAGGTTAGAAGTAAATCGGACAGAGCAAAATAGTACAGGCGAAGGATCATTCGGACAGTCAATCGTTTGAGAAAATGGGCATATTAAAACATTATCCAATTTAGTTTAAACTAAATTTAATGATTATTTGATACCATTATTTCGTATTTCAGGGTGTAGATTTTACAATAAAGGAACATAAGGACCCACGATAACCCAAAATAAAACGCAATGAGCTAACATTTTTGAAGCAAGCCATTCGACCGATGTGGTTACAGGGTTTACATTGATAGGTTCTTGGGAACCGTGGGCCATTGTGTACAAAGTTTAGTTTAAATTTAGTGATAACAGGTCCTTATCCGTATTCGGATTTACCATAAAGCGGTCCACTTAATGTCCACAATTATCGCGAACATAATATTAACAGAATCTATTTCTCGTACGTATACATATCCGTGGACGTCGCCAACTGATCTCGAGGGGAGGAAGTTGTTATACAGCGTAGGTGGTACCTGGGAGAGGGTTCCATACCGAGGAGAAGAGATATATGGAGCAATACTCTTTTTGTCTACGCATTTTAATTTGAATGGTTTTTATAATCTCTAACAATGCAAATATATAAAGTACAGTAGACGGTCATTGTGAGCATTGAGTGGAACGCTTGTTTATTCAAATCGTAGTGCCACTTGAGAATATGAAGTGCGTTCACATCGAGTGGTGTGTAAGTATTTTCAATTGGTTCGAATGCTACTCCATATTGAGGCTTGCTGTGTTTAATCTGTTGCTGAACAGATGAAAGCGTCGTTTTAAAAACATAAAACGTGAGTAAATGAAAATATTTTGATGATTATTTTATATTTTGTATACGTTGCTATTTTTTCCCCATTCGTATAATTAAAATCAAGTTTGAATGCGTCGTGGTATATTTTATTAAGATGTCAGAATATATGTAAAAATCTTTCACAAAGTACTTTATTGAAAAAGTTTTATTTACTTTCAATATCTCGATGTGAACGTTACCAACGAACGAATGAAACGCTATTGATACTAAGAAATAAATAAGAAAAGTGCGCTAAAAAGAAACGACTATCATTCCAAATGTTCAATTATATCTTACTTGTTAAACAGATACTAAATAGCAGGATAGCTCTCGGGCGATTATAAGTGGGGGGGGGGGGGGGCAAGGGGTCCGGACCCTACCTTGACAATGGCGAGGAAAAAAAATAATCATCAGAGTTATCTTTTTATTCCGAAATCCCTTGTAGCATACGTTAAGAAAACATTTCTAAGGCTAGCCTAAGCCTAGTTGCCCCCCCAACTGTACCTACGCCCATAGGGATATATTATGTAACCATTGATAAGATGGTTTATTTAAAGTTTGTGCCTTTCATAGAAAAAAATTGTTCGTTGTTATTATCTGTTAAATTTGTACATTATATTATTTTACAGTTGCATAATGGATACATACTTTTTAATTAACATAAAAAACATGACTAGTTAAAATCGATTAAACTAAATATAAATATAAGAAAAGTCGCAATACTTATGCGTATTTATTGTATTTTAAAGTTCTGTAGCTCTTGTAATTATCATAGGTATGTTGTCAAAATTTTGTACAAAATTATCATTATTTACTTTTAAATACTGATTTTTTTAGATTATATGATCTCATAATTATAAATGGTGTATTTTTTGTTGTTTCGTAACAAAAAAAATGATTTAACGATATTAACGTTAACAGAGTGAGATAAGCACGAGATTAAACTAAAAATTTAGAAGAAAAGATACACCATTTATATATCGATAACTTTTAAACGACTTATGACAATTTATTGCATGTTTGTGTAATTGTTTGGCGAAGAACGCATATTTCTTAGCTCAATGAATTTGTTGTGACAGTTCTGTGAGATTGTTTGTGTGTTTAATGGTGTACTTTCATAGTGTTTTACATAGTTGGCGAGTTTGAAGAGACATAATTGTTTTAGTATGGTATCGTTTTTTGGTTTTTAAACATTTTATTTTTTGCCACACAAGGGTATGGGTTCAATCATTTTGCAGATTCGTCTTGATCTACATATATTTATCTTTGTATGAAGCCTTCTGGGAAATCTTAGGAATTTCACTTCATGCAACATAATCCAAAGGTGTTTTTATTGTAAATGTGATTATTATATTTAGTTATTTTCATACAATAAAACTTAAATTGGCCAACATTGGATTTGGTTTAAAATTAATGCACAAATGTAGCATATATATTTATTTATAATTATAGTTGCAACATAATAGTGTTGATTTAAAATTGGTAAAATTGTATTGATAATTAGAATGGGTTCCAGTAAATTGTATAAAAAAGTACGTTTATCCGATAAACTAAACTAAAACAGTTACGTCTCTTGCCTTAACCCTTTTAAATCTCAATTTTACCTCTACCCCTTTATAATGATTATGATGTACTTAAATTGAATTTTAAAAAGTGATATTTAATAAAACAACATGATGTTTGTTAATAAAAATCTACATTGGTTATTTCTTTAATACGCCAGTCTTTATTGCTCGTTTAATTAGAAAATTTTAAAGACTGAATTAAATGCAAATTGACTTAAATTCAATTACGTTGTCATTTACATTGTAGTATATATAGCTGTAGGTTATTCGTAATGTCTTATGTAGACGAATAGGGTCGTGTCGGTGTTTAGATATTAGTAAGTTCTGTCGGAGAGACTTATTGTTTTCAGAGGCAGATGGAGAAATGGTAATAATAATTATTTGAAAATAAATCGTCTTATATATTATACTCATGTGGTATATCGCACTGTGAGAAGGGAAGGAACCCAACGCGGCATATATGCAAGTCAAATGCTGTAAGCTACGGTTAATAATGTAGTCTATTGGTTAGACTTCTAGAGAATAAAAAAGGGACAATTTCGTGCTGAAATAGAACAAAAATATATTACGTCCATTTGGTACCCGCGTCCTTTATTAAAACCCAAATGTGTGAACTCTTTAAAAACTAGTTGTAAATTCACCAAAATCCACCGCCATATCTATTTCTAACGTTAAGCATTCCTTGCGTTTCAATGGAAGGGTGTGGTTGCCGGCACACTTTTATATGAGGCGACCATCCTAGTCTCCGGGAGTAGCGACACAGATGTTGACTTTAGAAAGAACCTAAGTTCTATATGAATTTACTTACAGATGTCTATAGGCGGCAGTGACCAATTACCATCAGGTGGACATGCTTGTTTGCTACTTTATTATTATAACAAAAAAAATATGTATGTATAAGGTTTCTTACATTCTCACCGCGCGACTTCACAGTAGCTACATTTCGTTTATTACCAAAACATATCGATGAAGTATACCACTTAAATGTGTATGTGTTCCAATATTATTCATTTTTATTAGAATCTAAAATGCAATAATGATAAGTCTCTTCGCACGTTCGCGAATTAGTTTTAACACGTGATTAGTGCAAAGCGTATTGTAGATCACGATACAACACCTTGGCCCCTGTGATTCATTTTGTTATAACGTAGCCATAATTTGTTGGTCATTAAATAAAATTTACTAAAACATGTATGTTTTATTTCTAACGGTATAATTAAGATTTAAGATTTTAACCAAGATAAAGATCTGATCAACTTTTCGGTGCGTGTGGGAGGGCACTATTAGAGCTATTTGTGTTACTAACAATAAGGACTCAAAATTATCTAAAATTTTATTCACAATCCACAAGATAGAAAGCTTGCCAAATTAACGTAAAACAAATAAAAAAAACATTTTACCCGGGAATCTCCGAAGAAATCGTCGATGAAGCGTGTTAACAAATGACCATAGAGCACAGACCACAGAGCAGATTTTTGATAACTCACGCCTCTAAAAGTTTGTCGAAAAAAAAAGGTTTTAATTTCTTCAGCTGCATACGAGGACAGGCTACTTAATAAGTTTGCTCACACACTAGTTAATTGGTATAGATATGCAATGTAACCACAAGACCTTCTAATAAAAACACGATTTAAATTAATTGGACTAAAGCCAGTCTTTTTATTATTGTGATTCTTATACTTAAACAAATTCACCTACAGATACAATAATACTAAATAAGAAACTTGAGACTCAACGAAACATAGCTTTTAAAGCATTTCATGTTTATCTACAGAGGCAGTTTCAAATCAGACTTATAGAATACTATTATAAGTTGAAGCAGTGTTCTAGTTGCCGTTCACCCTGTCCCACCGCCAGATGGTGCCGTCGTCGCAGCACGCCAGCAACACTTTGCCGTTCCGTGACAGTGTTACCTGGCAACATAAAGTCATAACTTACACTAATTATTATTAATGAGATTTTTTTTAATTCATAGAACAGGGGTTTTATCTGAAATCATTCACTGAAATTAAGATGCCAGAAGAAAGTGGGCCGACAAAACAGTGGTACCACTTCAGTGGATCTACACATACTACCACTAGGTAACCTTCTTTTATAAATAGCAAGGCTTTTTATTTAATTGCACAAAGTTTATTAGGTGTTTCATAAAATTAATTCTCAAAAGTCTCTTGGAAAAGTCATACGTTTAAAACCGCTTTGTGATAGCTGTTGTCAATCCACTGCCTACGAGTAGCACGCGACCCGTGAATCTTTTGTTGCGATTTGCACGTCTTCCTAGAATTTGACGAATTAATTTTTCTGTTGTTACTGTGTGGTCCATGTTGGTAAAGTTGTTGCCCAGCGCTACCCCTGAGGGGACAACGTCGTACCTGGCGGACGGCGGCGAGGCAGCGCGGGTGCACGAGCTGCGAGGCGCGCGAGCCGCTCGCGACGCCGCCCAGCTCCCACACTATGGTCTTGCCGCCCTGGTTGCCCAGCGCTACCCCTGAGGGGACAACGTCGTACCTGGCGGACGGCGGCGAGGCAGCGCGGGTGCACGAGCTGCGAGGCGCGCGAGCCGCCCGCGACGCCGCCCAGCTCCCACACCATGGTCTTGCCGCCCTGGTTGCCCAGCGCTACCCCTGAGGGGACAACGTCGTACCTGGCGGACGGCGGCGAGGCAGCGCGGGTGCACGAGCTGCGAGGCGCGCGAGCCGCCCGCGACGCCGCCCAGCTCCCACACCATGGTCTTGCCGCCCTGGTTGCCCAGCGCTACCCCTGAGGGGACAACGTCGTACCTGGCGGACGGCGGCGAGGCAGCGCGGGTGCACGAGCTGCGAGGCGCGCGAGCCGCCCGCGACGCCGCCCAGCTCCCACACCATGGTCTTGCCGCCCTGGTTGCCCAGCGCTACCCCTGAGGGGACAACGTCGTACCTGGCGGACGGCGGCGAGGCAGCGCGGGTGCACGAGCTGCGAGGCGCGCGAGCCGCCCGCGACGCCGCCCAGCTCCCACACCATGGTCTTGCCGCCCTGGTTGCCCAGCGCTACCCCTGAGGGGACAACGTCGTACCTGGCGGACGGCGGCGAGGCAGCGCGGGTGCACGAGCTGCGAGGCGCGCGAGCCGCCCGCGACGCCGCCCAGCTCCCACACCATGGTCTTGCCGCCCTGGTTGCCCAGCGCTACCCCTGAGGGGACAACGTCGTACCTGGCGGACGGCGGCGAGGCAGCGCGGGTGCACGAGCTGCGAGGCGCGCGAGCCGCCCGCGACGCCGCCCAGCTCCCACACCATGGTCTTGCCGCCCTGGTTGCCCAGCGCTACCCCTGAGGGGACAACGTCGTACCTGGCGGACGGCGGCGAGGCAGCGCGGGTGCACGAGCTGCGAGGCGCGCGAGCCGCCCGCGACGCCGCCCAGCTCCCACACCATGGTCTTGCCGCCCTGGTTGCCCAGCGCTACCCCTGAGGGGACAACGTCGTACCTGGCGGACGGCGGCGAGGCAGCGCGGGTGCACGAGCTGCGAGGCGCGCGAGCCGCCCGCGACGCCGCCCAGCTCCCACACCATGGTCTTGCCGCACTGGTTGCCCAGCGCTACCCCTGAGGGGACAACGTCGTACCTGGCGGACGGCGGCGAGGCAGCGCGGGTGCACGAGCTGCGAGGCGCGCGAGCCGCCCGCGACGCCGCCCAGCTCCCACACCATGGTCTTGCCGCACTGGTTGCCCAGCGCTATCACCTGAAGGGACAATAAGTCTTTAGAAGCAGCAAAGTATGAGTGAAAGTCAAAGATGATGGTACATCTTATCGCAATTCGACTTAGGACGCAACATAAACACCCATATCGCTGCCAAGCAAAGGAAATGACAGCGTTTAACACTGCTGTTATGACTGCACTTAAGAAAAAACATCAGTCTTCAAGAGTAACACGATATGACACAAAGTCAAAAACTCTGTCGCCAGGAGCAGTAAAGTAGTCGTCATTAACACTTATATTCTTGGTCTTCAGGAATAGCAGCTACCCTGTGACCATCTTAGGTACGATTCAAGACCTTGATTAAAGGTTTGATAATTCAAGTTTATGCATGATATGATGAATTTCGATACATGAGTTTGGGCGTGTCCATGGCACCTACGACACAGAAGAAAATCCTAGAATAGCACTTACTCTTTGACTATAATCAACTGCAAACCGGATGAACCAAATCTCACACTCCTTGTAGTCAAACCTATGCACGATAGTGACTGAATTGTCTCCGGGTCGTAACTCCGTATCCTCCAATCGTCCAGGCTTCCAGCATATTATTGCATTCTCACACGACTGAAAATTTTAAGATAAGCAATTTTTATATCACAAAATTGTAGTTGTGTGTATTGTGTTTATGAATGATGCAACCATATTAGTCCTCATGAGTAACATTACATCTGCGATTGACGCTTTACCCTAGAAATAGGTGTGGTGGTGGTTCTCTTAAAACATGTTTGATCTACTTTGGGTACAACCCATTATTGTCCCACTACTAGGCACGGGTCTTTATTCAGAATGAGAAAGTATTACGCCATAGTCCGCCGCGCTGGCCAAGTGCGACTTGCTGAACCTTACCAACTTGAAAACTGTAGACCATTATGTTCATAAATAATTTTGCAGATTTTCAAATTTTCTAGTTTTTTACAGTGTTCAGGGATGAGACCTGTTTTATATATAACTATTAATGTAAGCTCAGACTTTACCTTTGACAGTATTAAATCTCCCATCCATCTCACGCAGTCCACATAATTCCTATGAATATCACGAGTAGAAAAATCTGGAAAGTGTTCCTTCAGTGAATTAAAAGGCCTCAATGCTCTATGGGGATTAAAACTGTAACTCTGTTTAATCGCTTCATTCATTGATGGTTTATCCAGCCTCCATAATTTCAGAGAGTGGTCCATTCCACATGACATGATCCTTTCGCCCTTAAGGTCAAAATCCGCACTTAGGACTTCATCACGATGCCCTTCCACGCCTCCAAAGATAGCTATGCACACATCAGTCATAATATTCCATAGTCTTAACGCATGATCTTTGCTGGCCGAGAGCAGCAAATTGGGGTCCCTCGGGTGAAATTTAACTTCATTGATAGCATGTCCATGGCCTATGTAATGCTTGGTGCACGTCTGGGTAGCGGGCTGGAAGATTCGGACAATGCCACGGGACCCAGCGACCGCCAGCAGTGGTAGGTTAGTTTCCTCTTCGTATGACCAAGCACAGGTATAAAATGTTTCATCAACCTGAAAGAGAAACATTTATTTAGTTGTATTGTTTTATTTTTGTAAAACCATATCTATACCAGCTTCCTGTAGACCAGCCATTATTGACTTTTTATAAGATATGGACACTCCAAAGAATTATTCAGTCCACCTGATGGTAAGTGGTCACTATCAGCCAGTGATTTCAGTAAATTACTTTAACTAGAACAGGGGCACCTATTTTATCAATAAAGATAACTTGTTCTTTTATATGTCACACAGAAATGTGAGATCTGTGGCGTCGCAGATAAATAAATATATGTTGAACACTTAGTTCATAAATAAAGCTAAATTGTCAATTTATGTTGTTATACAAAGTATTAATAATAAATCTAAGAAAATAGTAACTCATTTTCCTGTTTACTTAACATACAACTTAAAAGTACAGGAAAATTAATGGCAAAAGATTTGATTTTATTGCACAGTCCTGAATATGCTATTGTTCCAGTTAGATCTATTTTGACAAGCCTGCTTATAATGATTTCAATTTAAAGGCAATGGTTAGTTGCTTGGATTTCTTTTTTCAAGGCAGGATTCTCGGCATCAGACCGTGCAGTTCACTGCTTGACATTGGCTTGAATAATGGGAGTTACTATTACACAAAAAGAGATTATAGCCTATCCTAGCCGATAACTAAGACTGGATAAGATAAGAGGAGACTAAAACCTAGGGATTTGCCCTTAGTCCCCTCTTATCACTACATAGTATGAAACAAAGTCATTTCACACTGTCTGTCCCTATGTATGCTTAGATCTTTAAAACTACACTGCAGATTTAAATCCAGTTTTTTTTTAAATAGATTGAGTGATGCATAATATAGTGGAGACACACTGTATTATGCATCACCCACTTTAGATTTTTGACTTTTAGATGGAGCAAAGTTCGCCAGCTAGTAATACTATAAGAGTAAGACTAGTGCTATTTATGACTGACACACAGTGATAACAGTCATGGGATCTGGTCACATATAAAATGGTTATTGATGCAAGCTTGTTATAAATTCATACAACCATTCATTCATTGTTATAACTTACATCAGGATCAGCATAGCACTGTAAGAACTTAAATCCACCTGACTCAGGACATTCATATATGGAAACCCTGTTGCTGCCCACAACAGCAAATATCTGTGGCTCCCCTTCCCCAAGGTGATGGTTGAATTGACAGCCAAAGAGAGGCTGGCCATGGTCTTCTTTTGCACTGCAACTAAAATAAGATAAAATATAAACATTTGGTAATAACCATTGTCACACTAGATTAGGTGAATATATCGGAGTTGTCACATTTAAGTTGGCTTTTTATAAAGTTCTGGTGTAGTTTAGAGCGCAATCACATTAGGCCGCACATAGTGTGGCAGCAGCGTGTATGCCGCATGACTTCTGCACATGCTTTCTTATTATGACTATATCCGTGAGAAATTTTTAGATTAAGTGTGGCGTACTTTGCTTCTATAATGGAAATAATTATAAAAAATAGTAAATATGAATAATAATTTCAATAATAATACATTGTTTAAGTGTTATGTTGTGACATGGGCTTAAAAGAAGGGTGGCTACGTGGGTCTAAGTACACCCCTTACCAAAGTGAACATCAAAGATTTTTAAAACTTTATTCTGGTTCTTCCTTAATTGTAAGGTAGGAGACTTAAAAACTTTTTTTGTTGGTTGTCTAAGTATGACAACTTGGTCCTCGAGGTAGCAATGCATTTGTGATTAGCCTCCAATAAGACTGATTCTTTCAGGAGTTGACTACACATGTCCATGGATGGCAGTAGCATCAGGTTGACTGCATGCTTCTTTGTTACTTCCACATTATAAAAAACCCTCAACATGCAATCAACTTTAATTTACCTAATAATTGTACAACAATAGCTACAACTTACTTGACCACTACTGGGCTCCTTCATCACATCTGAGGGAAGTCCAAATCATCTATTATGCTTCTCTAAACTCAAATAATGGTGTGTAATTGAATAATAGTTGCATTAACCTTACTTACTTGAATTTGTATGGTGGCTTGACTTGCTTGGTTATTTTTTTCTTGCCACGTCTCCGTTTTTTCATGCGAGTGTTCGTGGGAGTCTCGCTCCGTGATGTATTGTCTGTATTCGAAGTGCTTTCCACACTCGATGTATCGTCCTAGTGCAAAGAGCTATTTAATGACATTTTATTACAACTCCACTTTAATATAATAAACCCGGGTTAAAATTTTAATTAAGCAAGATAATAAGGTAAAGCAATATATGTAGTGAGAAATATTTGTAAATTTATTTTCCCTAATGCTTATAATTCATTTCAAAGTGAGTACAAAATCGTGAACATGATTCGTTCATTATGATTCATGCTATAAAGACTATACTCACAGCTTCATTGTCAGAAAAATTCATATTTCAGTCTTTCCTTATCTAAACTAGCATTAAATTGGTAGATTGTACTAAAGGATTCATACAAATAACGTTAATTTAAATATAATTCAATCACAAAGACCACATTATCAGCTGGCTTCGGCGTCCTAAACGTCAAATGTCAAATTTTCGCGGGAGTCAAATTGTGGACGCATTCAAGTAGATAGTAAATAATTTTTGATGGGTTGCGTTCACACTAAGCATTTAACAATTCTGTAATATTGGTAAAAGAATTAATCTCGAAATGCCGTTACTATATGATGATAGCAAACATCAAAACACTTTTTAGTCTAAATTATTTACGTTCAGATTTATTTAAATTTGAAGGATATCTAAGAATTAATAAATAAAAAACAAGTACCGTAGATTAATAATGATCTTAATCAAGTACAGCAGAAGCTCTTTATTCGCGTTTCCTTCATTTGCGTTTTCAGTATTCGCGGATTAAGAAATTGCGACTCAAGTCCTATATTCACGGTCTAATATTTCTATATTCGCTGATCGAATCGGTACGTACATAGTATGTAAGTACCTAAATATAAAAACATTCAGTATCTTTAATAATCTTATAAAAGTTAAATAAAATAGACTTTATTACAACTACGCCTAGATTGCGTTTTCATAAGCTACCGGCGTTGTTTCTTTCGTTCGACGCTTTCTTTGAAGAAGAGGTTTCAACAAGCACTGAAAACGTGACACTTAATCTGAAAAATCTTAGTAAAGGCTTAAGAATGGCAAATGATGGCAAATGAGCTTTGTGATTTCTTTATGAAAACATCAAGCTAACTTTATTCCGCCTAAAAGCCAAAACTCCACAACTCCATTAAATTATGCATGTATTATACATAAAAACCTTTATATTGAATCACTCTATCTATTAAAAAAACTGCATTAAAATCCGTAGCGTAGTTTTAAAGACCTAAGCATACATACATGATAAGTTATTACTAACAATATTTATTATTATTTTTTATATGGACCTTGTCTGAATTAAATAAATAAATAAAAAATAAAAATAAAAACAGGGATAGACAACGCGAAGCGACTTTGTTTTAAACTATTTACTGATTATAGATTACTCGTGACTTCTTCGGCGTGGAGTTAGGTAAGTTTACGGACTCTAGCGACGATGTCTAGAAAAGTGACAAAAATATTCAATTTTTTTTTTTCTCAATACACTATACTGGTTTAAGATCTAAAATTAGAAGATGGTTGTATGTATAATTAGAATACCTAACATGTTAATAAATATGAATACCTGTTGTCCTCACATGAAATACGAACACTAAGTTGCTCATATGTTTTTGTTTCATAAATAATTATCCTATTTGGTTATGCTTTACAAAGAGCCGCCGCCCTCTAAATTTTAATAAAACTTGACACATTTTTGAGTAATTTATGAAATTAGTAATAGTCGTACTATAATGACCCAGGTCATACATTATAACAAAACTAATATTTAATGCAAACATCCAAATATACAAATTATCGCATTTATAATGTTATAATATAATCGAATCATTATCATAATCATGATATTATTCCGTTATGGACATGGTATTTTATAGATGATTAAAAAACTCGTAATATAACGTAGATATTGTTTATTTTACAATCAACAAAACTTATAATAATTTGTGTATGTAAGTAAAGAAATCTATTATGTACCTATAATAAATACAATATTAAAATTACAAAACTAAAGTAAATTAAAAGGTAAATTACACTTAGTCACAGCCATATTACTTAAAACTAAAATAAAAATAAGTAACAACTAGTTTATAACTAATACTGATATGCATCATGATTATAATTTCTATATTTATACGTATCAATTTATAAAAACGTGCAGCGATTTTTGTAATATCTTTTACCTTTGGTTTAAGGGTAATATTACACAACGTCTGGAAATCATAATCACGTTAGAATATATAATGTACCGACGTCCACATTTAAGATACAAAGATAGTTAAAGCCTCTCGAAAGATATCGTGTTTAAAATTTTGAATTGCAGTCAAAGCTCCTTATTCACAATCTCCGTTTTCAATATTCGCGTGTTTTAAAAGTGTCACAATTTTCTTGTGTCCGCGGGTAAAAAAATATTTAGATGGATGTAGTATAATTATCGAATGAGCAAAAAGATTCGTCTAGTTCCTTTTATTGCGTTTTTTTTTAATTCGGCTGGTCATTTATGATTTTTGTATTCGTAGCATATGAGCGGAATGCAGCCCCCGTTAATAAAGAGCTTTTACTGCAGGTAGGTAAGTATATTATATTCTGTCGAGCTGCGTAGAATACAAGAATTACGTACACAGAGATGCGGATTATGTGCAATCAACAATTCTCCTCGAAAGGTCCTTTTTGTAATGAAATAATTTGTGATAAACCTAGTAATGAAAATGTTGACGTCTTTGTCTTTATTTACTGTTTACTACGAGCAAAATTTAGAAGCAATTGGCATTCAATCTTAGATGCAATTTGCTTAAATGTATCTACTTCATGGGCGTTATCGGGAGGTGTGGTTTAAAGTTTCAAACCCCCGAAATGGTAAAAATATTAACGTATAATTATGGTTCACCCATGAAGTTACCATCGCCACTCCTATTTTTTTTTGAACGTCTCCCCGAAACCAAAACCTGGTTATCCCCGTGATCTACCCCCTTAATGTTTCTTGATTTGGGGTGCACATTAATCATAAGCCTCTTTTTGTTGTAACATCCCATCGACATAATGGAAGATATGAATGATTTAAGTCTTAAAAATATTTCTCTTTAGGTAACTATATTCTGGTAACCTCTATTCGATTTGCTTTAAAGCTGTCTTACTCATAGATACCTATTTCTAGGAATGTTGTAAAATGTTCAAAAATATGTTTACGTAAGCCAGAAGCGTAGGGTATCTGGGGACAGTCTACCCCAGCAGACAACATTTGGGCGGAATTTATTTTTAAATCACGTTTTTAATGGATGTCTGAATTATAATTAAATATCAGCATTGCATTAACTCATGATTCAAATAACGAAATATATGTAACTGTTGTTTGAACAAGTCTCACAAATTTCCTATAAGAAGTCTTAGTTTTTGGCGCATGCCCCGGCAAATATAAACTGAGGGGCGGCAAAATCCCACGCCACGCTTCTGACATAAGCCTCTAACTGAAGCCTCTTTCATTAACATAAAGTTTATTTTGAGGGTGGCGAGCAAGTGCAGGCGTGTCGCAAGGCCACACGAAGCCAGGGCATGAAGCGGTCAACCCTGGCGTACACTCCAGGGTATCCTTGACGAGCGCAGCCTCGACCCCAAGACACGATGCCTGTGGATGAAGTAAGAAAATTTCATAAGTGTATGTTAAATAACAATGCTTCAAATATTGGGTTACGGTAGGTCCACTACGTATCTTTGTTGGAAGTGTAGATCTCATTTGAACGAAAGTTAACGATCATGGCTACCTTCGGCAATAGTTTATAGGTGACTATTAGGACCAAAATTTACGGAAGTACCTACTTCAGAGGAAACGTATTATTAGTTTAAAAAATAAAACACGAATCATAATTTAATAAACAAGTGTTTTAAGTTAAGGTTAGACTTGAACATAAAATATTAAATTAATCATCTACATATTTGCCTGCTCGGGGATTAAACCAAAGTAAAGTTCATACAGATTTTTTTAACACATCAGTTTTTATATCTTACACTGAGAAATTTACATTAGTTTTTATACTTACCAACAATAGTGTAGTGTGGATGGGCCATCAACAGAGGCCCGCCGGAGTCGCCGGTGCAAGCATCTCGCTCCGGTGCGTTTGCGCAGAGCATCCGCGGAGTCACCTTCCTGCGACCATACCCAGCGCCCGTGCAAGCCTCTTGTGTCCAAATTTGTACATCAGCCTGTAGTTAAAATATTTTTTTCATAACAAATTGATTTATTGCAAGGATAGCATAAGAAATGCGAAATTCGAATTCAGTGAAAAATAAAGTTGTGTTAGTATTGTAATAAACTTCTAAGTACTAAGGTTAATAAAGATCAACATTTATGTATGTTTTTTTCTTTTCTAGCACAAAATTTTAATTTTTTTGATCAGTTATTATAAGCTATTTTTTACCCTGAGCCTGCTGACTCCGTTTTTTATATAGGTATAGAAGTAGCGAGCATACATGCAGTTCATCTGATGGTCATTGGCCACTGCCAGCCATATATGTGAATGATCAGCCCTACATAAAAGTGTTACTTGTTGAGTTTGGTCACAGATGTGATGCTACGCTGGAGGACCCGGTAACATGTGTGCTTAACCATGTTATTATTATGCAGAAATAGATGTGGCGCTAATTCCGGAGGCGTATTACAAAGGATCCTACAATTTTAATATTGTAGGGTCTCTGTTCCTTTTAGAGCAGCAATGACATTAATAATATTTTTTCTTACCCTGATATTTAATTATCTTTACCCGTAGCCATTAAGTTTTTTTCCACCTAGTTGGCGATTTTCTCAAAAATTTGGACAAAATTTTCTCAACTTACCTTCATGGGAATATTTGATGGCGGGCCTTTTTCAATTGTACTTCCCCATCCAGAAACAATGGCATCTACACCTTCGAGCCTATCTACGTCATCTGCAATTTAAAAAAAGAATACGATAAATAATATAAAACTGAGTGCATGCATTTTATATAGGATAATAGCCCTCTTTAGAGCAGTAATAGCCTAATGGTTGAAGCTTGCCCTCTCAATCGGGAGATCCGAGGTTCGAACCCAGGCATGCCACCACTGATTTATGTGCGTATTAGAAATTAATTATCACTGCTTTTCGGTTCCGTGAAGGAAAACATCGTGAAGAAACCTACATACCAAGGGGTTTTTTTTAATCAGAGGTATGTGAAGTCGATCAATTCGCACTTGTCTAGCGCGGTGGACAATGGCCTAAAACTCTCTCATTCTGAGAGAAGAAGACCCGTGCCCAGCAGTGGGACAATAAAGGGTTGACGAGCGAATAGCCCTCTAAGACTCTTATCAGCGTTATCTATGGATTATTACACAATGGATACTCGTGTCGTTTTTGTCCCCTAAACATATCGCGATGAAACATACCTATTCATTCACAAAATCTCCTTTTCAAAATAAAAAAAAACATGCGTGCGTACAAAGTACACATGTCAGAAGTGAAACTTCTTTGGCGAACTAATTTATAAATCTTGTTTATATTTATACAAATCTAAAACTTTAAATTTTCAAGATTATGAGGAAGGGAAAAAGGCGTGATACGACGTTCGCTCTGTCTCACTTTTTCTCTCAATCTTTCTCACTCGCTTGCTCCCTACTCTCACTCCACGGCTAGTTGCTCCTGCTACGTTCGCCCTGTCTTACTCTCTCTCAATCGGTCTCGATCACTCTCTCTCTCTTTTCCGACACTTCCGTTGCATACCGGCGTGACGTTTCATCTGTAAAAATTTTACCCTCATGCGCCTAAAGAAGTTTCACTTCAAAAACTTTTATGTGTGTATCATCGCGATAACTTGAGGGTGTACTCTAGAAGACGTACAAATCGGCGATCCACTCTATTACTCTCTATTACTATACTATATAGTTAAGGGTACCTCTATTATTATATAGTTAAGGGTGTAATACTGAAATGAGTCTTATAACTTAATTTTCTTAATAACGATCGCATGTATACAAAATATTTTTTACTCAATGTATAACCACGGATATTTACGCACCAGGCAAACAAACAGGTCGGTACAAATTGTCCGGCAGAGGCTCAGCCAGTCTGAGAACCGCGATGTCGTTGTCATATGTGTAGCGGTTGAAATCTGGGTGCTGGAAGACGTGGGCGACCGGGAAACCCTCGGCCCGGGAGTTGTTGACATCATGCTCGCCCACCAGCACTGTTAGACGAGACGCTTCGACCCTGGAAGGTAATGAAGAATTCAAATTAGATAGTTCTAGGAGAGATTTCTTGCCATGCGACCTAATATACAAAGGACTGCACCGCATTCTTTATGCGGTGCAGTCCTTTGTATTTATGTATATTTGTATTCATTTAGAAGATAAGTAGAAGGGACAATAATCTACTTTATGCCCAGTCTTTAATAATTAATTGTTTAAGCTTCTACATTTTTGTTAATTGACCCTTATTATATTAAAGCCGTATTGCTTCTAGCATCTTACATAAGATCGATATAAAAAATAAGAAAGATGGCGCGTAACAGAAAAAGATGGCGCGTAACGAAAAAATGTTACACTAAATTTTTTTCCAACCCCGATAAAGAAGTTTCACTTTAATAAAATTATCATTTCAATGTATATGAAAAAATTGTAAAAAACATAAATAATTAATTTTTGTTTTTGTTTTTCATAATTTATTGTGTCCTGTTAAATAAAAAGCATTAAAATATGTGCTGGATCGAGTTCCGAAAAGCCATTAATTTAACTTCAGGGTATGATTGAATATTTAGGTCTCTGTATTAGAATAACAGTATTATGACCACCAGTAATTTCTCTCAGTGAACATCAAAGATATCTTGTTAAGAAGTGTTTTTAGATATTAAGACGACAGTTTAATATTTTCCGCATTTGTCCATTGTGTAGGCTATCAAATTTGTGTCGTCATAATAATAAACAGTATGGTTTAGAGATGTGCTAATCTGATCCGACCACTTGAAATTCGGATCTTTTATTATGAATTGACTTTCATCTGTACTTTGGTACATTATCATACAATACTTTAAAAAGTTGACAAAACCGCATTCGAAACTTGAATACTATTTACGTTACAAACGTAAACACATGTCACCTCAATTATTCGACAAAATTGTTTTTGAAAGTCGAAACTTGGCATTTATTTACTATAAATACCGGTTCTTCGATTGCTTTTATCCACATTTTATACACAAAGCTTTCGAATACTTTTTGTAAAAGTTTGTATTACTTTTTATTTAAACGGGTACGTCTATTGAATTTGTACGCGTAAAAGTAAAATTGAGAAGTATTTTGCATTTCTTTGTATTGATTTCGAAACTCATGTTCCGTTGCAAATATTGTCAAGCGTTCAATAGGTTAGTTAACGCTAGAGGGCTAAATCAATGAATTGATTCGATGTGCGATAATATTTGACGACCCGCGTGGCGCAGCGGTTAGCGTACCGGTCTGACACGCAGTGGGTCCCGGGTTCGATTCCCGGCCAGACAGGTATCTGAATGATGAGTTTAGATTCTTGTTCTGGGTCTGGGTGTTTGTGTATTCGTCTTGTGTGTGTCCATGGCACCCACGACACAGGAGAAAATCCTACTGTGGGGCTATGAGTGTAGAAAGCGTTTTAAAAGCGTTTAATATTGGATAGTCGATTGTAGTTGCCCGAGATCGGATCAATCAATTCAGATCTTTGCAAACAGATTTCGCTCATCACTAATCTACGAAGTTCCGAGGAGGAGGGCACCAGCGTACAGTTATAAGTGACTCATTGATGATGGTATTTGTGTTATTCGATTTATTGGTATCGTTTCTGTGTAACAATTTTGATTATGTCGGAACGGAACATCGATTATTTATTTCATACGTGCCCCATACTTTTACTTTGGATTTTGTTCGTTTACTAGGTCACGCCGAGATCTTAAAATTACCTATTTAAGTGCTTTTTTACATGGCTAATTTCGGGTTTCTGTGATCAATTACTTAATAACACAGGCACACCTTTAAATAAAAAAAACTTATGCAATAATAATTTTATGCAATAATCAATTGAACATGTCTTTTCTTTTTGCTTTAGTCCCAACAATATGAGTTTCAAACCCCAAAGCTATAAAAAATGGAATTATTTGTTTCGCAAGATGAATTAAAGATGAATAAATAAATTGAAATAATGCAGTTGTCAATCCTACTTTTACAAATTCCACCTCCCCTTAACATTATAAACGTTCATGAATTTAACATTCGTTGATCTTCACACTAATTTCTGAAAGATCAAGCTCACACTGCTAAGTAGGCGACTAAGACTATTAGGATTCAGCTGGTGTCTCCCGACCGAGTGCGTGACGAAACAAATGGCCGACCGGCCTTGACTCCATTCATGCGACCTTGAATTAATAGTCTAGATTTAGATAATAGATTCAATATTTATCTAACAGCACTAGCAAGCGAACGTATTGACCGACAGGTTGAGAAAAGTACAGTTATTTGAAATATACTGCAGATACGTTGCTGTTTCGAAGAGGTCAAAAAATGAAATGATTCTAATAATACCGTAGGAATCTAGCTCACTCCAAATATTATACAAAACACTATCGTATAATTTTAATCAGAAATAAATGTGGTGGTAGAGCTGCAACTCGTCGTTCGACCTTTTGTTATATTATAGAATTAATTTCATCTTCTTCAATACAAAATAACATCGGAAGGATTTGCAGCTTAACATAACCACGCAGCTTAACATGACAAAGTTTAAAATATTAACTAATTAATTTTCAACTACTATTGCTATTATAAAATCGTAGATCTGTAGTTCTAGTATCTAGAATGCTGTAGAGTGTAGACAAATATGCATACTTCATACATTCCATGCTTTAAGAAATGTGTTTGCATTACTTTGCATGCATAACATATGCAAACAATAAGGCTTGCGTAATAACTTACGAGCCCTCTGAGGTCAAACAAACAAGTAGGTCACCCTACAGGGATTTATTTACAAACCTTCATTACGTAAAACATGGATTAATGTTACGATACCTTTGCCCTTGTGTAATGTTTATTAAAAATGAAATTTAGGCTTCGCGGATTCACGAATTAAAACAAGGCAGTTCTCAAAGCATACTTTTTTTTGTTATTCTAACAAAATTTTAGGAATTGTAGTGAAATTTTTACTAAATACAGTAATTATACAGAGATATTTATGCATTGTAGAGCGACTCTTATAATGTAAATTTGTTTTATTCATAATACTCGTCCCTGCTTATAAAGGGTTTCGAAATAGTTCGTTACGAATATCTAGGTTTCTCTACCTTTATGTTATTTTATATGAGTTGATTTATAAGTTAGTAAGCATACTAACTACTTTAACATGAATTATCTAAATAATTTGATTTAATTAAATCAACAATGAGCTTATTCTCATAAGTTTAACGTATTTTTACAGTGTAGTTATAACCGAACAGAAATGCGACCGTATCATACAATTTACAGCTCCGTTACACGGAACATTATATTTAAATGTGTTGTTAAAGTAACAGTGTACCGGTAACAAATATAATAAGCATTATTATGTCATTCACAAAATATTATACGCAGGTATCATACCATAATACCATGTCACAGTGATTTTTGAAATAATAATAACCTCATTAAAAGTTACGTATATCATAATTGAACATGCAGTTTTTGTTTTTTGTCATAGTGAGATGATTTTTACGTGTCACGTGTAGCAGTGGTCTTAGCGCGAAGTCTGGGTTTCGATTTATTTATCCACCTGTGGAAATGTGATTGATATATTTACAAAAATATACCTACATTAGCTTATTCCCGCGGCTCTGCCTGCTTTGACATTAATGAGTATCCAGTGTTATGCAGATCATAAATTATCTTTGTGGCAACTTTTTTTGCTTGTAATAGTAACAAATACGTATTCATCCTCAGTAACTTTTAGTAACAAATAATCCGATAAAATAATAAAATTTATTAATCATTTTTTAATCAGATACGGACTGGTTCAATGTTTTTGGTCTCAAAATATTTGCTTATGGTTAAGGCTCGTTAGCTGTCGATACTACTACTTATGTTATGCGTTTAAAAAATACAAGTGATCACTCTTGGACAGTGGCCTAGCGCGGGTAAGTGCCGCCCGGGGCTTGATTTGAATTTTTGAATACACCGCCATTCAATTTAACTTCATAAAAAAGCTCAATCTAAATATACTGCCGCCTTCTAAATGTCTAAAATTCTTTACAGTTTTCCCACAAGAGTTTAGAGGCTTACAAAAAGCTGATTTTGTCGCCCCAATAGGTGCCGTCCGGGGCTACGGCTCTCTTTGACCCCCCACGCAACGCTACTGTTTGTGCGGACTGCAATTTAGGCAGTAGCATGTTCGGTTCGTATTCGATCTGTATTAATGTCGTGCATCACTTAGAGAATCATGCCTATGTAGGATCTGAGATAAGCAGTGATAGCCTGGTAATGGAAGCTTGGCCTTTCAATTGTGGATCCGAGGGTCGAATCCTAGGTGCGCTACTGATTTTAGATTTTTCTGAAACTACTGATTTTTCTTGAATGATGTGCATTTAAGAAATTAATTATCACTGCTTTACGGCACGGAAATATTGTGAGGACACCTATAGAAGAATACCCTAGAGAATCACTAAATAGTATAAAACAAGGTCGCCTCTCACAATCTGTCCCTATGTAAGCTTAGATCTTTAAAACTAAGTACGTTACGGATTTTAATGCAGTTTTTTTAATAGATAGAGGAAGGTTTTAATGTATAAGAAGCACTGATAATTTCAGAATTTGTCAACTAGTTATCTACAATAAAAAGTTCTCAAAGGTACGTGAAACGAAGACAACTAATTTGTACTCGGAACGCGCGATGTACTATGTATGTGTACCTACAATCTCTCTCTTTTTGAGAGAAGAACCCGAGCCCAGGAGTGGGACATTAATGGGTTGAAAACGATTTGAAATATGTATGTATACATCTCGTAAACCCATTATTGTCCCACTGCTGGAACTGCACGGGTCTTCTCTCGGAATGAGAGAGTTTAAGGCCACAGTCCACCGCGCTGGCAAATGCGAATTGGTGGATATTCTTCAAAGGCGTAATGTTTTTAGATCGCACGAAAATATGAGCCCGTAAATATAATTCGTTTTATTGTTTCTGCGTTCCTACGCACTCGTTGTCATTGTAACGATTTGTTCTGCAGCTTATAAGGAACATAACAGTTTGTTTCGATTGCTTGTAAGTTGGTTGCATTTTTTATACAGTGGGAAGCGACTTTGTTTTATACTATGTAGTGATGTAGGTATATGTGTCGATAATTTTACCATTTCAAATAGAGTTTCAGCATCAAACACAGCACAATATGTCATAGTTTTGACAGTCATAGTTGTCATGAGTTTTCAAAGTTATCCTTACACAATTTAACACAAATGTTTGGTAAGTCCAAAAACATCTACAACTCCCTGTGTAAGCTGGCCTTAAGGCCTGATAACTCGATTGGAAAGCGAGGTGTCGAAAGTGTATCGAACTAAATTGGCCGTGTTATTTTAAATTTTTCATTAAGCTACCTGAATTAAAGCAGGTTGGACAGGTCCGATAGCTCGTATTTGCACCGCATTTTATGTAAATCGAAAAGCATACAGTACTTTAAGTAATTGTCCAAAATCTTTATTTCGGTCAAATTAAATAATAATTACTAAATAACGCCGTTAAGTACGTAATGCATTGTGGAAGATTTTAAAACGCTTAAGGAAAATTTGGATTTTATCAGACCTCGTTACCATATTGGGATAACTTATCAGCAACGTTTAAAAGTTACGCTTTGTTGTAGTAAGTTTCAATTAAATGCCGGTAAAGATCAGATAATGTTAATTAGTGGAATGAAACCATTAGTAATCATCTTTATGTCTTACTAAACTACCGTGTTTTCTCCGAATTTCACGTGAAGTTGAAAATGGGTCAGAGATCGCGACTAAAATACAAATGTAATTACGGGTTTTAGCAGACATGTTATTTGGCATCGGCGATATCTAGTCACTGGATTCTAATTTATTTGGATTTGATTACAGACGTGATGTAGGGTTAGTGGACACTGATCATCAAGAGGTTGGCATACCCATTGGCGTAGCGTTATTTTTTTTTATCTGACTGAAGTAGCAAATGAGCATGCAGTGTACCTGATGGTAATTGGTCACTCCCGCCCATGGACCCCTGTAAGAAACTTTATATAAAGCATTAAGTTCCATCTAAAGTCAAGTACAGATGCGTTGCTACTTCCGAGGATTAAGATGGTCACCTCACATAAAAGTGTGCCGGCAATCACACCCTTCCATCGAAACGCAAGAACTGCTTCACGCTAGAAATATGTGTGGCGGTGGTACTTCCCCGGTCAAACTATACTGGAATTACCACCTTAGCGTGCCTTCATGCTGCCAGGGGTGGAAGTAGAATTTACCATCAACTTAGATTTTTTTTGTCGGCGAAAAAAAAGGTTGCGAACCCTACTTACTTTTCGCCTATTTCTCTGCAAATTGATGAACAAAAAAAAAGTCGTGAAAACTAAATGTTTTGCCACCCCCCAAAATGTACCGCCCGGGGCGGACTGCCCCCACCGCCTCCCCCCACGCTACGCCACTGGACATACCTACTGGTATTCAACGTTTACATTATGAAATAAAGTAGAATGTGCTGAAATTATCCCAAGCGTAGGAAAAAGGTCGTGTCCAAGTAGGTCACACAAAGAAATGTAACTAATTATTGGGTCATTGATTTATGCGTGCTTCAGAGATAAATGAGTCAATAAGCCTAAGGCAAAAAGAGATGGCAAGTTAATTGATAAGCGACACACTTAAAACACAATTATCTATCATACATGACATCAAAACCCAAAAATTAACCGAAGTTTATCTATAATATGAACGAACAGTGTTAAAGAGAAATTTAATTATTGCCTCAATGTTCATAATGCGCTTTGTAAATGTAAATAATTGACATACAATAGAGCTAATAACACGTAGAGTTGGCATAACGTGAGTGCTTTATCAACTGGTTTTATATTTCTTTATGCTAGATAGATTTAGTTACTGAAGAATTTTACACTTTTTTTTGTTGTTTATAATAATAATAATAATATACTTTATTATACCCAGAAAAAGAAAAATAATACAGTAAATTACAATAATAAAATACATTTGGTTTACTATGAATACATTCGAAAAAAATGTGCTTTCTATTGTTTATCATTAGCATTTTATATTTTTCAATATAAATACAACATAATTAGTTATTTGACGCGACCGTGTGTCAATCCGGTAGTAAATTGAGAAAATAAATATATAACTCTCGTCAACCCATTATTGTCGCACTGCTGGGCACGGATCTTTTCTCAGAATGAGAGAGTTTAGGCCATAGTCCACCGCGCTGGCCAAGTGCGAATTGGTGGTGTTCACACGCCATCGAGAACTTTTGTTTTAAGATCTCTCGGGCGTGTAGGTTTCCTCACGTTGTTTTCCTTCACTGAAAAGCAGTGATCATTAATTTTTAATACGCACATAATTTTAGAAAAATCTTCATTGCGTGCCTGGGTTTGAACCTCGGACCTACCGATCGAGAGTACACTTTTCAACCATTACTGCAGTACAAGTTTATAAGTTCTCTCAGAGGCCTAAATTAAATAAATACATTTCAGTTTATTTTTCAAAGTATTCCATCACGAAGACTTATATGTTCCTCCAATAATGGAAACTTGAGTCTGATTTTAAATGGTCTATTTTATATCACTACATAGTATAAAACAAAGTCACTTCTCGCTGTCTGTCCCTATGTATGCTTAGATCTTTAAAACTACGCTACTGATTTTAATACAGTTTTTCTAAATAGATAGAGTGATTCAAAAGGAAGGTTTTTATGTATAATGCATGTATAAAATAGTGGAAAATCACTGATAATTTTAGGTTTTTGACTTTTAGGCGGAAGGAATTTCGCCGGGTCAACTAGTTTCTTAATATTTGTAATATATAAGGATAAGGTTCTACATCGCGATATCGCTAGCTGTATGCTAAATAACTGTGGAGTATAGGTGTCTGTTCTATATTTTTATGATCTGTGGACATAAAGAAGTCATACTGTCGATAATTATTAACTTTCTCCATTTGCGCTCACCTACATAGTGTATTGTTTGTAGATTTGCTAACATCGTCTCTAATATTCGCCATTTAACGAATAAATATTCATGACAAGTATAGAAGCTCGCGTTTGTTTAGGCAGCCTTCTGTGCGAATGTGTGGTTACGTTATTTGCAAACTTGTACAAATAACACCTTAGTGTTCCTTGAGTGTAGTATTGAATCTTACTAACATAAAAATGCGAATGTTTGTTAGGGTGGATGGATGTTCGTTTCCCAATCACGATCGAACGGCCGAAAGGATCTGTATGAAAGGCACATAGATGGAGTATAATCTAGATAGATTATAACATATTTATAAGCTACTTTTTATTTAGGAAAAAATTACGTTCTTATAGGATATCATGGCAATAAAATTGTATTCTACAGAAATCATGAAGTTTAAATAAGTAAAATGAAGTTTTAGCACATTTTAGGCAGATAATCCAAATACAGGACCTACGTACTTTACGTATCAAAGAGGGAGAGGGTGTCGTAGCTTCGGTTATTTCTGATGAGATGTGGTTAGTGAGGTTTCATCTGTGCTTTATAAATAAGTAAACCTTTGTTCAAGATTTTACAATTTAGTTAATAAGGTAATTGTAGTTAGCTTAATAAATCAAATCCTATAAGAAATCTACTCTTGTTTATGATCAGATTGGACAACTAAACGATATATTATAAACCTATACATTACGATACAACTGGACAAATTGTATAACTGAATTAAAGATTTCATCGTATCGTAACAAGTGAAGGTATTAAAACGTGTCAAAAAGAATAATCGAAGAGAACGATTTTTTTTTTCAAGCGTCTCTCTCACTGGGGTGTAGACTTATAAGGTTTGGAAATTTCATTGGAAAATGTAGTAAAATTTTCCTTAATTCACATCACATTTAGGTACGAAACGCGCATGGACTTTGTACGAATTTATTATGTTTTCTAAAAATGATCATTGTATACCTTTTCGCCCATTCAATCAAATATATATTTCACTATTACGTTTTTACGATTTTCGTTAATTTTCGGCCATACCTTGCAAAGTTTTATGAAAAAATAAACGAGTAATATTTTTGAGGCAATACATACCTAGTATAAAATAATATGTAGAACGGACATTGATGACCGCGTAGCATAGTCACAGTAGCACACAAAATGTTCCGAATCCGGACCAAGCAAATATCAAAGAATTCAATTTATGTTCTTGGTATGGCCATTTGTGTACTCAATGTTGAATGTATCTATGAATGTAGAAAGTTATTTATTCGTACACGCATGAATCTTAAGACTAATAATAGCTAGGTGTATACAAATGATTCACACAGACAAGTCCCAAAGTAATCGAGGTGCCGATAGTGGGTCACCTGGTCAATGTCTGCCAATGTGTGCCAAAGATGCAATCAGAGATCAAATTTCAGCGCTTCGAAATAAAAACTGCATAAAAATCTTGATGGGTCGGCCTTTTGTGTACTGACACTGTTAAGGCTTTTAAGGCTCGTATCAAAGGATGTCGGTAAATTAGAATTTTATGTCCAAATGCTCACTGGTTGAAGACAGGCAGTCGTACTGACTCAGCAAACATGACCTCGAATGAAGCCCCAATTTTTTGTACAGCATTCCGTTAGGTTATGTACAAACCATTAATTATGGATGGTAATTAATTATTTTCATAAATAAACGATGTCAGTATTTATAAATGCAATATAAGCTTTCGCGGGCTGTCTAGGAAGGATGCGACATTGACACGGTTAGGAACTCGAAAATCCTATGGTTTAAGCCTAGGAATAACCCACAAAGTTCAAACTTCCTCAGGCTCGTCGTCAACCATTATTGTCTCACTGCTGGGCACGGGTCTTATCTCGAAATGAGAGAGTTTTTAGACAATAGTCCACCGCGCTGGCTAAGTACAAATCGGTAGAGTTCACACATCAGAACTTTTTCCTTTTTTTAAAAACTTTTAGGTGTGTACGTTTTCTTACGATGTTTTCCTTTATCGTAAGGTAGTGGTAATTAATTTATAATATACACATATCATTTTATTTTACGAAATCAGTGGTGCGTGCTTAGGATTTAAACTTTGAAACGTGGAGTACCTATGACTCAATTATACTGTCACTGCTCTAACCCTTAAACTATACTCTTCTAGATGGAATTGGTTTACTAAGAAAGACAATAGAAAGAATTTATTACTAATATCAAAGAAGCTTACCGTTCTCCTGTAATTAGTTAATGACAATTGAAATCGGCAACAGACGAAATTTTTCCCCTAACAAATTATTTGAAATTTTCTAAGCCTTATCGTCCATTTTTCAAACACATCAGCGCCTAACACTGGTCTGAGGCAAACAGATGTAGCAGGGATGCCTTCACAAGTTCAAAGTCAAACCACAATACATTCTACCACGCGAGTTATATATAGTTGTATTAAAACAAAATGTAACATTACATACACGTACCTAACTGGATTTTTATACCATAATACTTTTTTACGAAATAACATCTTTCATAGAGGATTGGTAGAAATTTGTATTAGTATTCAGTAGATACTAGTCGAGGAAAAGATAGCCTAACGAGGATCTAAGGATGCAGCCATAAGTTGGACAGTGGAACTCTGCAGTGAACATTAGCAAAAGCCCTTCACGTTCGTGCTCGTGCTGATTCGTTTTGAATTTTGAATAATTCTACAGATTGGATAATATGGGTTTGATATTAAAGTTAGTAGGGGGATTTTTAGTTGTTAATACAATCACGTTTTAGTTCTTAGTACCCAATATTTTTTCAGTACCTATAGAAATATATAGATGCAAGCTGAATAAGAGTAATTATGAAGAAAAATGTGAATAAGAAAAATGTGCTTCATTATATTGCAATTTCTACACTTCTGACAACTAAGCAGTAGGTGAGCTGATATAAATAAATAAGAATGATTAAGAAATATTTTTTAATGGATGAAATAATTAACATAGGTCTTAAGAGAAGATTCGTGTATAATATTCTTAAGGCCTAATTGTTAAATAATGTTTCGTCAGAAAGTCTTGTTGTTTACCATCATGTGTGTTTGTTTAACTAGCAAAGTGAAAATAAGTCTTTCGGCACGGGTTGAAGATATACTTACATCAATAATACTAGATAATACTTACTCGTAAATACAATGTGTGGCGGTGATGAGATGGTCCCGAGCGACCACAGTGGCGCCACAGATGAGTTTCCCGTCGCGTTTGACGGCTGCCAGCCACGGGAACTCTCCGGGAGAGACCGCCCCGCCTCCGACGACACGTGCCTTGCGAATCACTCCGCATGCTGTTAGCAAAATAGTGTAGGTTTAGAGCAGGTAGCTGTTTTAAAGGTCGTTTCTGTTCGTGATTCAGAAAGATCACCGTCATCTATATATTTTTCTGTTTGCTTTGACTTATTTTAACTTATTAAATTAATTATTGAACTTATTGAAGACTTATTTTAGGATCTGCTATGTTATGATTGTGAGAGCAGGTATCAAGTAGCAGAACGATTAACATCATCTAACATTAATAACTATCAGCATCGCATTGATAAATTAAGTATCTGCATTATCAATGCACAGGAGCCGTAACGTTACATTTTTAAAGATTGAAGTAACAAAGCAGTGCAGTGTAAATCAAACAACATTTATATAAACAATATAGAACAAGGATTCTGTTTGAAGTTAATCAAAGACGGGTACTCTTGAGAACTTAGTTGGTTGCCTCATATGAAATCAGCAGGTAACATTAGTAGGTAAATATTTTTTTTGTTTTATTTTTTTATTTAAGTAGCAAACGAGTATGCAGTCCACCCGATGGTAAGTGGTCACTGCCACCCATGAACACCTGTAAACAACTTCAAATAAAACATGGGTTCTATTTGTGGTTACCGGCACATTATTATATGGGGTCGCCTCATATAAAAATGTGCCGGTAACCACACCCTTCCATCGAAACGCAAAAAAATGCTTCACGGTCGAACTACACTTGTTCTACCAGCTGCAAACCATACTCTTTGTACTCTCTTTGTAATTTCAGTCGGTAATTGATCATAATTGAAAATATAATTTATGTAAGGTTTTTATGACCATGTAGTGTTGCAAATGTCCATATCCGACGGCAACTGCTTCTCATTAGGTAGCTGTCTTGTACGTAACCTTATCACTAGTTATAAGTTTTTATATAAACAAAATAATGAAAAGATTTTTTTGTTTATTTTTTTATCTTGAGATATACCTATATTTGGTCGTGAGCGTCATTTGTTTCAAGATAAATGTTGATGTTTTTTTAATTTACGCGTATCAAAAAGGGTTTTTACGCAAAACTAAACTTATCCGAACTGGGTTAAGTTATGATTGTACGTCGATAACGAAGAAGAGCAGAGTTATCTATTGTAACTATTTACAAGGACGTTCACAGATTGCGTACTAATAACTTAGTCGGTACAGTCAGCAAAACATCACTATTTTTATTTTTTATACGATACATAGATACTTATATTCATTTATTCGATTAGTAATTTGATTATGATTTATATTAAGGTATTTTACAATTGAATTTGTTTTGTAAACGCATAACAAATTATTTATTTGTCGTATTTTGTATGTCACAATTAATTTACTTCAATATCTAGTCTACTTCAATATTAATCTATAGAAGTTTATTTAGCATCGCTGTTCTTTCAGGTCAGTATCACTACATAGTATAAAACAAAGTCGCTTCTCGCTGTCTGTCCCTATGTATGCTTAGATCTTTAAAACTACGCTACGGATTTTAATGCAGATTTTTTAATAGATAGAGTGAATCAAAAGGAAGGTTTATGATTAATTGATGCATAATATAGGAGAGGAACGCTGATAATTTTAGATTTTTGACTTTTAAGCGGAACGCAGTTCGTCGGGTCAACTATTTTGAAATAAATGATATTGAAGTTGTCCCTAATATGTTGCTGTTATATAAACTATGGGTTGTCATAATGAAAAATAATCAGGTTACTACAAAATGTGTTAATCAAAATAAATTGTGAAAAGATCTATGACGTCACACAATGTTACAATGAGTCAAAACTGCAAAACGTATATAACATGAACTTTCGGACATCTTAATAATTACTCAACGGTAGGATTGAATGCTGTCATATATCCGGTGCACTTAACATACTTGTGAAGAATGCTTCATAAGATTTATGATTTGTGTTTTGTTATGCATAATTAGACGCCTCTATATCGCTACATCGTAAATGTTTAATCACTACATCCATAGTATAAAACAAAGTCGCTTCCCCCTGTCTGTCCCTATGTATGCTTAGATCTTTAAAACTACGCTACGGATTTTAATGCGGTTTTTTAAATAGATAGAGTGATTCAAGAGGAAGGTTTTTAAGGATTATACATGTATAACACAGTAAAAAACACTGATAATTTTAGGCGGAACAAAGTTCGCCGGGTCAACACGTTATACATAAACTCTAAGTCGTCAACTGATAATCAGTCAGTGATAATTTATAATACGCTTACAATTTTAGAAAAACCAGTGGTGCGTGCCTTAGATTTGAACCTGGGACCTCCCGATCGAGAGGGCAAGTTTCAACCGTTAGGCTATCACTGGTCTTAAGCTCTACGTAAGAGCTTTTAATTAACGCTTATGCGTTTTTAATATAAGAATTTTTAACTACGTATATAATGATAAGAGGTAATAAACTCATACAAAAATTTAAATCATTTATAAGTAGTAGGTACAAGCGTAGTGTTAAAAGTCATTCTTTGTCCATAATAACTTCTGAAAGTGTTTGTAAACTATAAGCTTGAAATACTTTACCGCAGTACAGTTATCTGAGTTGATCAAAATGTCCATCGTATTTATTACCTCCCATACAAAATGTTTGTAAGTATGTTAATCTCTACAGCTAAATCTGAAGGCGTTAATATTAACGTTAAGGAGTTATTATTGAATCTTATATGCCTCCAGCATTTTACAGGCTTTCTTAATAATCGTTATTCGAACAGTTTTATACAAGTCATTCGGGCTCTATGCTATGATCTAGGTTCAAATATCAGATGCTTTGATTTTTAAAAATTGCGGATTACATTGAATTATCTCTTATTTAATATTGTTAGGAAACGTCGTTTCTAACATATATTGAATAATCTATATTACTAGTTGACCCGGCAAACGTTATTTTGCCATATAAAAATTAAAAAACATGTTAAGGGTGGATAACCCGATAAGGGTACTAAGGGGTATAAAAAATAGATGTTGGCCGATCTCCGACCTACTCAATATGCTCACAAAATTTCATGAGAATCGGTCAAGCCGTTTCGGAGGAGTACGGGAACGAACATTATGGCACGAGAATTTGATTGTATAAGATTAGTATTAGTAATTTAATAATGTATATTATTATTAGTATTAGTAATATCATGATCTGTATTATATGACCTTGGTATAAATGTTAGTCAAATATTTTTAGTAGTTCTAACAGCATAAGCCATTACATTCGTATTAGAATTGAATTTCTTTTATGACGATAAAGTAACTGAAACTGAAACTATACGAAACTATCAAAAGGCAAATAAACAGATCATTTTGTTGACATGATCATCAACATGGTGCAAACTTAGTTTAAGACGTATAGTCTATTGTATTATAAAATCTACACTCACTAATCATTATCTACAATCAACAATCAACTACAATCAATACTCAACCCCCAATAAGTTTAGCATACGTTAGATAAGCCACATATAAAACGTTACAAAATAATAAAACTGTGGCAAATAAAATCAGAAGGCGTTAAATATACTGCGCCCTACTGACATTTTTGATAACAAATTCAAATAAAAACTGTTATCCGCAATTTAGAACTCGGTTAAAGTTATATCGATTCTGATAATGGATTTTTATTAATGGATCGAGCGGGACCGTGAATCATATCATTATGTAATACGTAAGTATATAATATTGGGCATATTTATATTGAAAGAAATGCTTTTAATAGCAAACGTTTTTCTCACAAAAAATGAGTATTAAAGATATTTACACCAATAAGGAAACAAACGTTGAAGAAATGATGTACGTAAATTATTTTTAGCAATAACATTTGTTTAAGATACTAGATATTTAAGATATTACATTAAATAAATAGGGGTGGATGCCGGCTGACTAATCAATAAAGGCGACAAAGTTAGTTGTCAACATTAAGTAAAACCCGTGTTTCTGAATGGGGTTGATTGCAGCTGCCAAGTAATGTCAGTGATTACTTACTACTTACGTAGACTTTATCCATGTTTGTCACTTAAATGATATAAAAAATTACCCCGTACGAAGTGTCTGTAATATCCGAGTAACTGCTTTTTAACTTGATGTTTTTAGTTTAATGTACGATATCAAAATATAAACCACTTAACATCTGGTTGGTCGCAGCTTTCATTACATAAAAAAATGCATTAGCAAGTTGAGACCGAATTCAAATTAAAATAAACTTGGATGCTTTCAAAATTATACAAAGATATACATAAAAGTTAATATTCATGTGCGAAAGTGATTATTTTCACCTCACATATAATTTTGTTAACGTTATATAATGTACAAAATACAACGAACATAAAAAATTAAACCAAAGTCACATGGTAGAGCGCATGTTATTATTTTGACTCGTATGTTTACATTCCTATCATGCATATTGTGAAGGAAAAACATAATGTATGCATACTATTACGTTATTGCGGATAATCTTTGCAGTTTCAATTAAGCCAAGTACGACACTCTAAAACACTTCACAAAGTAGGACACAGAGTGACATAAGGCGAGGGGCGGAAATCGGAGATGTGTCTATTCGAGTGTTGTTAGAAATCAATCGAATGTGTCCACTTATGCACCTAATGTTTAGCAGTTTCTCACAAATGTGAAAGCCATTATGCATTGTATTAAGTCACACATAAGAATTATTTTTCGTCATGACTGTTGCTTGATCGCGCTTCATTTTGCTGACCATACGCAAAGTGCATTCCTAGACGTTACGAAACTTAGTTAACGATTCAGTTACAAGCTCACTACGATGTCCACTACTCATGATAAAAACTTTAAATATCACTATTTATTTTTGAAGATAAAAGCGTTTCACTTTCTAACACTTTTACATTCGACGAGATTTAAATTTAACGCTTGTTGACCTTAATTTTGGAGTAATAGAAACGCAATGCTCGTTGCTCGTCAAATATCCGAAACACTTTCATCGACACTTGAATAAAGCACGAAACAAAAAAAAAAACACAAAACGTAGACAAATATGGAGCGGTTCAGCTCACAGAACACGACACGAAAATGGGGCTTCATGCGACAAAATTCCGGATGTTTACACAACAATATTTAATAACACTCACTGCAGGGTTTGCAGGCGCGGGCGGCCGCAAGCACAGCTAGGAGACACAAAGCACGAAACATGTCTGTCGGAGTCACAGGCCACTCTGGAGGCAGGGGGAGACGCCGACCCACCTATTATAGGCCGCGGGCGGCGCCTCCGATAAGGCCTCGGGGCCAGGGTGATCGGACCAGGCCAAGTTCACGGATACGCGACGACTGCACGAGTGACACTGGTAGGAGCGCTGCGTCACCCCACTGCTCACACGGCTGGGGATTGTGGGAGGCACGGTGGAAGGATTAGACGCTGACCTTGATGACTATTCAATGACTGATAACCGATGCTATTACTCACATCGTTCATCTATTATTTTTGGTAATATAGGAAAGTTTAATTGGGCGGCATTTTCGTTTTGGCGCGTAATATTTGCGAATTGCATTGTTTATTGCAGCGTGGAGGCCCTTTTGTTGAAGACAATGTTATTTAGCGAAATTTTACAGCGTGTTAACGTCATAAACAAGTCATTCATCAACATATCGCCTTTTAACTGCATCGGACAATCTATGGCGCTGTATAAAAATAAACATCACAAAAAGCTGGCCATTCATGAGCGGCCAGTAATGCATATGGGAATAACGGAATCGAAACACCTTGCGACGAGTTTTGCATGATTCCTCTCTCTTGTTGCTCTTTTTGGCACAATTAAGTAGTGATACGCCCTTACTTGGTAGTAAAGAAAATTCAGCATTCGTTTCTGCAAACTTACTTGCATACTAAATTAAAAGAAATGCTCTATGTGGTCCGCTGATTAATTAAGAAATTCCTCGCATTCCTTAATGCTTCCGTTTATGCAAATCCTTCCTGTTTCTGCAAAATTAAGTTTGAGTTTGGTTTTGAATTTGAGTTTAAAATATTGCCATAATTACAAGAACGAAAGTGAAGGTATAAAAAAAATTACAGGTGATTTGTTATCAAAGAAGAGTGACCTACTTTTGATTCGAAATAAAAAGTAGGTGGTGACTGTCTCAACTTGCTTTTAGAGCGGTCTCAACAGTTTTTTATTAATTTGAATATAAATAATGAAGTTCACGTTCAACTTTATGTTAAGCAATAATTCAGGTTTGTAAATCAGGGTATTGTCCAGAATCTACTTAAAATTTCGCTGGAAATTACAGATTTTGTTGCTTTACATATACGATTTGGATAACATATCGATTCCTATTAAAATTTGACGGCACATTTGTTTATTATTTTGTGTTAGTATTACAAATATAAAAAATAATAAAAATAAAGAATAAAATGAGATAGAGGGCATGGTTTTCACATTCGAGATCTATAGGTTTATACTAACTTTGGCATGCTTTTGATTTGTTCTTGTTTTGTTAATACTTAATTAAGTGATCGTTGCTCCTTACTATCAGATTTCTTATTTTCACTATAAAATAAGAAATTAACTGATATAAAAAGATAATTGTACAATGGATGTCAGTTTTTAATTCCTAATTTGACATGAACTAACATAAATTCTTACCAAAAACCATTACTCGTGTAAGATGCCTTGTCGAGAAGAAGTAGCAATGCACAAATTAGGTATTGTTTACTTTCCTCCTGTAATCGTTGTAGTAATAGTTTTTTCTATCTACGAAATATCCTACTTAATTTGTTTTATCTTTAATATAACTTTTGTCAATAAAAACTTTAAATACAATAAGAAAGTTGCATTTTAAGTAACATGCATAATGTTTTAATCATTTTTAAGCTCTTGTTGCACAATACCTGTCCGGAGAGGACCAGATTACTTTATTGGAGCATACATTTTATCTCAACAACAATGACTACTGTACATGTAAACAACTTAAACAATGCATTATGAATAGTATTAATACAAGATTACTTAACAAAGTGGTATAAAGGAAACAGACAACAATAACAAAACAATAATGTAATTAACGTAGATATCTACGCACTATATCAATTACTCTCTTTCTCTCACTAACTATACTATACTATACGTACAACGTGTGTTGTACGTATAGTACGTGTTTCATCTTAACTCTATTATTTTTTAATCTAAAGTTTTTCGTTTCATTTAATAAAGTTCTATTTATGTCTTACTAGTTGACCCGGCGAACTTCGTTCCGCTTAAAAGTCAAAAATCTAAAATTATCAGTGTTTCTCTACTATATTATACATATATTAAACATAGAAACCTTCCTTTAGAATTACTCTATTAATAAAAAAAACTGCGTTAAAATCCGTAGCGTTGTTTTAAAGATCTAAGCATAGCATATGGACAGACAGTAAGAAGCGTTTTTGTTTTATACTATTTAGTGAAGAGATGTAAGGATTCTGTAAACCCAATTACTGCTTTATATTGATCTTAAATTACGTTAACTGTACACTTTTATTTTTTTTACATTTAGTTATCTTCTCGAGTGTATAGGTAATCATTCACCTTTTCACATGCGAGTTTACACGAAGACTTATAGAATATACTTTTACTACTTTTAATGCTCCGCTTTTAACTTATTTTACAGTAATTTTTAGTGTAAAACAATTCTTACGATTCAGGGGAAGGGTTTATTTGCCGGGTCACTTTCAGATGAGGCGATAATCTTAGTCCTCGGAAGTACTAACGCATTCACGATTGGCTTTAGACAGAACCCCTGTTCCATGCCAAATTACTTACTTTCTATGTAAGGCTGTGACCATATACCATCAGGTAACTTGTAAGCTCGTTTGAGTTGCTTCGTTACGGATTAAATTACCTATGTTTATAAGCGGCGGTGGAAATTTAACATCAGGTGGACTTGTTAGGAAACGCTCGTTTGCTATTTCAATCTTATTGACAAAAGCCAGTCGACGGATTGCTATTTGATCATAATGAACATTTCAAAATGCTATTATAACAAGCGTATTTTAGTCGTCCATCACTGGGTTGCATAAAGCATATCCTCTGTTAAGCTTTATTGCGCAACTTGCATGTAATTTCACCCGCTGCCGGATGGACCGCGCGGTTCACTTTAATTCTTTTATATTTGGACAATCTTGCCCAACACTTTACGTAATTCCAGGACTAAAGCGACGCCATTCAAAGTTTTGCAATTCCGATATTTCGTTACACAGTTTGCGCAGTTGTACTGACCTACCATAAAAAGTTTAAAAAGTCGAAACGCTCTCAGATGCGATTCTGGGGATATGGCGTTGCACGTTACCTTTATCTTTCGAATCGAAGAGAAAGTTCACATGCTCTAATTTTTTGAACATTTCGTGGTGGCTTTATTGTAAGTAGAACATAAAAGTTAGCCATTTTACTATATTTGCGGGTAATGAAAACCTGAATGCGATGTTTCCATTTTTTTGGAAATCGTTTAATGGATCATATAGTTGCATCGGCGCCATTCTACTTTCTTAATTATTTGTAATGTCCGCTATGATATACGGCGATGTATTTCTGATTTATCGAGTGTGGCCGGCGTGTTTAATGTGAAAATTCCGTTCTTCTGATCGCGATTTATCGACTTTGGTCTTGTATTGAATGTCGAACAAAGTACTCAGGATTTTAAGCGTAGTGACATTTCATCGATGGTAGGTAGGTACTTTTCGAAACGTATCTACGTGTGTGCTTTTATAAGTGCTTTTATATGAGATTGATTTTGCATATGTCCAAGTAGTTCATCTGATGGTAAGTGATCATGCCATCGACATCTGTAAGCAATCTCATACAGAACGAGGATACAACCGACGTTAAGTACAGATGCGTACTCCCGGATAGGACTAAGATGGTGTCCCCATATAAAAACGAGCCGGGAGCCACCATTAACACTCAGGAACTTCTATACGCTAGAAATAGGTGGGGAGGTATTACAGTATCTCTTAAGTTGAACCACATAACTTTTACGACCTAATTGATGTGTACTTATGTAGCTCCTTTATCAACTTAGTTAATAATTTTTATTTTGTTAATATAAATGTGTTCGATGTCTTGCACTTACTCAAAACCGTTAAAATAATAATTTAGAGCGAATTTAGCTTTAGTTCTTCCTCACATTCAGAGCTAATATAATAATGCACAAATAATGCATAGGTACTTGCGAAGCGAAAAATGTAGTAAATATGCTCAAAGGTTGTAGCAATTCAATTTATAGTTAATATTAACTATCAATCATCGTCTATTAGGTGACAAAGTAAAGAAGCAGACAGAAATAATATCGCATAATTATTATTGCATAATGTTTGTAAAACGTAATATCTTGTTATATAATAATTTTTGTTTCAGTAGTAAGTCATTATATTTATTTTCATTAATTATTAATCTATTTACAGTATATACAAAACAAAATATTAAAAATAAATAAAACATTTTTTTATAAAATATTATCAGAAAATAAGATAATAATACTAATATAAATAATAATATTGATATTCATCCATCCATCCATCAGCCCTTTGATGTCCACTGCTGGACATAGGCCTCACCTAAATGGGGCGCCCCCCTACCAGGTGGACCGATGACCTGAAGAAGACAGCGGGAAACCGTTGGATTCAGAGGGCACAGGACTGGTTGGATTGGCGCCATTTAGGGGAGGCCTATGTCCAGCAGTGGACCTGTACTCCTTTTGCCTAAACGTAGTCGCCACTCGAGGACCTTTCTTCCCCATCGGTTATCGATCCTTGGAGCGATATGGCCGGCCCACTGCCACTTCAGTATGCTTCATAATATTGATAATAATATAATAAATAATTTATAATATTATTATCAGTAGTAAGTTCAGCTAACAAGGAAAAAATGTTGGACAGTACGAATAATGTATAGTATATAAGGTCAAGAATTGACCAACTGAACTGTGAACGAATTGAGAATAATGTTACATATTTGATTTATTTGACTCTTGATTCATTTCAAGAAAGATGAGCGATCAATCATGTTGAACGTACCGCCAGAAAGGAAACTTTCGTCTTATCTCGTCTTTAATCACCGTAGCCTATATTTAAGAGCAGTGTTTCTCAAAGTGGGGTAACCCTTTGGGGAATTTTAGTTAATATCTTAATATTGACGACCCGCGTAGCACATCGGTTGCCATAGCGGTCTGACGCGCAATGGGTCCCGGGTTCGATTCCCGACCAGACCTGAACCTGAATGATGAGTTCAGATTCCTGTCCTGAGTCTGGGTGTTTGCGTATTCGTCTTGTATGTGTCCATGGCACCCGCGACACTGGAAATAATCCTACTGTGGGGCTATGAGTGTAGAAAGCGTGTGTGTGTGTATGTGTGTGTGTTATTGGATGTATCTTAAGGTACGCGATAAAATTTACACAATGACGATTGCTTTGGCCAGTTTTGCGATTTGTGCGTTTTAATTGTACGTGCTACTAAATCGATGTTATGTATAAAGAATTAATTTAATTGACGATAGTGATAAGCTCAGATTGTATATTTATAATAATAATAATCTACAGTCGGTCAGGCAAGCGAAATTTGGAATAAAACCTCTCATTCAAAAAGAAAAGCTGCGTCCAGTAGTTTTAAGAAATACAGTTGATGATTTATTGCTTTTAGCGACTGTTTTTCTTTTAAAAAAATACGCTATTTTTCTATTTTTGTAGTCACTAAAAGGGTTTCATTATTTCAAATATATTAGGGGTACATGAATAACTTTGAGAAACGATTTTAAGGTCGCTACATTTCTCCGTAGCTATTGATTGCCAGCAAAGGTCGCAGGTTTCCGATGCACCGATGATTCAACACATGGCCTTGCGTCGGTGGGTGTGTGCTGGAAAGAGCTGGGACCGTGGCAAGTGTGCCAAGGCGATGCCCGTATGCCGATAACGATGGAACCTTTTTTGAGATGTTACTATGGGTTTCAGATGTTGAACGAGAGCTGATGCGAGTTCGCTGCGAGTTTGATTCGAGTTCTAATTTTGAGATTAGGTCATTTGGTATATATATTTTTATTAATGATGCAGATATTATTTTTAAATTATTTCAAGAATTAAATGGGTTCATAATCTAATGAAATTTACTTTCATGGTCCGGATAATTAACGAATATTATAAGTTTTTGTCATACGATAAATCGTGCTAAAAAGTAAAAGTAAAATGTAGTAAATAATATCAAAGTCTTATACTTAATATTATTTACTACATATACCTGTACAATACTTCGTACAGCGACTACATAGCCTAATAGACACCTCATGTCTTCATTTCTACTAAGAAACATTTCAGTCAAAGCACTGAGGTATGCGGGGCGGGGGAGCGGTAAAAGAAAGCATTGTGATTGGTCGATTCAAGGTCGCAATAGATCATAAATTACAATTAGTGATGGGAACGTTTTTGTAATGGGTTATTGATTAGAAATAATAAAATAATTATAATTGATTATAACGATTAATAAATAGCTCATAGAAGGTACTCATATTGGAGTATTGAGAAAAATAATGAAAACATCATTTAACAATCTAAAACTTTAATACACTACATAACGCAATTCAAACCAGTATTAACATTGTTGTATAAAATCTATTTAAGCAAAAAATGAATAAATTATTCTTAAAATGAATTAACTTGGTATAAATTCTTCTAATTGTAGGTTTCGGATCTACGGATTTTGTAATAAATAAAAAAAAAATTAACAAAAAATACAACCGACTTCCATGCAACAAAAAAGTAAAAAATAATCTAAATACATGTTGGTTTAGAGCATACACAGTAGGTACTTAGTAGTAGTCCTGAAGTCGGCGCTCATCATATTTCGCTAGATCACGACGAAACCACATGTGTCCTATGTGTGTTTTTATACAAAAGTTTTTTTTTCATTTCTATATGTTCTTCTGATCATAGCTTGTAAGTAATTAATTCAATTTCATTAGTACCTACACCAAATATCTTCAAACACATCTCAATTATTCCTATCGGTTGAGGAGTTACATATTTTGTCACCGAGACTGACGAACAGGGTCTGAAAGACCCTCAAATAGTCAAAGATGAACTGGTTTTGCAATTTCATTAGAACCTACACCAAATATCTTGAAACACAACTCAATTATTCCCATCGGTTGAGGAGTTACATATTTTGTCTCCGAGCCAAATTATTAGACACTTAAATAGTTAAAGATGAACTGGCTTTGCAATATCATTAGAACCTACACCAAATATCTTCACACACAATTCAATTACTCCTATCGGTTAAGGAGTTCCTCTCATTTTCTCCAGAATCCATAGATGGATCCTAACCATATTTAAGTGGGACCAATTCGCAGCTCGTCTCTACACAATAAAAAAAGAATAATTAAAATCGATCCACTAACGGCGGAGTAATCCTTGTACATACAAATATATATATATATATATATATATTTGTATGTACAAGGATTATATAGGCCGAATTGAGAATCTTCTCCTTTCTGAAGTCGGTTAATTAATCTAATATTTAGACATTACAGTCATCAAATAACTATAATTATTGGCAGTTGATGATTAAAAGTTTAAAACTGTAATTATTTATTTTAAATTCAATTCAAGTAATATTCAATTGCATTAGTTGTCATCTTTCATCAGTTAATTGAGGTGTACATCACTACCAAAATGGTCGAAAAGGATAGAAATATTTAATTTAATGAAAAGGAAAGGGATGCACTGTAAGAAGACATCAACGGGCGCTGTTAAAGACCAGTGCTAGTTGAGCTCCAAAATAATTTGATTCCTGAAATTTTAATTGTGAAAATAGTTTTCTTGTGAAATGTTATGCCGTCTTTTTTGAAATTAGATGTTTTGCTACATTTTTACACCATCTTAATGATCAGGAAGTCATTTTGCTTCACTTTTTTTATTTTTTAAAGAATTTATTTAGCGCTATATATAGTCTCGTAATACGATGTTCACAGGTCACATAAGTGGTCGGTACTGAAGTGTAGCTCGCGCTCGGTTTATTAAACCAGTGCTAATAAACTGATGTGTTGCCCGAAAGTGTTCGCCTTAGATGCGGTGTCTATTAGGCTGTGTTGTCGTTGACTTCGTAACATTATTTCAATAAAGATGAATATATACCTACCAGCAAAAACGCTATTATAAGATGAATAAATAATTATTGCATGATTTATCGGGCGAGGAGCCCAGGCAGTAAAAAAATTGGTCGTTATATATTTTTTAGTTTTGTGTCCATAAAAATTGTCAACCCCACTAAGCAGTGGGTGTGGTAAATATGTTATACATTTGTGTAAAATATTGCAATGTTTTTCTTACGTTCGATTATTAGGCATTGATGATAAAGATCCGCGGTTATTCCACCGAATATGCACTCTTCGATGCTCGATGCTTGTCTATCGCCCTTATATCAACTTAACCGTAATATATGAGACCCGGAGCGTAAGAATTTCCAACATACGTATATAACTGGTGTTATATCGTATTAAAAAACTTTTGACAACTATATAATGGATACTAGTGTCACCTAACGAATTCTCTTGATAAGATCGCTTAAATTTCAGAGGAGATTTCCTGTATGTGTTATGTAGGTTACAAATGACTTCAACGAAGTATATTATTATTATTAAAGGCTCTCCTCTTGGTTTAATGTTATTTATACTACGTCACCATTGAAAAATTCTCAAAGCATCGTTTGTACGCTTAGTAATATAAAATCTAAAGCTAAAGACCTAAATCCGACATTTAGCGGCTATAACTCAGATAAGCTTAGTGCCAAAAATGGGGTTAACATCATTGGCAGTGACACAAAAGTGTTGTTAGTCAATTTTTTCGAAATACATTCGAGGTGACTTCGAGTGAATGTTGCAAATAGTTGCGGACTCAACTTATTTATGGTTTTGACTGAATACATTAAATAGGAATGCACTGCTGACATACTATCGTGTCCCTGATTTGATAACGCCCTGCATGCACCATATCTGACCATGTAAGAACCATGCTCCACTTTGGCGATTCTATGAAAGCGCAGTAAACAAATAATGAGTTTTTACGGATTTTATACTTTACGTTTTACTGTTCCATATATTATTGTGTCACTGTTAAATTGTATCTTATTTAAAGAACAATATTAATAATCGTATAATAATTAATAGTATGATAACACACACACACACACGCTTTCTATAATCATACATGGTACACATGACACAAGAGAAAATCCTAATGTGGGGCACTAGGATTTTCTCCTGTGTCGTGGGTACCATGGACACAAACAAGACGAATACACAAAACACCCAGACACAGAACATGAATCTAAACGCATCATTCAGATACCTGTCTGGCCGGGGATCGAACCCGGAACCCATTGCGTGCCAGATCGGTATGGTAACCGCTGCTTCACGCGGGTCGTCAGTAAGTAATAGTAAGTAAGAGTATAGTATATAACATGTCACTACATAGTATACATTTTTTAATATACAGAGTGTTTCCAGCGGAAGGTTTTATGCATAATACACGTATAATATAGTCGAGTCGATTTTTTCTTTTAGGCGGAATGAACTTCGCCGGGTCAACTAGTATTTTATAACTTCATATCTATTTTAATTTACGAATGTGGTAGAACCCTTTTAGTTCGATTCCGGAGGTACCACCGGTACACCTATCTCTACATAATTAAAGCAGTGTTAAGTAACGCTGTGTTTTCTCTAAAGGGTGTCTAAGGGTTTATTTAAATTTTTATTTGTTGTTTCATTGCGGTATCTAAATTATTCTTTACCTACATCAGGCGGAGATCATTAAGGCATCAAAGGACCGCGATTTTTGTATCTTCTCCCAATCTTCCTCCCAAACTTTTATGGTATCGCGTGCAATTTTGTATATTACGGGACATACATATGTAAATAAAAAAACAGTTTTTTTAGAATAGGTTCATACATATTTAGCAATAATATTTTATTTAATTTGATACATTATCGATAGCTGATGTCTGATTGTTATTGATTTTTTGGATAATGTCAATGCAAAAAAATACGACTAAGCAGTTTCGCTGTAATAGAGGTCGTTAATGTCTTTTGTATTGAAGAAATTTAATTCTGTGACCTGCATTACTTGATACAGATAAGAGTAGCATAACACGTTTTTGTAGTTGTCTTACTAATATCTGTTAAGTATTACGTATAAACACTAACTTTGTTATCAGACAATTTTCTTTTTTAATCGAATTACAAAAAGGAGGAGGTTATCAATTCGTCTGTATTTTTTTTATGTTAGTTCCATAAATATTGTAAAACATCGGTGCTTTGCGTGAATTACCGCACAATTCAATAATAATGAATTGTAAGTTGATGTAACAGTTAACTCATAATGTTATTTTAGAATTGAAAACTAGTTGCTAATTTCAGTATGTTTCATGGCCTTTTTATTTTTATTATTTCATTTCATTCGTTAAGCAAAAACATTGTTTAATTTTTCCCTCGCTTATCTGTAAAATTTAGTTATTTTTGGTTTGGTATTTTATGTATATGTAAAGCAACGTCATATGCTACGTTATTCGTTATTTTATCTAAATGAACGGCGCTGTTAAGTAAAGAAGTTAGGCAATTACTTAACCGACTAATTAAGATGACCTGCCTGTGTCATATACAGACAAAAGGAGGTCTTTGAAGTTCAAAACTATTACTATACTATTTACAGGGTACCATCGACACATTATTGTATTACACCACCTCGGCAAGTACGGAGACTTTACACACCTTTAAATACTTAAAATAATCTATCTAATATCACGCGTGGTAGGGATAAGAAAAAGATGGCGCGTAACAGAAAAAGATGGCGCGTAACGAAAAAATGTTACACTAAATTTTTTTCCAACCCCGATAAAGAAGTTTCACTTCAAAAATCTTGGGTTTGGAATGAAATGTATCTGCAGAATGAGGTGCCGTGATAATTATTCGAAAATTGATTTGTAAGTGGTATTTTTTAAATATATTAACCTAACGATAACGCAGATGCATTATTGTTAGGTGATCTTTGCAGGAAAATTGTCTTCGCTTCTTTTTTGGAGAGCCTCATGTTCTGGGAGTACTTCAGGAAGAAGTTCCTTCCACATTGCACGTCGACAGATTTATATACCTATATCCTATTATTTATTCTCGTAACGAATGTTATTATTTGAGATTTGCGAATGTGAATGCAAATGCGAATATTTTTTTAATTTATTTTTTGCACCTCTATAAGATAAAAGTTACAATAGGGCAAACTTAATGCCTGATTGCATTCGCTACCAGCCAACCCTGGGTGGCTGGAAAATTTGCACCAGGTTGAAATTTTCCTTACAGACAGTGGCGTAGCGTGTATCAAGTAGACATAGGCAAACTCCTATTAGCGAGGCCCTTTTTGCATTATTCCATTGGATGGTGCCCTTGAAAATGCCTCCGCCTCTTCCCCCAAAGAGGCTTCTCAAGGCCCCTTTAAGTGTGAGGCCGTTGGCAATGGCCCACGGCAGCCACGCCTAGCTACGTCACTGCTTACGGACATTGGCGAATACGAATGTTGTTTTTTTTCTGTTTTTAGAGTAGGGTGTGGAAGGATATTTTGGCAACCTTTTTTTGATTGACAAACTGTAGTTCGTATAGATTTGGCGATCTTTTCTTGCAAAGCACTACAATTCAATATTCGCAAAACATTCGCACAATTCGGACTCGAATCCGAATGCGTATATTTAAATATACGCAAACATGTAAATATTCGCGAATGGGAATATTCACTTCATCACTACTACTATACTACTCATATAATCTACGCAAATAAACCTACAGGCGCAGTTTGTATGATCTGACATTTTAATAATTAGGTACTGTATTATTGCGATTAGATAATGTTTATGAATAGTGATGATCCAATAGTTTAATGTCGGCTTTTTAGTCGTGGGTCCCAGGTTCGAATCTCAGACCTGAATTTGTCTAAACTGATGTGCGTTTTACAATTTAAGTATTACTGCTTTACCGTTGTGGAAAAAATCTCAGACCTGTGTGAAGTCCACCGATTCGGACTTGGCCCGCGCAGTGGATTATTGCCTTAATCTCTTTCATTCTGAGACACGACACGAGACCAGCAGTGAGACAATAATGGGCTCATGAAAAGATAACATTACCTTAATTTTTTTGATTGATTGATTTCATTAATATTATAAAGCGAAATTTTGTATGTGTTTTTGTTATTCTTTCACGCAAAAACTACGAACTGGATTGCGCTACAATTTCGCGCACATGGTTTCTGACCAGCATTAACACATAGGATACTTATTACCGTAGTAAATGTCACCAAAACGGACGAAACTGCAGGAATAACTAAGTGTTATAACACTTGAATTCTGAATACAGTTCAGTATAATGAATGCATTCGAAATTCTGAATATAGTTCATTATAATGAACTATATTCAGAATTCAGAGACAATTTGCGAATCGGAAATATCGCCTGTTGTAAAATAGTGATAAAACATCAATAAAACTGATAAACAAACGAAATGATAATAAACCGTCAAATAATCTTTACAACACGTAATAAACACATTTATACTTTACAATTCATTATGACCTTTCAAATGATCGTTATTCCAAAGAAAAAACAGTGAAAATTGCTCAAATCACGCGCCATAGTGAACTGCACTGTATAATATATTATTTTGAACTCTCATCGCCTAATAAAACGGTTTAAAGATAATCGTTTTATTGAAGAACTGCTTCCGCTAAGATTGGGTTAAGTTGTAGGAATTTTATAACCGAGACACGGTTGTAAATATTAAATTTAATGATTTTTATGTTAGTAATTTGTAGTAATCTTAGAAGATTTACATATATATTGTGTAGTCAGGAAGATATCGGTAATAACGGATAATGCATCTCAAAATATTGTGTTAAAGCCATAGTCACATGTATGGAGGGATAAGAGCTTACGGAACGCTCCTTTCATGTTTAATTTTTTTTATCTGATTGAAGTAGCAAAACAGCATGCAGTCCACCTGATGGTAAGTGGTCACTGCCGCCCATGGACATCTGTAATCAACTTCATACAGAACATGGGCTCCATCTGAAGTCAATCACAGACGCGTTGCTACGCGTAATGGACAATGGACGCCTCGTTTGAAAGTGTGCCGTTTACCTACCCTTACACACTATTTCACTTTTTTTTATAAGAAAGTAGTAAAAAATCACGTACCCGATAAAGTGCCTACTGCCAACACACAACTGCAATCAACCCCAGATATAATTAGAGTCTTACCCGAGGTTGGCCACAGTGATAGCCTAATGGTTGAAACTTGCCCTCTCGATCGGGAGGTCCGAGGTTCAAACCCAGGCACGCACCACTGATTTATGTGCGTATTATAAATTAATTATCACTGCTTTTCGGTGAAGGAAAACATCGTGAGGAAACCTACACACCCGAGAGTTCTTAAAAAAAAAAAGTTCTCGGAGGTGTGTGAAGTCCACCAATTCGTACTTGGCCAGCGCGGCGGACTATGGCCTAAACTCTCTCATTCTGAGAGAAGACCCGTGCCCAACAGTGGGACAATAATGGGTTGATGTGAAGTTGTCACCCCTTAGGGCTGAGTTGGAATGTCTCTCTTTATTATATTGAAGTGGCAAACGAGAATGCAGTCCACCTGATGGTAAGTGGTCACTGCCGCCCATGGCTTTCTGTAAGCAACTTCATATAGAACATGGGTTCTATCTGAAATCAATCACAGATGCGTTACTACTCCCGAGGACTATAATGGTCGCCTCATATAATAGTGTGCCAGCAACCACACAATTACATCGAAACGCAAGAAATGCTTCTCGCTGAAAATAGGTGTGGCGGTGGTACTTCCCCGGTCGAAATACACAGGTTCTACTACCTGTCTCTGTTTAGGTTGCGGAGGTCTGGTTATTAGACTGAAACAGATTGTGGAAGTGCCCCCGGAGTTAAACCATAAGGAGTTCTACCACTTGTAAATTGCTTTGGGACCGACATTAACAAAGTTTTAGATTTGTCCATGATTGTCATCCTGTAGTCTCAGGACCAGAATTTTTTATAGCTATATCTAACGATAAAACCGGCCAACTGATGGGAAGTGGTCACCGTCGCCTATGGCCAATTGCAACACCAGAGGAGTCGCCAATGCATCGCCGGCTTTAGAGGAGAGCTCTTTTTACACCTTTCTTGAAGAGTCCCATGTCATAGCGCTCTAGGAAAAATACCTCTGGAGGAAGCTCATTCCACATCTTGCACGTTCGCAGGAAAAAGTGCGCAACCAGACCGTGGAGAACCGCCGCGGGCCCAATTGATGTGATGGTACCTCGACGTGTGGTGCGATGGAGTAAGGATGATGAGGCCATCAGATCGAAGAGTTCCTCGGGACACTAATCGTTGTAAAGCTGGTAGAACACGCAGAGGAAACCTATGTCTATGTATGTATGTTAAGGTTTCAAACCGATCAGAGATCCTTCGGCTGTTGACGATTCGGATCGCGCGTGTCTGTACGGAGTCAAGTGAATTAAATTGGTACTGAGGCACTCCAACCCAGAGATGCGAGCAGTACTCCACGTGGGGCCTCACTTGAGCCTTATAAAGTAGAAGGAGATGCCCCCAATGAAGTACTGCTTGGCTCTGTTAAGAACGCCCACTAAGGATTCTTGGATGCCAACTAAGCTTTATCTTCCAAATCACTCCAGTACTAGACCAGTACTCATCATACGAGATGTCAACTCCCAGAATCCCCACACTTTTATCAATGGTGAGTGAAATTCCTTGAAACTTTGGTGCTATGACAAATAGGGTTGTTTAAGCGGTAAACGCGCAGACTTGTGTCTTCGTGGGGTTGAACTCAACAAGGTTAAGTCGACCGCATGTTGAGACCTGCTCCAGAGAGATCTCGGTTTCAGATACAAGTCGGACGACCATCTGGTGTTTCAGTGGGTGAAAATTCCACATACCCCGACGTTATTCCCACTACAAGTATCTTTTGAAAGTTTCCTCTTGAAAAGGAAAAAAGGGTAGAAGAAGATCCACGATTGAAGTTCAAGTTTTGTGTGTTTTTTAACCTTTAATCGGTATTGTAAATGTGTAAACATTGTTTGACATTGAACAATATCTTCGCCTGTAAAAAATAGAAACTGCAATAACTAATTGCAGTTTTCCCTATTTTTTATAGTAAAAACATGTACCGAAACTTTTGAAATTTTAATTTAGATTTGTAGATAAATAGTTGGTAACAGCACATATATATCAGTTTAGACGTCAGAATAGATAAATGTATTGCACTTGCAACACTGTTTTAGAAAACATAACATCTTTTTTTATTATAAATTGCCTGACTTATTTATATATTTTTTTGTATGTAATACGAAGGCGGAAGCTGGTACTGTTAAAAAAATGTATTAAGTGCCATTAGATAAAGTACCTACGTTATTTTGTTTTCCTGAAGATGGGTGTTAATTTTGCAGATTAGTTAATTCTCAATTAAAATGTTTTATAGAAAAATCTCTTTTAATCTATAAAAACTCTGATGCAAATATTTTCCGGTATGCTTCTTTAAACATGTTACTCTTAACTCCTATGATAAAGTGCCTGTTAGATTGTTAACAGTAATATGTCAATTAGGTGATTTAATGTTGGTTACAAGAATATCAGGCGTTTATGCTATAAATAATATAACACTATTAATGTTCAGATTTTTATTAGCAAATTGTCTCGTTAACGAGTTACTTATTTTTACTCCATAGCCCCATAAATAAGTAAGGTTTTCTGAGTACTTTAAAGGGCCTATATTACGTTGATTTATGAAAAAGTGTTTTACACAGTCTCTATCAAATGATTTAAATGTTGGCGTAATTTGACGTTTTTCACATGTTTTAAATGTGGACTATATTTTTGTGAATTACAACATATTTAACATGTATAGATCCAGAACCAAACGAAAATCTAAAATAATCGTCGCTTGAAAGAAATTCGAATCCGAGACTGTACTGATCGGTACGATCATTATATTATGCTTGACATACTGAACAGTTGAACACTGCACTGCCTTTGATGTTTTTTCTAACTAGGTACTTAGGCAGCCATTAACTATTTTACCTAGTTACTGTAATTTAATGATGTAATTATGTAACGAATAGGATGATTCTCATGAAGCCGACGCATGCGCAGCCATTAGGGTCCCACATTGATGCAAAAATGGTAATAATTACAGCATTAGCAGATAATGATTCAGTTTAAATTACCTTGTAACTGTTATGGAATTTATTGCCGAGATTCTAGACAGCATATAACAGGGGTACGGGTGGCAGGAGGTTGCATATCGAAGGCATTTCTGGCAGGACTAAGTGGAACGGTAGTGAAAGTGGTGATAGTTCTCTCTCTTTCTGCCTTCAATCCGTGGTACGCGGATTGACTGGTCACTCGTCTTCCTTTATCAACAGGCGACCGTTTCGCCGGCGTGATTTTATTTTTAAATATTTTGATGTTGTGACCCCGTAGAGTGATTTGTGCGCCTGTGGAAATTATCACTCGAATACCGCTGTAGGTACGTACAATAAAATAAACAGCTACATTAAAATAAAATTAAAATGATTCGCTTTGTCTTTATAATCGGATCAAACCGGTTCAATTTCAAAATGATTAAATGCAAAATCAATCACTCCGTTTGAATTCGTTAAATTTTAATATTCAACACGCTTTGTGCTTTTCGTCGAACGCTAAACTCTTCATTTAATAATACGTCCTCATTTCATTGTCCTGTTAAAATAAAATCATAAAGGCAATGTGGATTAATGGTTTACGTATCCTTACGTGACCTACATAAATGTACCGTATTAATTTACTAAATTGTGCTGTGAGAGTTATTTACTCCATTTAACAGGACACCGACATAAATCACACTTGACCAAGTACGAGGGACCGTTATTTGAAAATTCATTGTGTAGTGGTCAGTGAAAACGTGCATTTTTACGCACACCGGCAATTTCGTAGCGGCATAAAATTTTACGTTCCAACTTCAATTAGTTTGTAAGTGGTCAGTTAAATTTAAATTCAATTTATAACCCCAAATACAGAATTGAACCGTGTACCGTTGAAATCCTTTCGGACTGTGAACAATATATAAGAATAGGAGCATATCTACACAATTTGTATTAATAATATTAATAGTAGCATCTAATCTTCTTTTATTAACTTGTTTTGTTAAACATTTATCATGCTAATTACTGAAAAAAATTTACTTAACTCTTCAGCGAAAATGCAGTTTAACTAAAAATACGTTTGGATAGGTATAGTTGATCCTAAAACATAATGCGTAGTTATTAAAATAAAACTTACAGACCCATCATTACCATTTACCAAATCAAGAAATCTTTTACTTACTGCAAAAGCTCTGCGATTAATAATAAACTATTGTATTTATCAGGTTATCTACTTAACAAGCATTTTATTTTTTATACATTAGACAGTTCATACACATTATACCAGGGGTATGTTTCGTGCAGTTCATAAGGTCATAGGTTCTCTACCGTAATTAGTCCCATGCATGCGTAAAATACATACGCATTACTATTTCTAACCCTTCCTTTCCTTGATCAACCTTGATGTGATCTGCCTGTCGTAACACAGATTTTTAACAATAATATATCAGTTACATTGTCGGTTTAAAAAAACGATTGAGCGGCAAGATTCTGCGTTACTTTCAAAGCATCTTGCAAATTACCTATACATATAATGACAAACACAAATGGCGTATTAATAAATTGATTGCATTGAACTACTTTCTATTCCGTTAAGTGTATTATAGGGGAACAGGAAAACGGACAACTCTCTACGCCTAGAACGAGTCGCAGGGAGCGCAAGCCGCATACCAAACGGGACGGTTTTAAATTTTATGTCACTGATTGTCATGGGATCATGTAAATGTGTGTGCAGATTAGGCCAAAAAGATCAGACTGCCTCATCAAGTCATCAACAAAAGGCTGAAATTTGCTTTTGGAGATTTAGGAGAAGTAGGGTACATTTGCTCAAATTGTCTATTTGCATATACCCACTATGTATAAGCAATATATTGTCTCCGTTTCGTCTCCAAAATAAGGATTATAGTTGAAGGCAGATAGTGTGCCTACGTGCTTATATTATTATTACTGCTCCTAATTAAAATTAACATTTTTTTGCTATATTTCAGTTTGAAGTATTGTAGATATGTTTCTACTTACCATATAGTTTTATATAAGGCATTGTAACTTGATCCTCATTCGTAATACATGTAGATAAACAATGTCAGTTGGAACTGATGTACCATGTTATTTCAGAAAAGTAAAGAAGAACTACTTTTTTGAAACATAGTTTATTAATTACAACTTAAACTTTACAATATGTTATATTTAAATCAAAATGTATTGTAAAATCCCAAAATAAATATGTAAATTGAAATTAAAACAAAATTTAAATTGCTGTCTCTTGATAGAGTCCCAAGAATGCTTTCTATGTTACGTTTTCAGTTTTAGTTTTGAATTTAACATTTCCTTTTTTGTTAAATAAATATATTTTTATGAACAAATTTCTCCACATCTTTCTTGAGTAGAAAAAAGCCTTCATAGATCTTTATTACGAACAAAATCTATTGGTAGAGACATGATAATTTACCGAACAAAATCACCTTCAAGTGTCCAACGATTTATAGCGAACGTAACTAGAATTGGTAATAGAGGGTATTTAACAAAACGATCACGAGTTTGTACGTATTACATGGAAATAGGCATCGCTCGATGCTTAGGGATAGGGCTGTAGGTCATGCAAAGGGCACATAGAGTTTTGGGTCCATTTAGAAAGTCAAAAGAAAATTTTGATTGTATCTATACGAGAAGTTATGTCTCTATCTGTGCTTATGCCAAATTACTATAGTTAGAATCCTAATATACATACACGAGCAATTAATAACAGAGTTTAATTTGAGCATTTGAGGTCCACTATCAACGTCACTCATCCTGGACTTTGACTCCATTTTTTTTGGTTACAATCAGAATATCAATAAATATTCAATCATAATCAAATCACATATTAATAATAGATTGAGTTTAATTGAGAAATATTTTATAAAATTTCACCGCGATTAAATATACCTAATTAGCTTATTCGACCAATTTATCATGAAAGGTGTTTGACATTTCGTTAAATTATATTAATAACTTGTTTATTATATTTTTATTTAAATCTTGAAAATTTTGGGACCAACTAAGATGATATATTGTGTGTTATACGTTATTTTGGGTTAAGTTTAAAATAATAGCGTCTTTATTAAAATATTCATAAGTTCGACCACTAATTTCATTAACAATAAGTTTAATGTAAAAAATGACCAATTCAACCATTTATTAGCATTATTACGTCTAATTACGTTTACGCCAATGGTCGTCAAAACTGGTTTGGTATTGATGACCACAATGTGTCACCAATAACAGCCAAAAAAGCTGCTGCTGCCCATCTCCTGGATTTAATCCCTCAATCGTTTCTTACGAATTCCACGGGATGAGTATGAATGGTGACATTAAATCGACACGAAACGGAAGATTGATCAAGAAATTCTAATTTAACTATATGTTTCATATATACGTATACCTATATTGTAGGTCACTTTGTATATTTTAAGAGTTTCTCCTTCACGTATCGCAACGATAGTAACGAGTGCGAAAAAGTGAACTTGTATCTCTAAAAATACAAACACCTATAACTTTTATTCATAAAATCAAATGAGTACACTGATTAGAATGGCTTCATGGATTACTTAAGTATAATAAGTTTTTAGTTTAAAATTCAATATAACCGAAAAAAATACTAATAGATCATTTTACCCAAACGATATAATATTTTTACATATTTTTTGGCTGGTGTTAATTTGCATTTTGAAAAAAAACATTGCTTTTCGGCGTACATTGTTGCTTTCGTATTAGGTACATCGCGGAATTGTCGAATGTAAGGGCGTGTAACACAGTAAGGAGTCGTTAGAGTGACAAGGTATGTTTAGCATAAAAAGTGATGTAAAATCTCTTATATTTTACCTAGTTTTAATCAAAGGTCAAGAAATAAACAGTTTCAAACTAACAACCCTATTTGATAATGTTGAGTTGTTTGCCAAAACGTTGTTGAGAGTTGTTTACGATTTAACTGTGAAAACGACATAAAACTATGTACAGTAGTCGAGGAACATGAACAATTTACAAATACTCCCTTATTTCCCTTGTCATATTTTTTCATGTAGGTAACTATCACTTTTAATATTTTAATTGACCATTGGTAGTAACGAAAATTTCTTCGAATACAACACTAATACTACGCTAATTTTACATTACGGTATAACGTAATTTCATCGAATATGGTCCGAGGTGGTCATTGCTTGTGTATCACAATTTCACAAACCCTCAACAACGTCGCTGATTTATGAATATGATTTATGCTGTAATGAGCAAAAACGTTGCGGGGACCTTCGCCAATTTCGCATATATAAAAACGTATGAATATGCAAATGGTGACGAGATGACTGATCGGAATAGCGGTACCGATGATATAGGCTTCGACCAGTTTTTTTACCGGTCCGCCGTGTCCTTGATTCACAACAAAATATACTTGTATGTATGTGCGTGCAATAATATGAAATTTACATTTAATTAACGTTATGACGTTGGTAAATCGAAGCTCTCGCGACTAATGTATGTAAATGAAGCTCATTTGGGTGTTATTAAGTGCACAACGGTATATTGGTATGGGGTGTTTAGGGTAAGGACGGTGCATGCGCAGCATATTCAAATTTTGTACGATACGGTTCTTACTAAATTGGTTTCTCGGTCACTATTACAGCACAAGGATTATTGAACCTGTTTTTAGAATTGGCACATTGCATTTTGATGTTTTTTAATGATGATAATACCAGCACCGTATTACCTGCATACTACTGGTACTACTTACTATTAAGATGTGTAGATTCGAGGATATTTTAAAGTGATAAGTCAACATTTTGATCGGTAAGATCTATTTAAAGCAACTTCATAATTATGGTAGCCACCACATGTCTTCTAATTAATGTATTCAGATGTCTGATTTATAAAGATTTATTTGTTTATTAGATTCTTTCCAGCATCTACTACCTCTATAGTGCAAGTAGATACTTATAGACTTGATAGGTGGGGGGGTGGAAAAATAATTGCAATGAACTTCATATTTATTTAAGAAGCATACGAAATTAAGATCACTTTCTGTATCATCACAAATATGAATGTAATACGAGTGTATTATATCAATTACAGTTCCATCATGAAGTGCTTCGTAGTGTTGGTGTGCTTGGTGAGCATGGTCAGCTGCCATCTTCGACCGAAATCCGACGGCGACGGTCAGGAGAAGGGGCTCATCGACTGGGTGACTGGCTGGTTGACTTCCAGCACCACACCCGCCCCGCTGCCTTCAATCCCCCAGGATCCGCCAGATGATTGCCCTGTTTGTCGTTAGTATTTGTGCTGAATCCGGAAAAAAACATGATAAATAATTTCTAATGTGTCATTCAATAATTAAAAGAATGAGTTAATGATTTTTTCTATTCGGATCTGTTACAACACATAAACAAAAAGAAAATAAAAACAAATAAACACAAAAAAAGAAAAAAAACAATATTATGAATTATATAATATGTGCTGCAATAACCGCGAAAAGGACAAACTCAGCTAATGTCATGAGCAGGTTTTCCTACTCCATGTCGCTGATTTTCAGTCTGCCCCACGAGTCGAGGCCATTCGGACTTAATTGCAATATTAGAGTGGTTACTGCCACCCATGGATATCTGGTTTTATATGAAGTAAATTACAGATGCGCTCGCGCTTATTTAGGTCAGCATTCAAAACCTTCTAAAGAAATGTTCTACCTCCTTGCATGTCTATTTCGTAAAATGTATCTGAATAGTTTCCCAACTTAAATTTGTTACATTTGTCACTGACTTGACTTGACTTTTAATTCCAGAATGCGGTATCGCCCGTACAAGACGTCGTATCGTCGGTGGCCACGAGACGAAGAAACTGGAGATCCCCTGGATCGGAGTCATGATGTACGGTGGCAGGTTCTACTGCGGCTGCTCCCTCATCAACGACTTATATGTTCTTACCGCTGCCCATTGTACCTCTGGGTAAGTTTAGTCAAAACTTCTTCGGATGCGGTAGATGTAGAAATTAGTTAGTAATGTAGTGTTTAGTGAGTTGAGATGAGGTGGTGGGGTAAGAAAAATATTGTAACTAACGATTTCTAAGTGTCCTCGGAGGAACATACGAAAAAAAAACACGTTCCATGTGAAATGCAGAGAATCTAATCCAAAAGTTTTGTACATACACGTATCAGTTAGTGGGTGGGTACCCACTTACGATAAATAATTTCAAAGTCATAATATCTTATCATCGAGGCTTTAATACAATTTATTTGTAAGGATATCCACCAGTTACCATGAGGCTAAAGTTTCGTCATGACCACGATTTAAGAAAATTGTTCTAAATATCAGAAAAAAGTAGCATGTACAATGCATCAATACACACCAAAATTATTTTGTAAATAACATTTACAAAATAATTTTAGTGTGTATTGATGCATTGGCAGATCTAGGGAGGGTTAGTGGCGTAACGCTCACATTTCCCAAATTTGCAAGTCCCAAAATTCATCCGTTACACGGCGAAATTACAGGGAATGGAAGAACCAAGCCCAAATCCACAAACAACAACCTTATCGAAGGACTACTTGCCTTCAGATTCTTTAGAGAAACTTCGACTGATTTGACTTGATTGGATCCGTTATAAGTAGTTGCAGTAATGCAGTTGTTCAGTTCGTAATTAATCGTGACCAAATGTGTAATTTCAGATTCCGCAAAGAGAGGATGACCGTTCGTTTTCTGGAACATGACCGGTCCATCGCTAACGAAACAAAGACTATTGATAGGAAAGTTGCAGCCATCATCCGTCATCTCCGCTATAACCCTGGAACTTATGACAACGACATCGCTTTACTTAAGCTGGATCGAAGGGTAAATATAAGAAATTTAGGGTAGTGCATCATGCAGTCCATCTTATGGTAAGTAGTCACTGCCGCTCATGGACATCTGTAAAAAACTTCATAAAGAATAAGTGCTTTTTATTAGAAATCAATCACAGATGCATTGCTACTTTCAAGAACTAAGTCGTCTCAAATGAAAGCCGGAAACCACACCCTTCCAACGAAACACCAGGAAATAGGTGATATCTGCCTTGTCGGACCATATACGTTTTACCACCTTGAGCTAGAGTAATTTATTTATGTACTAGCTGTACCCGCGGCTTTGCCCGCGTGCAAATCAACGTGTCACAAAGTTTTTCTCGCGCAAATCTCGACACCGTGGGAATTCTATAATAAAAAGTAGTAACATTAATATCGGTTTGGCCACTCAAGGATTACCTGGTCAAACACAGAGTGAAAAAACAAATTTAAAGTGTATATTTGTGAGTACAAACGTATTGTTATGTATTTTTTTTTAATTAGACGAATTCTAATATTGTAAATCGCTTTTTTGAACCAATTTACATTCTTAGTGGTCTAATTCACAATATCGGGATACTTTTTTCAATCAACTCCTCCACATTTGAACCAAAACGTATCGATTATAAAGATTGATTGGAACTTTTCCGAATTGGAAAATACTATTTGAAGTAAGTTTGGCGGATTCAAATTTCTAAGTTATAGCTAAACCTACTTTTAATATTAATTTGTGTTCAGGAGTTCCGGAAGGCATTAAGGAATTCAAAAATTCTGTTGGATAATGTACTGCTTCCTCCATCTCAATGACTGTGTCTACCGAATAGTAGATCTGTGACGCTGCTTTAAATTTTGAAAAAAATAAATTATTTATTTTATCGACACGTTCATTGGTGGGTGGGTATATAGCCGTCTTTTGGAACCAATTTATAGTGTTATTGGTTGTATTAACAATATCGGAACATACTTTTTCAACCAACTCCTCCACATTTAAACGAAGACGTATCGATATAAAGATTGATTTTAACTGTTCCGGATAACAAAGCACTATTATTTACTTGAAGTAAATCATTAGAATATTGGAATATCACTGAACAGCGACATATATTCGAAGTTCATATTTTGTTTCATGTGGACAAATAAAAGATCTTTTAAGAGGTGCATCGGGCTATTTGTATGCGTAAATACCGCATTGTTCTTTGTAAAGCAGAAGACATAACCAAAACACTTTTAAAATTCATACGAACAGGGTGCACCCGCTCGCAGGGCGCTGCCGCACCCTGCTCGCTTATTTTTTATGTTTTCTTTTATGTTCCAACCTAACCTAACCCATCCTGTTTAAAAAGCTAGAGCTAAATCCAACTCTTAACAATAACATGACAATACTCCTGCATTTTCAGGATTTAGGTATTCAGAGTGACAATTTTCATCATAATGTTCTCTCAACGGGTTGTAATGTATTATAATCAATAAGTACCAAACTCATACGGCTTAAGTAGGTTGTGTACTTAGATTATCAGGGTTGATGAATTGAAGTTTAATTTATTAATCACATTTCAGTTTAATGAGCTGTCATTAAACTTATAATATATACTAAAACAACCGTAAGCATTATGTGACTACCTTTTATAATTTAGGCTTGCACTATCCCGCATCATCAGGGAGGAGTTGAAGGTAAAAAAAAATATCCCGTGTCTTTGCTTGGTATTCTAATTACTTATACGTAAGCATTTGCGAGCCAACTTCTATAGCTTGGGCTTGCAGTACCCTGCATCATCAGGGCTGAGGAGCTTAAGGTCGAAATTGTCATCATGTGTCTTTGCTTAGTAATTATATTACCTACCCGAAAGGATTAAATGGCCAACTCCTATGGCTTATGCTTGCAGTACCCTGCATCATCAGGCTTGAGGAGTTGAAGATCGAAATTTTCATCTTGTGTCTTTGCTTAGTAATTATATTACATACCTGAAAGCACTAAATAGCTAACTTCTATGGCTTAGGCTTGAAGCACCCCTGCATCATCAGGGTTGAGGAGATGATGGTCAAATTTTCATCTTGTGTCTTTGCTTAGTAATTATATTACATACCCGAAAACACTAAACAGCTAACGTCTATGGCTTAGCCTTGAAGCACCCCTGCATCATCAGGATTGAGGAGATGATGGTCAAAATTTTCATCTTGTGTCTTTGCTTAGTAATTATATTACATACCCGAAAGCATTAAATGGCCAACTCCTATGGCTTAGGCTTGCAGTACCCTGCATCATCAGGCTTGAGGAGTTGAAGATCGAAATTTTCATCTTGTGTCTTTGCTTAGTAATTATATTACATACCCGAAAGCACTAAATAGCTAACTTCTATGGCTTAGGCTTGTAGCACCCCTGCTTCATCAGGGTTGAAGAGTTAAAGGTCAAAATTGTCATCATTTGTCTTTGCTTAGTAATTATATTAAATACCTGAAAGCACCAAATGCCCATCTCGTATAGTTTAGGCTAGCAGTATCCTGCATCATCAGGGGTGAGGAGTTGAAGGTCGAAATTTTCATTTTGTGTCTTTGCTTAGTAATCATATTACATACCCGAAAGCATTAAATGGCCATCTCCTATGGCTTAGGCTTGAAATAACCCTTCATCATCAGGGATGAGGAGTTGAAGGTCAAAATTTTTACCGTTCATCTTTGCTTGGTATTTTTATTACATAACCGTAAGTACCAAATAGCCAACTCTTACGGTTTAGTCTTGAAATACCCTTACATCATCAGGGTTGAGGAGTTGAAGATCAAATTTTTGTCCCACGAATTTGTTTAACAATCTTATTATATATCCATAAAAAGAAATTGATTTACTTCTACGGTTCAGGCTAGCAGTACCCCTGCATCATCAGGATTAAAGAGTTGAAGGTCAATTTTTTTAGGAAATATCTGCTTAGTAATCTCATTCTACATTCAACCTAATTGGACTCCTACAGCTTAGGTTTGGCCAAGTATCGCTAATTTCGTTAATTTGCTTCATGGAAATGGATCCTGTGATCAGAACGGTATCAAAGTCATCAGAGTACCCTTGAAGTACATTCTTTCAAATAAAAGAAAAATCATCAAAATGGGTTGGCGAGAAATTGAGTTATTCATCTATTTATCGCGCACATCGTTAATGCAAATATCAGACTTATGCGCTTTTCTTATGGATGCCACTGTCAAAAGTGAACTAAAAATAAATGGGCCCCATGACACGCACTACCTTTCAAATGAAAAAAAAAACATCCAAATCCGTTCACCCAGTGCGGAGAAATCGAGTAACAAATATAAAATAAAAAAAAAATACAGACGAATTGATAACCTCCTCCTTTCTGGAAGTCGGTTTAAAACTATGTTTTAACATAAAAATCAAAGCTAAATACTAAATTTTATTGAGGTGGCCTCAAAATTGACTGACTTTCATACAAACTTACATCTCCTATTTGGGTTAAAATGGGGGGGGGGGGGGGTCAGAAAACTCATTCTTAACTGACGTCTACGTCATAAAAGGAACCCCTAGCAAAAATCATATTCGTATCTTTAGCAGTTTTGGCTCTGCGATGTTTATTCAATAGATGAGTGAGAGAGCATCCTTTCGTTTTTATATAAGTATATATAGATATAGAGATATAGATTTGTATAGTATCAAATAACATAAGTACACACATAACCAATAAAAAATACATAACAAAGGAATACATTTTACAGACCATAACATGTTTAGTTTCAACCAATTCAACTATGCAGTTACATATCTTGTTAACACTCATCGAACACAGAATAAATACTGCGTAGTTTTAAATTGACATAACTTTTTTATTTATAAACCGATTTACATAAAATAAACACTAAATGTTAAGTGAAGTTTCCCACAACACATTGGTGAAAATTATATTCAAATTGGATAAGCCGTTTCTGAGATTAGCGTTTTCAAACACACAGACAAACAGACAAACAGACAAACAGACAAACAGACAAACAGAAAAGATTTCTAAAAACCATTATTTTGGGTTCTATATCGTATTAAAGACCTCTAGAAATGGTTTTCACCTAAATTTATTCCATGTACAGACAGCGACCTCTTACAGATTTATTATAGTATAGAAGAAGATAGAAGATAGCAGAACAGGTGGATTGTCAATTCTTTCATAGTATAAAAGTAATAAAAAAGTTTTTATACTCTTATGAGTATATATATGGGGTTATCCCCATACTAGGATTTTCTCCTGTCGCTGGTGCCGTGGACAAATACAAAGAATAGGGACACTTCATATTTAAGTACACCCAGATCCAGAACAAAAATCTAAATTCATAATTAAGATACCTTTCTGGCCGGGTATCGAACCTTGAGTCCACTGCGTGTCAGAAGACGGTCGTCGGTCGTCGATAAACATTCACACCATATTTTTTACAGGTGGACCTTAGCAGTGCCGTTAAGAGGATCAAAACTGGTGATAGTCCAGATGGAGAGGATGAGCTAAACGACGTAGGTCTTCGACCTGTGTGCCTCCCGACCTACGGCCTGACTTACAGCAACTACAGCGCCATGGTCGCTGGTTGGGGCACCACTGAAGAAGGCGGTGCCGTGTCTGATACGCTTCAAGAGGTAATTTACCTGAAGCTAAGACCTCCCTAAGAGATTTACCTTTTTCAATCTAGTATTTCAAGATTTATAATTGATACTACATGCTGCTTTTACGGAAAAAACGCACTCTTTGTTAAGGGACGAAGGTGGTTCGAAATAAATATAGACTCGGAAATTCTTGGAAAAATATCAAAGAAATGAATATCGTCAGTGTGGCTTCTAGCGCAATATTCGTGACAGTTCGACAATCAGTGCTAGAAGGACTGTAATGCTGTGATGTGAGACGTTTTTCGTGTCCAGCAGTAAAACAGTATTTGTTGAAAATACTAGATCTATTTCTTTTTCTCTATGACAAAAAAGACGACGTCCTGTTGTGATCCGTTGATAGTGTAAGAAAAAATACTGTAACAGACAATTTGTAAGCCTTTTCAAGTAAAGAATTTCATTTGACGAGAAGATTCCATTATAATTAATTACTATTGGATGAAAATTATAAATTGCATATTTTATACCGTTATCATTGATTTCCAGGTATACGTCCCGATATTATCGAACGCGGAGTGCCGTGAGACAGCGTACAAGCAGCGTATCACTGAGAACATGTTGTGTGCCGGCGAGCCGGACGGCGGGCGCGACGCCTGCCAGGGAGACTCCGGCGGCCCGCTGCACATCCTCAATTCCACTAACGAGCAGTTCCAGGAAGTTGGTTAGTTCCGTTTATTTATCTTCTTCGTGTGCTGTGGCGGCGTTAGGAAAGATAGGCCATCACTCAGGGCGCCTATTAGTTTGAAATACCCGGGGCGCTGATTGTGCTAAAAATGGCACTGTTCTTGGGTAATTAGTCATATAATACTTCAAGAGAAGGGAGTGGCGCTGCCAATCGGATCAATGTTCGCGATGGGTGTTGCAATTTGGCATTTATCATTGCGCAGTTTTTATGTAAGCTTTTATATATTACTGATGTAGTGAAGTAGCAATTGAGTATGCTGTCTAGCCCAAAGTAAGGCTCGCTTTTTATCCGAGATCGGCTATAGATGCGTTGTTATCCTAGAGTACTTAGTCTCTCTTACCATATCTTTGATGTTATTAATAAATGTGGAGGTGGAGTCTACAAAGGGTGTTACCTCCTTTAACCTACTTTATTCTTAATTCTCATTTGAAGTGCCAATGATTGCATCTTAGTAGTATCATTTCTAAACATACAAAGTATATTTCATTATAGTAGTCATACATCACGCTGGACTTCAGAACAGTTGGTAGAAACAGTGTAGTTCGACCGGAGAAGTACCACCGTCACACCTATTTCCAACGTGAAGCATTTGTTGCGTTTCGATGGTAGGGTGTGGTTGCCGGCACAATTTTATATGAAGCGACTATCATAGTCCTCAAGAGTAGCAACGTATCTGTGATTGACTTCAGATAAAACCCATGTTCTGTTTGAAGTTGCTCACAGACGTCCATGGACGACAGAAGCCATTTACTATTAGGTGGACTGCATGCTCGTTTGCTACTTCAATCAGATCAAAAATTTGTTGAACTCATTCCGATGTCACTACATTACCTCATGCATTTACTTATAATTTGTTTTACCATATTTTCAGGTGTCGTATCTTGGGGTGAGGGTTGTGCTAGACCAGACCGGCCTGGCGTATACACCAGGGTTAACCGATACCTCACTTGGATCAAGAGTAACACTAGAGATGCTTGCTACTGCCAGTAATCGTACATTAACTAATGAACTACGCTCTCTACAATATGCAATAAGATAGACTATAACTATTAGTTAAGCTTACACAAGTTAAGTTTACAAGCTACAATTTAGGGGAAGATATCAAGCAATTAATTGATGCGGGTCTAAAATTGTAACTATTTTGAAAAAAATCATAAACAAATTTGCCATTTACATTAAGCTACGAGGTAATTGAGTGAATTATTTAAATACATAATAGGAATTTTCCTATATTTATTTAGTACGTAAATGTTATTTATTGCTTCATTTTAAAGTAAACCATTAAAATAACTTTTGTTACATGACGTTGAAGACGACATGGTAATCACCATGTCGTCTTCAACCCATTATTATCCCACTGTTGGGTACGAGTCTACTCTCAGAAAGAGAGTTATAGGCCATAGTCCACCGCGCTGCCAATTGCGAATTGGTGGACTGCACACACTTCCGAGAACTTTTTTTTAAAGAACGGGTGTGTAGGTTTCCTCACGATTTTTTCTAGAGTAGTGATAGCTTAATGGTTAAAACTTGCCCTCTTGATCGAGAGGTTCGAGGTTCGAACGCAGTCACGAACCACTGATTTTTCTAAAATTATGTGCGTGTTAGATTACCATGTAACAAATTTTATTTTTATTTTAATATTGACCTAAGCAAACCTGTTGTTAAAATTTTACATCATACATGAACAAGGAGTTATAAAGGGAAAAAGTAAAATTGAAGGTATAACAATTTTCATTGGTGTACTAAACTGGTACTAGTGTTCTAGTATCTATTGATTTTTACTGTGGTTTGTGGTATTTTTTACAAATAAACTATCGTGAGCGGCAGTTACAAAGTTTGAGTAATGAAAATAAAAATTAAATTAATATGTTTAAATTATGTAGTTTTCTTTCTAAAAGTTATATTAGCTGTGTACCTATTTTGTTTTATTAATTTAGTTGCAATCCACACTGTCATAAAATAACTTAATTAAAAGAAATGTCGCTATCTTTAACGGTCCCACTACTTACTTGTCTAATAATACTTGTGTTAGAATTGCCATTATGATTTAAATAATGTGGTAAGGCAGTTGATATTTCAACTCCGAGGTATTTTAATTCAGTCTTCAATGGTAGCTATGAATCTGTGGCTAGACTAAGAAAAAGCTTATCAGTGATTGATTTAAGGTCTCTATAGAAAGCAGTGGCCAATTAACATCAGGTGGATAGCATGGCCGTCTGCTAGTCATAAATATTAAAAAAATAAACCGAATTTAATTGAAATCACGCTGTTATTACAAAAATATTAGTTTGACGTAGATGCTGTCTATTCACATATTAATTTTGGAAATGGGAGTAAAAAAACATAAGCATAGATTTTCTTTTGAGATTTATTGATTTCTATTTTATAATTATGTATACAGAGATAGACGTCAAATATTTATTTATTTGTATTGCAAATCAAAGATCATTAATACATAATTATGTAGCAAAATAACTAGAATATGTACATAAAGTTAAATATTTTATTCAAAAATTTTATGCTCTTTAAGTACCCATATTCACATATTATGAACTATGCTAATAAGCAATACTATTCTATACATAAGAGACAAAATATTTATCGCATTGAATACAGAAATTTTTACTATAACGGAAGGAGTCTTATTTTTTTTTTATCTGATTGAAGTAGCAAACAAGCATGCAGTCCACCTGATGGTAAGTGGACACCGCCCCCATGGAAATCTGTAAGCAACCTCAAACAGCACATGGGCTCTATCCAAAGTCAATCACAGGTGCGTTGCTACTCCTGATGAGTAGGATGGTAGCCTCATATGAAAGTATGCCGGCAATCACACCCTTCCATTGAAACGCAAAAAAATGCTTCACATTAGAAATAGGTGTGGTGTTGGTACTTCCCTGGTTGTACTACACTGGTTTTACCACCTGGACTTATTCTGATTTTTTTTTTATACGTAAACCTAACAATAAGGCAGACGGGCTACCTGATGGAAAGTAGTCACCGTCGCCTATGGACACTTGCAACACCAGAGGAGTCGCCAGTGCATCGCCGGCTTTGAAGGAGAGCTCTTTCTGCACCTTTTTTGAAGAGCCCCATGTCGTAACGCCCCGGGAATTGCAACAGATCTCCTTGAGATAAGGTATGTTTATTTCGGATTACTTCTGTTATATGTAAACTACATCTAAAATAGACTAGCAATACTTGTGGTATACATTCAAAAATATAAACATACAATTTGAAAAGATATTCTATGAGTAATTACATACTACTATTCTTTTTAGTGGGATATTAAATGTGCATATATTTTTTAAATATTATATTTGAATTACTATTTGTGGCACTATTTGCATGCTTAGATGGGCACGAAATATTTTGATACTAACAGTGCAAGACTATTACAATTGATACAATAGTTTTCAAGAATGATTAAGTTACATTATTTAAAGTAATTTTAACTTCTACGAGTAATAGGGTATAAACACTAATTTCTAAAGGACATACATGTGTCCAATATTTGTAGAGATAATTAAAAGAGATAAAAGAAATAATATCAAGTGCGTCTGTACTTAATAAACAGAACAATTCTTTTGTAATAAATTTTTAAATTTATTTAATTGTATATCACAAAATATTGGTAATATATATGATATAATAAGCATAAACCTAACATACATCTACAGAAACCCTCAAACTTATTGATATGACAAATTTAAAAACTAAATATAATACACTAATTATATAGTATATAAATAAATTATAACAGCCGTTGACATTTATTTATAGATGAAGAATTTATTTCATTGTAGTCAATGGAATTTGGAATACTTGGAACTAAATCAGTCATGTTTAGATACAGTTGAATTTCAATTCAAAAATAATTATCACAATAATTATATATGGGTTTACAAGGTTAATGTGATATGTAGATTAAAATGATTAATTGATAATTCCATGCTGAATTTTTAAATCAAAATGATGTAAATGTGATTCTGAATTAAGATAACAAACTCTTATTACTTTTATTGTTATCAATTATATATCAATCCCAAAGTAATAAAAGATATAATAAATAATTACAATAGTCTACATATCCCACTAAGACCCAGACTAAATATTGATCTTAAACAAATTAGAAGTTAGTAATAATTCCTAAGAAGGGCTGACAGAGATGAAAACACATGTCCAGGCGTTGAAATGGGACTAAGGCCACCGAAGGGGCCGCGGCTGGGTTCCGTTGTAGTCACCGTTTCCTCAACAACCTCGTTACCCTTTTTAACGATCCTACGTGTCTCCACTGTGCCGTCCGGCTTAGTAACACTCGTTGTGATGATCGTTTGGCAGAAAGCCCTGCCGGGGACAAGGTTTCCGTCGAACGGAGTGACTGGGACAAGCTGACCATCCTCCTTCTGTTTCAACAATCCTGTTATGTCATTCGAGGACAGCTTACCGTCCAAATCGTTGTCCTTGTGCAAGTCAAGTCGGTCATGTTGGTAGCCAGGCTTCAAGTAGTAGTCCCTAATGTTGTTGTTGTTGAAATTCTCCGGCTCGTTCGGCGCGTCCATGATGGCGCCGGGCGGGATCACGTCTTCGAAGAAGACTCCCATGTCGCCGAACATACTGCCGAAAGACCTGAACATATCTTGCACTTGCCTGGTTATTTCGCGGTGCAGCTCCATGGGGTCACCGTACACGTCGATATTCGACCGTGTGTATAGTTCGTCGCCGTCATCCTCGTCGTCGGAGCCCCAGATCGGGTTGCGAAAGTCGTTCCTCGGATGCTCTTGCCGGAAACCGAAGAATGATCGAATTCTATCCATTAAATTGTTATTGGCCATCACTTTTTATTTCTTGGACAGTCTTGGTGCTATCAACTCGTTACGGATTCGAAGATAGGTGTAATTAGATGACTGAATTGCGCAACAAACAAATATGTTATTGATCTATGGAAGGGTCTGGGTGGTTGATTTGATGTTTACGATTCAGTTTTAAAATAGAAAGTACTAGAAATTGATTTTATAGTTTATCTATGCCACTTATATAGCATTGTAACTTAGACTATTGTACAAAAACATTAATGAAAATACTAGTAGTTAATGAAAAATCTTTATAACTTTCATACATTATTATACTCTATTTGTGGTTGTAAAGCATAGACTTTGAGTGATTATCAATGGTTGTTGAACGTTACGCCATGTGTCAGTAATGTCACTATCATTGTTAAAAATCTCATAGTGATGTACCTATTAAATACAATACAATACAAAGTAAAATACACAGCATATTTATCATAACCTTATTTAATATAGTCTGAAATTCCTAAAATTATTATTAAAGCATATCTGACACGCATTGATAAAAAACTAATGTTATTTGCGAAAGCAGGCAATTTCTATTTTAAAATTAGTTAATGATTCAATAATCGTGCTTTTTTTCCAAGGAACTATGTGTATTATTTATTTTAAAACACTTTTATTTACAATTATTATACAACAAGCGTATTACTACTGTGAATGATTAGGCTGTAGTTTTCTGTAGAATTTTTGAATTGGCCATAGAGAGAGGGAGAAAGTCGATCAATACATGAGACCGAGGAGGGCGCACCGGGTTTGGCACGGCACAGTCAATGTGGGACTTCGTGCGCTTTTCTCTGATCTCTGCCTGATATATATATACTGTATTGCAATGTTTTCAATGTCAATGAATAGTAATTGAACATCACAAGTACGCTCAGGCGCTTAGTATTAAAAGTATGTTGACTACGTTGGTCTTTCAGTGGTCGTTGACTTGTTATCTTCGTGTTAAATATGCATAACCGTATTAATAACTTAGGTAATAACTCAAATAGCTCAATGTAACTCAAATAAAACTAGTAGTTAATTGTTTTATTATATAGAAGCCAGAAAATTTAATTATTTTACAATGGAACCTGAAACTTCGATCGATCTGATTGAACCCGCAATAATAACCGGTAAGCAATGTTTATTTTTTTGAACTTGGCTCCGTTATAGCATTTTATCAGTCCTTATAGTAACGTATACAACTTCACACAATCAACTTAATTTACGGTTGAGTCGTGCGTTTAATTCGTCATGGTGCGTTAGTGTTAGCGCGGTTGTCGTTCTAAATTCGATATCGTTAGCTTGTTTACGAATACGTAAGCATTTTTTTTTCCAGTTTAGCAATAGTTTATTGACAACGACTATTCTCATAAGTAGTTGACGCTATTAGAATTAATATGTCGCGTTTCGATAATCTGTGGCTGATTTTTGTTTAATTAAACATTTAATTAAATATTGGACACATTTTTTGAATAATTTTGGTATAGGTCGTAGAGGTCATATTAACATTATATTTTACGTTATATTTCTACATTTAGTTTCTACGTTTAGTACATGTTGTTAGGAATGCCTGTGGACAATACGACAGCGTTTCTTCAAGAAATACCTGATGATAATACGAGAGAGCTTCTTCATACCAGAGGTTAGTTGTTATCGTTATAGTATTTTTTGTTTACATTTGTTTATTCCTCTTGATAAGTTACGATATCAATATTACATTCCAAATAACGTAACCTATTTTTTTATACATAGATATTTTTCGTACTCGTGAATTTGAAGTATAAATAGTGAAGTGACTAATGGTTGTTTTAGATATCGTTAGGAAATTAATATTTATTCCTACTTCTCTGTTGCTATTATACTTCTGCTGAGCAAATATTTTTAAATTTATTACAATATTATATTTATTACTAAAAAGTAATAGGTATAATATTGTAATAAATTAGAACGTTTTAATCCGTGGACCGTGTGAAAGAAAAATTAACATATATTTTGAGACAATATGGAATAAGTTAAAATTTAATTAAATTAAGGTGGCTAAAAGTTATAGATTTGTAAAGAATGTAACGAGCCTAAAAGCATGCTTAATCTAGCAATCTAGGTAATGTAATGTTCAGATATCTAATGGCATGTAATTTTCTTACTAATGTCTGTATGAAACATTTTTCCTTATCACCGGATGCAGTAAGAATCGTGACACGGCGCGTTTAAATGTTGGCGTATGTGATGGGTAATTACTTAATACTCATCTGTACAAAGGTCAATAAAATAATATATTATGTAGTAATAATAATACACTACCTCAGTGTTACGTACTTTGTAACAAGTTAAATTGTTAAATTATTAAAACAACTCGACTGCTTAAAACTTTATGTAACAATCAACAATCAAAGTGACTTGATTCTAATGATGTCATCTTTAACGTAGTTACAATATGCACGAAAAACATTACGTTCCTTCTGATAAAAAAATCTTCGGGTAAAAATTATACTCTGATGGTTGTGTTGTAGTATGAGTTCTAGTGGATCAGGATTGGTTTTAGGCGGTAACCACGACTACCACAATCTTAGGCTGTGTTTTTCGAATAACGTTAATATTAAATTAGCGTTTAAGAAAACAACGAAGTTTGATTTTGATGAAAAGATACTTGAGGATTTAAGTCAATAATAGGTTACCTTCATGATATGAACTATAATTTTGTTAAATTTATAAAAGTAAACTCAATAGTTTTGAGTTTCATGCTATTACAAACAAACAGACCATTTTTTTATTAAATGATATTTGTATTATAATTATTAGTCTTAATCCTCCAAGCTACATTGCCTATTTATAGAATGTACAGACAAGAGGAAGTTTTATTCTATTATATTTTGGGTTTTATCCAGTTAATAGTTTCGGTTTCGTTTGATAAAAAATACAAGTTAGCAAATTGAGACAGGGCGTGCATTGACGTCAGAATTATGTAAATAATAACGGAGTGTGATAAAAAAAGGATCATAACGTAAGATGGACCTTCAATTATATTTTTAGAACATGTTTTATTACAAATTAAGCTTGATCCAAGCAGACAAATCGATATTGGGAATAACATAATATTTTGCACAGAGGTAAAAGAGACCTAATGTCTAATTTGAAATATGTATTTTGTAGAAATAAAGAAACTGTATTTACATTTCGGAGATTTTTAAAAGCGTGACGTTTTTAAAGGGACGTGACATTACCTGCATTAGTATCAAATCTCTACTTTTTAAATTAACGATTTGATACTATAAATATATATATTCGGGGCAAATTCGATCTGAAATAAATGTAAACAACCCATAAAAATTCCTATGTAGGATTATCATCAACTTGCACGAATTTGTACACAAATGCATTTTATATTTAACCAAAGCTTGCATTAAATTTTCACGAAGTTATTTAATTAAGAAGAATTGATTAACTAATAACAACCAACTACAAGATAATATGCTAAAACCAGTCAAACAATATTTATTTACCATTATCATCAGTGTATAACTTATGATGTTACAACCTTAATGCCATGAAAGGATTTGCAATGTATTATAAGTTACAGATAAAAGTTAATTATAGGTAACATACTGCTGATAAAACAACAAAAAGTTACATTCCCTTGCCTGTCAGTGGTTACTAGGCAACGCTTAGTTATTAAACATTCTTTAACGAATTTGCGCCGAGTATAGGCGACATAATTTGGAGTAATTTTAAGTAAATACTGACTTGGCTTAATTTGCAAAAAATTTCAGCTAGGTCTCTTTTATTCTCTTTGTGCGATATATTTACCAGGCTTGTAAACTTTGTATGAAAAAATGCAATCACTTAACACTTTTTAACCGACTTCCCAAAGGAAAGAGGTTATCTATTCATCACGTATATTTTTTTATTTATTGCGTATTTACCAAATAGATTTGATAGATGTGCATTGTATACGAAAACACAATGTATTTGAGATTGCCTTTGGAAATAACTTTTTAATATGATGTTGCTTATAGATGTTCTTCAATCTTAAAAAAAGGTCGTGACTTATTTTTATCTCACACAATGCACGGTTCACTTGTTTGTTAACCTTTAATTGGTAATAAAATCAGAAGGTGATAGAACCAATTAATTTACCTAGTTTGTCCTAGCAGATACCATTGCCACTCCCATTTCAAGCATAAAGCAGTTCTTGCGTTTGCGGAAGGGCATGGATACCGGCAGACATTGAGGATAAATTACCTTGAATTTATGTTTGACTACATGACCCGGCGAACTTCGTTCCGCCTAAAAATCAAAAATCTAAAATTATTAGTGTTCCTCCACTATATTATGCATGTATTATATATAAAAACATTCCGCTTGAATCACTCTATCTAATAAACAAAACTGCATTAAAATCCGTAGCGTAGTTTTAAAGATCTAAGCATACATAGGGACAGACAGCGGTAAGCGACTTTGTTTTATACTATGTAGTGATATAGTTTGTGGTGACTACGAGTAGATTGTTGGGAGTTCTTCATTACTTGCAGCGGCCTCAGGTAATTTGTAGTACCTATGATGACTGGCAGACACATACATGCAAAAAATGAATGACAATTGTTAAATCGAAGTACACAATAAGGAAAACTGTCATTTTTTACCTGTGACACATCCATTGTTGATACAGTCTGCCGATAGAACATTTTAAGTAAATTAAATTGAATTAGTCAAGACTAAGGAATATAACACGTAGGTACTTAATTTATTAAATGATATAAAGCTAATTGTTGAAAGTTTGGTTTATTCTGCACAAGATTCCTGTAAAGTTTAGGGTTTCAACTCGATAAGTTAGTAGCAACAAGAGAATTGTTGGTTCAGTTTATGTTTGGAATTACCGTAACGACGAGAAAAGCAGCTCACCACATGATCTTAGGTTTAATACTGTAAGATAGTCGGTGCGGTTACCATACCGGTCTAAAACGACCCGCGTGGCGGAGCGGTTACCATACCGGTCTGATGGGTCCCGGGTTCGATTCCCGGCCAGACCAGGTATCTGAATGATGAGTTATGATTCCTATTCTGGGTCTGGGTGTTTGTGTATTCGTCTTGTGTGTGTCCATGGTACCCATGACACTGGAGAAAATCTTAATGTGGGGCTATGACTGTAGAAAGCGTGATATTCAACTAGATTTCATGCAAAAAGCTTTATTTCGAGTAATATGACAAATAGTTTATTGTTCCCAAATCAACATAGGAAATAAATTTACTATAAGCTATATCTGGGGAGAAAAATCATACGTGATACAATTATTAAAAACAGAAAAAATCCTGAACCAAACAAAACTGAAGAATAAAATACACTAAAGTAGGTAACATTATTGAAAGACTCAGTTGAATATATCTTGTATACATTAATGTAAAATGTATTGTTAATTAAGCTCTTGTATATTCACATTTCTATGAACATGATAAATGTATCAAATGTTAAAACAACTTGGTAAATGTATTTATCTATCCCTTACCGAACTCCCTTGTCCTTTGCCAAATTTATCGATGTTTATTTTTTGTAACTTGAATTTCCCCGCTTCTGTACGTACAAAACTTGTCATTGGCAAAATGGCCATAAGACCGAGAAGCCATCGCGTAAAACAAAAAAAAACTTGATAAATGGCAGCTGTTAAATGTCCTGATAAGTTGTAGAAATTAAGAAGGAAAAATAATTAATAACCGTATTCTATGCGCGAGCGCTGTCAAGTAGAATGTGTTTTCGAGATCTCGTTTTGATTTGGTTTTCTTTAAAATCTGAAGTCAATTATAATGTCTTGGTTTTGCCATTTTGCAATTGTACACGTATTGTACACTTTTTTTAAAACTACAAGATGTTAGATCGTAGTGTACCAAATTGACTAGCCGCAGATTGATAAACTGAATGTTCACCGATCTGCAAAGTTCACCGATCTGCATTTGTGTAGATATACGTAGGTACGTAGGGGTGGTACCCTTTCGAAATTTATAAAGAACTGTCACGCATAAAATGAATTTCCTCGTGATTTTAATAACTTCTCTGGTACAGAGGATAGTCTTTACAAATGAGTAAAACCATGTTTAAAATACTTTATTCCTTATTCTAGACGGCGTTGCACTGATAATTCTATCCATCTATCCATCGGCCCTTCAGCCCTTTGAGGTCCACTGCTGGACACAGGCCTCCCCTAAATGACGCCACTCCAACCGGTCCTTTGCCTTCTGAATCCAACGGTTTCCCGCTGTTTCCTTCAGGTCATCGGTCCAACTGGTCGGGGGTAGGCGACCTGTGCTCCTTTTGCCTAAACGTGGTCCCCACTCGCCACAAAGATAATTACTTTTATATAAATAATTAAAAAATATTATTGTCAAGGACACTCTGTAGTCTTTACAAATTGTTTTAACAACAGATAAGGTTTAAACATAGCATGTCTTATAGATGGCGTTGCCCCGAATGATTCTAGGAACAATTATGATCCCGTGTTTCATCTTCAATTAAAATGTCACTTTCTATTAGCAGTAATTGTCGAAGCTACTGTGTTTGCTGTAAATTATCCGCGTAATCCAGATTATTTATTTCTTGTAACGATTATGGAAATCACACAAAACGTCTTTTTCAAATATCTATCATATAATACATGTCTGATGTAGATTTTTTAATGGAATAACGACATTATTGTGAAATTACTTTGACCAATTTTAATATACGATGTATGCAATTATTTAGTCAAAGTATTCCATCAGTTCCATATTCAAATATAAATATTTTTTTAGTTTTGTATTTAGTCGTTAGGTCAATAGAGAACACCATAATTATATTGACACTTTATATAACTTTGAGTAGAATAGCTATTATAATAAATATTATTAGCTACCTATAATAAATATTATTTTAAATAAATTAAGTAACGTCAGTAAACGTTACCTAATATCTTTAAAATAATATTTACTTATCTCGATTGTTCGAAATATGTTTTTGTACTTAACAACCTTTCGCGCACAACTAAGCTTGCAAAATTTATGTTAATGAAAACAGGTGTTATCATAACAAAGGATGTCATGAGTCAGTAGCTGTATACAAACAAAGATGGTCGAAATTACATGAATAATATGACGATATTTTTGTATTCGAAGATAAACAATTTTTGGTAGAATTTTTTGTGCGAGGATAACATTTTCCTAATTTTGTTTTTAATTTTATCAGGAGAGTAACTTGAGACCTTGAATAATATTTTAAAACGAATTATTTTAAATGTGACTGTTGTAAAAATGTATGAGGGTTTGTTAGTTTTTCACGCAAAAACTATAACTCGCATTTAGTTGATACTAGCTGACCCGGCGAATTTTGTTACGCCTAAAAGTCAAAAATCTAAAATTATCAGTGTTCCACTACTATATTATGCATGTATTATACATAAAAACCTTCCTCTTGAATTACTCTATCTATTAAATAAAATTGTGATAAAATCCGTAGCGTAGTTTTAAACATCTAAGCATACATAGGGATAGACAACGGGAAGCGACTTTGTTTTATACTATGTATGATTTGGCACAAAGATAGTTCAAGACCTGGACATGACTGGACTGACACATGAGATACGCATTACTATGGTATAAGCGACAGGAGCGGTTATAGGTAATAAGCTAGTTATTTCAATGTCGAATGCACAATAGTTATAATCACAGAGTTTGTCGTATTTTGGATAATCTACATCAATCTCCAAGTAAATAGTTATATAAACCTATCGATATAAAACACTATAACTTAAAGAGATATTTGCTATTCAGTTGTAATACTATAGTTATTTAGGTATTAGGTATATTTTAGTTAGGTATGTGTTAGAGTACAGAGACTCGAAGGCTCCATTACTATGCGCATCGCGTTGGCGGTCTGTGGAGGCATTGCAGGCGTTTATTGGAATCCCATTCCTTTCAACTCTTGCCGTATAGACATTCTTTTCATAGTTCCATTTAAGCTGTAAAGTTTGCCTACTATTTATTTTAAATTGAATAATTCGATGCATTTCACCTGATGGTGGGTAAGAAGGTCGCCTCATACGAAATTAAGCCTGCAATTACACTCTACCACTGAAAAGCAAGAATTGTTTCACGATAGAAATACGTGTCCGGGTGGTACCTCCCTAGTTGGATTAATACACTTATAATAAAGATGTACTCAATAATAAATAACGTTACAAATCATTTAATTTATACAATTAGCTGGCTTGACCAACTCTTGCATGGTTTTGATGTAAATATTCAAGCACAAAGTTCATGTTTATTTAAGGTATGAAATTTGCACATTTTTATCTGTTACATTTTTTTATCTGTTAAAACATGAAAAGACTAAAAGAACAGGTTTTTATATTTTGATATTAGAGAAATAACAGTTTATTTAGGTTAACTGGAAAAAATATTGTTTTGAAGCCGCTATCAAGCATTTATACTTACTGTTTACTGTTTATTTGTAATTATGTATAGATCTTTTCTATTACTGTTTTGTGTCCTTTAAAGGCTGAAAAGATCGCTGTGATAAGGTCGCCTTTTGTATATTACAGTACACAAATATACAAAAGGCGGCCTTACTTTTATTGTTCCTTTTTATGTTTATTGCTTTGGGGAAAATATGAAGAATATTCAGTAGTGTATAGTCGTGTTATGAGTCTCAGCGTCGTTTGATAAATAGAATGTTTTAATCAAATCCTTATTGACTTACGCATAATATGAGTATCACGTAATTCTTCATGATAGCATGTGTTCAATGTCCGTAAACGGCTATCGAGTTTCAGTGGAGCCGCCCAGTCGTTTCGTGACGTGTGACGTCATCGAATAAAATGAAAAAGTCATGTCTCATGAAGTGAATTATTGTTTAGAAATAAAATATTAATGTTCACATTTTATAAATATATTAAATAGCGTATTTTAAATTAAAGTAAAATATAACCTAACTTAAACTAAAATATATATTTACACCATATAAATAAATATAATAACTTAGTGAATTATTTAGGTCGAATTACTATGTTTTAAAGTGTACACAAAAATATTCAAATATTTTTATTGAAACTAGAAGACAAGTTAACATCCACCACAATTAAACGTAATCATTATCAGTAAGATAAATTTAAAAAAATCATACCACTGTTACATATTAATGCGTTTATGGAATAAAAAAAACTCGTAGGCAGACTTTTTTGGTGGCTCATCAGCGTTTACAATTTACGTCCTGGGTAAAATTCACTTACACTACTTAATAGCGTATTTATATGATTTTTATAATAACATTTATGGCGTCTGGTTTCGATTTACAAGGTAGGAAAACGTATACGCTTACGAAACTAAATGTCTTTACTCTGTATAGGCCTTTTTTTCCGAGGGGGAAACCTTTAAAAGGTACCCGAGTTACCCGACGCTGTGGGAGAGACGCCTGGTTATGTGGGATTTTAACCGCACTAAAACCCCCCTGCCGTCCTCGGCGCTACAAAGAGGACTCCGGAATCTCCAAAGGAACGCAACCGGAGTCCTCTGAGCTCGTTGGCCCATCGGGCTCCACGCAGGTGAGCGGCTGGGCCCACCGCACCGTCTGGGCCTTACGATGATATGCGATCACCCATATCGTCGCCCTTTTCGGGGTCGCCTGGCTGGACCGCTCGAACTCCCTTGCCGCCCGCAACCTCGCAAGCCCCCTTTTAGTCGCCTCTTACGACAGGCAGAGACTACCGTAGCCTTATTCTGATCCCGGAACTACAGGGACGACTCTTTATAGGCCTACGGGTAGTTACAGGTTGTCAGTTACAATTTTTTTCTTACAATACCACCGGATCGGAACACGACTTCAACTGAGAAGATCCGGTAAATTCAGCGGGTTTGTCTTTTTTATTTGTATCACTTTTTTATTTACATCTTGTTTTACATGGGCAATAAAAGCTAGCTCCAGTATCTTGCCTTTCATTTGACTAAACTAGAAGCTTGTTTGGCAAGATACGCTACACACATTTAGTTAATTAATTATGGAAACGTATGCTCACACTTATTTCTTGCGTGAAGCGGTTCTTACGTTTCGGAGGAACTGTATTTTCCGGTTCACTTTTATATGAGATGATCATCATAGTAGTCGGGCGTAGCATCTGTGATTGACATCAGATAGGACCCTCTGTACGAAGTTGCTTACGAATGTCCATAAGCGGCAGTTGCCACTCGTCATCGGGTGGATGCTTGTTTGTCACATCAATGCTATAAATAAAAAGGCAACACTCCTGCTCTATGTATGTTTTGTGAAATCGAACCACTTGATTTCAACCACCTAAAATCGTATGAACAGCATTAAAAACGCGTTATATGAAATCTATATACAAATTCGTGTGTATAGCCAATGCTGTCTAATCCATGATGCACCCTCGGCGGCACCGGCGGCATGATCACCGTCCTCGTGACTTCATTAAATATTTCAAAATAATATCATTCCGTGTGTATCTTTGTGCAGTTGGGTCAAGCTGTGTAAACTTTTGTGTTTACTTTCGTACGTTATTTTCGTGTTTTTGAGGATAATTTCCTTGTAATCGAACGTATGACCAGGTTGAGTGGCATTGGGCTCGCCACATAACTCAAACGATCGTTAACTGATTTGGAAGAGAGGCCTTTAGAGTGGAGACCACCTTAAGGAAATAGGATGTAGTTCCATCCACATCAACTGGACCCGTGGGTCCAGGTTCGGTTTGCACGCTCCTTTCTGCCACTTTCCTGAGGAATTCCCGAGGCGTTATCACATAGGGCTCTTTAAACAAGGTGCGAAAAGAGCTCTCCTTCAAAGCCGGCGATGCATTGGCGACTCCTCTGGTGTTGCAAATGTCGATAGGATAGGTTAGGTAGCCCGTCTAAAACTCCCCCTCGAAGGGATCTCCACCTTGTCGTGGTGAGGGGGCTCAGTAACCGTGGCTTGGGGCGCCGCGGTGAAGCCAAGAGAGATTCCAGGGAGTGGACGCTCCGAGTGGGCTTAGCTGGAGGCCCGCTCCGGATGCATCCGAGGGGGTTGCGGGGGACGGTGTTTTCTGTCCTCCGCAGCCAGGAGGGGTCGCGGGAGGAGAGGTGTCTTGGTGTGTCGTTGCCGTGCACCCTGTCTCCCGCGACCAAACGGGGGCGCACCGTCAGATGCGTTGGTGGTGGGGCCGCAGAGGAAGAGGAGATGCGGTGTGTCGTTGCCGTCCTCCCTGTCCTCTGCGGCCGTTTGGTGGTTTGCGGCGGAACCAGGAATGGGATCCGCCGCTGGCGTACGGCACGCCGCGGCCGCACGGCTCCTGGGTGGCGGTCTCGGGGTTGGTCCATCGCCCTGCGGATAGGAGCCTTGGAGGTAAGGCGCGCCTTTGTGTTTTCTGGGGCGCCTTCCTGTTGGAGGGGAGCTCCATGCTCCACGCGGGAGGGGGTTGCGGAAGCGACCAGGTACCGGCGGGTTCGCGGATGAAAGTGACAGCGCGCCCGTGTTCCTACCAAACGGTGCGGAGGTGAAAACACAGTGGGGGTTTAGCCGGTAAGAGTCCGGCATAACCCAGCTGCTGCACCGGGCGGCTGAGTGTCCATGAGGATTACCCACTTAAAAAAAAAAGGTAGCCCGTCTGCCTTATCGTTAGGTTTAAGTATAAAAAAATGAGTTCGCTCCTCGACCAGGTGGAAGGATGATCTAAAGGAGACACTGAAAAAAAATCTAAATAAATTATTTTTCTATTTTTGTAAAAGGTTTCCTTGCATATCAGTTTTTTGAGGTTTTTTTCTTATTTTCTAAATTTCTTTCCACACAAAAAGCCATGTTTATATAAAAATAGTTAAAACAATGTAATCCTTTAAATGCATGTAAACATTTTTCCAAAGGGTATGTTTGGTTGTGTCGGTTACAGTTAGCCGGAATTTATGTGTCTGAGTCCACACGCAAGGCTTGGCAACGCATGCACTGGATTTACGTTTATTGGCCCCTCGTTTTGGTAAACCTACCAGCATTTGGCTTAGAGCGACGTACCAGAGCCATTTACTTTTGCTAGGGCTGCGAGTTACGTGTTTTATTCGGTATTTTTTGCAGAATTATTGTTTTATTGTTGGGCTTGGGTTTCCTGTCTGATTATTATAGTCCCACTGCTGGGCACGGGTCTTCTCTCAGAATGAGAGAGTTGGCTTAGAGCGACGTACTAGAGCCATTTGCTTTTGCTGGGGCTGCGAGTTATATGTTTTATTCGGTGCTATAGTCCACTGCGCTGGCCAAGTGCGAATTGGTGGACCCTGTCTGATTATGGGTTAGAGCCACACCGTACTGTTTCCCGGTTTTTGTGTAGTTTTTTTAAAGGAACGTTTATGGTTCAATCAGGATGGTAGCACCGTCACATCTATTTGTAGCGTGAAGTTTTGGAAGGATTGGCTTACGTTTTCATATGAGGCGACCATGTTAGTTTTCGGGAAAAGCAACGTCTGTAAGAATTTGCTTATAGATACTCATGGGCAGTAGCGAGTCGTGTATGCTCGGTTACTATTTCAATATTATAAAAAAATACGACCAAAATGCAAAGCATGTCTCTTACTAGAAAACTTTGTCAACGTAACGATTTTGTAATCAGAACTAAATCGTAACGAGGTCATTCTTCAGTAGATTTTACTCCTCACATTTTCTCATACCGGGCCTTTATAAATGCATCGATTCTTAAGGCGTAAACTCCAAAAGTTATGTTTTTGTACCTAAATGTTGTTCTCTATCGACTAACTACGCACTAAAGTAAAATAGATCAGATTCAGGATCACGTCACGTCAACCCATTATTGTCCCACTGCTGGGCACGGGTCTTCTCTCAGAATGAGAGAGTTTAGGCCATAGTCCACCGCGCTGGCCGTGGATGAATTGGTGGACTTCACACACCTTTGAGAACTTTTTTTTAAGAACTCTTTTCTTAAGAACAGATTCAGGATATTCCATACGAATAGGCATTATGAAAATGTATTATTTTATTTAATCACACTTAACTAAGTCTTGTTTTGTAAAACAGGGCCTCGTTTGCGTGATAAATCACGTTTAATTAAAAAAAACGAGAATGTCGCTCCACATTTGCTTAGCTTTGTCCTTAATTTGATAATAACGATACCATTTTATTCATTGCGTGCCGTTTATGGCTTAGTACCCTTAGTTTATTCTGTTTTCTTAAAACAAGCGTTGTTGTTTTTCGCTGATCATTACAATGTACATTGCAATGTGCGAAAACGTGTGTGTTTGTTTTAGAGCAACATAAACTCATACTATGGGTACAGGACCGGCGTCCCTGTAGTTCCGGGATCAGAATAGGGCTACGGTATCCCCTGCCTGTCGTAAGAGGCGACTAAAAGGGGCTTCCGAGATTACAGGCGGCTAGAGTTGGAGCTTAAACCGTCCAGCCAAGCGATCCCGGGAAGGACGGCGGTACGTGTGATCGCATATCGTCGTAAAGACTAGAAGGAGCGGTGGGCCCAGCCGCCCATCTAGGAGGAGCCCGATGGGGTGACGCGCTCAAAGGATTCCGGTTGCGTTCCTTTGGAGATCCCGGAGTAGCGCCGAGGACGGCCACCAGGGAGGTATTAGTGCGGGAAAAATCCCATATAACCCTGGGGCGCTCCCAGGGCGTCGGGTACCTTTTGAAGGTTTCCCCTTCGGAAAAAAAATGGAATGGGGTAAGGGACCGGATGGATAATAGATAGATGGATGTCGATTTAAATCATAGGTACATGCTTGTCGCCTTTCTTTGGGTGAATGTAACTTGCTTGTCTTGTTTTGATATAATGAGAAAACACACGAGATAAAAAATGCATAGGTATAAACATTTTATTACTGATTTTGATTGTAAACGTCTTTATAATTTAAATTTTGAAATCTAACCACTTAATTTTAGCCCGAAAATCTCTTTATTCAAGTCATTTTTTACTTCATAAATCTGTATCAATACTATCAATGCCTCACGCAAAAAATTAAAATTCAATCAAAGACAGTGAGGGCGACATTAGGAGTAGTAATTTTTAATATTATTACAAGCTATGTTTTTAATATTACTCGAATAATACTTCATTATTACAAGATAAATGCGGAAAGAAGATTTTGTTGTACCTACTAATTTATTTTCAAAATAAATATGTATATAGTATGTAGATTAAAATTCAGGACATGCGTCGAAAGAATTTGTTGAATATGAAATATTTCTGCACCAAATATTTGCTTTACGTGTACGAAATTGGATTGACCCGGCGATGTGCCTGTGGGATTTGTAGTTTTCTGTTTTTACGTTTCCTATTTTGTGAATAAAAATATTATAAAAAATGAGTATTTAATTAAAAAACGACAGTATCGTACACGTGAACAACATAATAAATAAAATGAATACAAATGAAATAAAAATTCCTTCCCTTTTCCATTTATTTGGGGTCGGGTCTCCTTATCACTTTGCTCCAGGCCGGTCTGTCCTGGGTTGTCTCTGCGTCCAAGTGAAGGACTACCAGTTCCCTTCTGATATTAAACCACCACAGCTTTTGGGCGTCCTCTTCCTCTTGGATGTTCAGGAAGGTTTAAAGCGATTTTTACTATGTGGTCATCTGTTCTTCGTTGAATGTGGCCATACCATACCAAGTCACAGTCAATAACTAAAAAAATCGAAGGCATTCATGAGGACTGTCGACTGAAGTAAAAACTTTAAAAATATGCTCAAAATAAACTATGTCATTATCTAACCACAACTTATAAAACCAACACCACCATCATCAAAACCACCGTCATCTCAAGGATTAGGACATGGTATTCCATGTAGAATCGGCTACGGTATCTCCTGCCTGTCGTAAGAGGCGACTAATTGACGCTTCCGGGGTTGCGGGCGGCTAGAGTGGGAGCTCGAACCGTTCGTTCGCTTCGACCTGCCTGAGGTGCCTGATGGAGCAACACGCTCAGAGGACTCTGGTTGCGTTCTTTTGGAGATCCCGGGGCCTTTTGTAGCGCCGAGAACGGCCAACGGCGGGGTTTTAGTGCGGTAAAAATCCCAGGTAACTCTGCGTAGGTCCCACGGCGTCGGGTACCTTTAGAAGGTTTCCCCCTCGAAAACACAATAAAAGGCCTATTGGTCTAAGGTGGTAAACTTGCCTGAAGGAGGCGGAGTCTGGGGAATAGGCTAGTATGGCATAATTTTCTCAATCAGAATTTCAGTCACTGAAAATATACTAATCAGTCTTTTTCCAACGAAGTAAAGTTCTAAAATTAAATACAAAGGGTTTTATTCGGACTTCAAACATTTTGGTGTTGCATGGACATAACCCTTTTAGCCTTGTACAAATGTCACAACGCTGAGTCAACCCGTTGGTTGACCAAAGGAGGAAACGAATTTTGTTTTCTCCGAATTTAGTAGTTATTCTGTACAGTTATCGCCGTAAATCTACAAGTCATTAATACGATTAGTTGTAATGGACCGTAGATAATTCAAAGGTAATTTGTTATACCGAAAACTTGTAGGAAATACGGCCCTGACATATTAATCCGAATGATTCGGTTATTATTTATTTAACACAACCATTTTTGAAGAAGCTACGTGAACGCGCTTTTTTTATTACTTTTAACTTTATCTGGACTAAGTTGCAGCGGTTGGTATAAGTAGACACTTTAGAGTGGCAAGGAAAACCCTTTACACAATCTCCCAACTAGAAAAAGTAGTGCTTAACACGACATTTATTTATCAGAGAAAACTGAAAAAAGTGTGCTAGTTGTGTCCAGAGTCAAAACACAGAAGGAAACACAGTATCTCACCTTTTTTCAACTACACCTTTCAACTTTTAACTTTTCTCAACTCCAACGGAACGAACCGGTGTCCCCTAGCGCAGCGCCCCTCACGGGCTCATCTCTTGGGGGACGTGTACCATCCCCCTTCACCATCCGGTGAAGCAGCCACACATCCCGCCGCCCTTCTCGGGGTTGCTTGTTGGACGGTTCGAGCTCTCACTCTAGCCGTCCGCAACCCCAGAGGCCCCGTTAGTCGCCTCTTACGACAGGCAGGGGATACCGTAGCCGTATTCTACTCCCCGACTACAGGGTGACAGTATCTCACCTACATATAGCACAAAAATAATATTATTATATGGAATCCTCTCATCAAAAATAAGGTGTATACAAATTACATTTTTCAATCGTAATTCTAACCCAAAAACAAAATGATGACTTTCATGTGTAAGAAGCACATAATACCAAAAACCTGCGAGACCCCAATGTAGATTCTACTATTAGGTTTTTATTTTTAATGAAGATTATAATCTTTATTGGTAAGAGTTATAATAATTTCTTAATAATCTGAATAATTTCTTAGTATTAACAAAAGTTGTTGACATAGTTACCATATCTTCGCGTGTTGTGGACACATAACCATATTAATTTTGTGTTTCATACGGGAATTCCAGAAACGTTACCCTAAATCATCGATTTTCCTTCCAATTTACATACCCTTAGCCCTTTAGTGTTTTATTAACCCTAAAATGGGTATTTAACGCCTCCACGACTTCAAACGCTTAAATTTTTCCAGCTTTTTGAATCAGTTGCCTTTGTTTTCTTTGTAAATTGATTTATTGGGTATTGAATATTTATAAACATATTTTACTTTATTTATTACCTATTGAATATATTAAATTGTAGGCGGAACCATATACCCGACTATACATATCTATCTAAGGGTAGAACATGTTAGTATAGTTTTTTCTTATTTAAAAAAATGATTTCGTGCCGTTTCGTGGACAAATGTTGAAAAGCAAAGTATAGTTTCATTAAACAGTTTCTATAAAAATGTGTTTTCACTGGCGGATTTAAGTTGTTCGTTGATATTTCTGATTTCTCCTTTTTAAGTCTTAAAACTCTTTCAAGTTATTTCTGGGGCTTACAGGCAAATGGATGAAAGGAATTCCTACGACATGTTCGACGCCGTACTTGATGAGCTCCCTGATTCCGTTCTGCCATCTTTAATCCTATTGGTTGGTCGTGTAGTGTCTAGAATACTACGACTCTCTCTTTTCGTAGATATCGTTTTAGGGGATTCTCATAAGAGTATATCAATTGATTGTATTCACTAACGTGTGTTATAGTGATGAGACATTGTGTGTATGTGCGAAGTGCAAAGAATAAGACACTCTCGGACTCGCTCTCTTACTATCAATACATACGTGTATTAATTTGTCAAGTAACAAGTAATAAATACTACATGTTTTTACATATCGTCTTTGCATCTTCGTCGAAGGACCCTCAAAACCGGCGATGCATTGGCGACTCCTCTGGTGTTGCGAGTGTCCATAGGCGACGGTGACTACTTTCCATCAGGTAGCCCGACTGCCTTATCGTTAGGTTCAATTTATAAAAAAAAAAAACCTATAACTACCATAACTAGTGCGTGTATTAGTGCAAATGACTATGACTATGGCAAAACTCTTAATTGAAAAATGCTTCTAACAATATTACCTACAATACTGGTTCTGTAAGGAATGATAACGTAGGAAAAATATATTATATATATTTATCTACATATTCTATATATGTTTGAGGAATCAAAATTTTGTTATTTTTTATATGTCATTTCCATTATTTAGTAGCATTATTTTTTATATTCATTTTGAAATATGTATGTAAATTCGATTTTAAGGTGAGTTTATTTAATGCACCTTTTTACTTTGTCATACATAAAAATGTACAATCAATCGATGCTTTGATAACTGCTTATTAAATTGCTAAATATAAATAAATAATACAATCCTCCAGATACAAAACCAATTATCAACATTAATTAACCCACTGTTTATTTCTTTGTTACTGTAAATTAATGATAATACTATTAACAGAGTAGGTACCAATCACTACAGAGAGGTCGTAAAATTCTTATCTTGAAAGCCGGTATGACTACTTTTTATACGACACTTTTTTATATGAGGCACCAAAGCAAACATTCCTTCTACAGAAATTACAAGCATCACGAGTTTATTATTTTCTATTCAAAATAGGAATACAGGGTTCCTTATTTAAAATAAGAAGGCACTGTACTGTCGTGATAACCTATCATTTGCAATCATAATGCCTTCACAAGTTGGACTCGTTTGAATAACCTCCAGCGATCGAGGCAGTCCGCTTCGCACCGCTGCTGTCGACGCAGTGTTTTTAATTTCAAGTGTTCTTGTGTTGTGTTCCGTGAAGTTTGAATTTGGAATAGGTAAGGTATTGTCAATTTATTTTTTATCTGTTGCTATATTTTTATAAGTTGAAATTTCGAATAGATTCTAGAATGTTTGTCTATCGTACTTTTTAAGTTTTACTTAGGCTCTAACCTACTTACAAGATAAATGAAGGTAAAGGTAAATTGACGTTCTGACGTATTTATTTATTATTATCATGACTTATTCATTACAATATTAACCTTAAATGTACATTTATGTTGGCTGATAATTATGTAGAAAACTACACGCATTTAGTGATGTTTTGTAAATAAATATTTACGTAAATACTTTCAATTCATATCCAATGAAATCGAAAGTGTTTCTCCTATATATTGTGTAAGTGCAGTTTTGTCGAATGGTTAAAAGTAAAAGTTTAGAAAGTCTGCATAAATACATACCTAGTCATTTTTTTCAGCTATTTATTTATTCTATTTTTCTATTATTGTATGTCGTGTAATCTAAATCGTTGCAGTCGAAATCAGATTTGATCATTGCAGCAAAAAAAGTAGTAAGTATAAGAACTACACTAATAGGTAATAATAATTAGAGATTAAGTAATATATATTTCCGAATATACAAAGGAATTAGTAGAATGCAAAAGCGCGTAGAGAAATTAATCAATATTAAAGTGATATATACTCATTTTTAAGCGAACAGTAATATAATAAGATCTCTTCAAAATCCTTAAATTAATTTAATTCTACATGATATATTTGGTTGTTACCAATTTCAACCAATTATTACTTAAGCATACGCCATATAGTATCTATTCTGTAACGCGGTGTGATGTCGTAGTTCTTTTACTGACCCGGGATTACCCATCATTAGATTTAATTAACGTTCCTATAATGTAACAGATAACAACTCTCGTCAACCTATTTTTGTCCCACTCCTAGGCACAGATCTTCGCTCAAAATGAGAGAGTTTAGGCCATAGTCCACCGCGCTGGCCAAGTGTGAATTAGTGGACAGTGTGAATTGGTGGACGCATAATAACAATAACAAATAATTTCCTTTTGTATATTCAATGTAGACTGATTTGTGCTGAATTACTCTGGACATCATAGGCGACCTGATTAACATCAGTGATTACAGCAGCCTATGGATATTACGCTTTCTATGCTCATAGTAGATATATTTCTGTGTCATGTTAAGGTTATATCAGAACATTCGTGCATACCAACGCTACGTACGTTTAAAAGAATCGATTCCCAGACAACTAGTTTATGAGACAAAAATCTTAAAGTTTGTCCATCGCGTTCATTTGGGCAATTCTATCAACTCTACACCTTTTTCCACATTCCACATATTACACTGGATGGAAGGTAATGAATCGAAGACCATTTATGTAATAATAAACAATGTAAACCGCACATATGTTTGCTACGTCAACGATATAAAAATATGTATATACATACATATAACTACAACCTATATATCAATTCACGGTAGCTCGCTCACTTGTGTAAATTCTCACGCGATAACTTATGCATATCTAAGTAGCAATGCTTATTGCTTTAGAACGCATATTGATATTCTTTGGTAAACAAATGCAGTAAAATAACAAATCGTATACAAAAAGCTCTATTGCTTAAGTAATATTTAATAAAAAACTAATTAATTGTAAGATGAATGACTATGGTTCTTTCGAGAAGAAAGGGAAGGGATCGGCTAATCTGGAACCACTCCCCTCCATTGAAACGCAGAAATTTAATAATTTCATATGATCCTAGTTAGCTTGAAATATTTTCATCGCAAATTTTAGGTTCCAGCCCCGATAAAACCTATGATTTCGACATACTCGTATGTTGGTTCGTATGTCGTCGTTTAGGAGTTTATTTTAAACGACATCAAAAATGAAGGAGGCATAACGTTATGTTATGTACGTTATACTACACTTTGTTCAATTTCAACAATTGTCTAACGTAGACATTAATACATTCCTTGTAAAAGTTGAGGTTAAAATAAGGTGACAGTAGTGCACCTTGATAAACTCCTTGCAACGAAAACATTGATAAGCTTTCACAATTGTTTAATAACATTCGTCTCCACATTAGAGTCACTCGTTTAACCGCGGAGTCCTTGCTAAGAGCTTCGTAACGATTGTTATATCAGTATTCATAATAACAAAGTATACTGATGGAGAAATCAGGTCACCATGACCATATTCAATAAATAATAATGTTTAATACACTGCGATCGTATTACTGTTATTGCAATATAACGCGATGGAGCTACGTCAATATGAGATATCAATTTACGCTCGTTTATCCCATTGCGTAGTGATTCAGTGTAGCCTGTGTTATCGTTTATAATGCAGAGTTCTTCCTTTTTCAGTCTGTCATCATATTCTGCTGGATATAGAGCTTCTTACTACTGTTTCAAATGTTCCGATCTCGTGTTATTTTTATCTTATACGGAATTATTATAAAGTACTAAATTATTTCCGCAGCTTTCACGTCTTCCTCGTAATGAGTATCCTATGGGGTAATCTAGGTCATTAACAGCGTTTTTGAGTAGCCAGGCATGTTCCCGCCGTACGGTGCGAGCAGAAAACTCAGTGGGGGTTTAGCCGCTAAAATCCGGCAAAACCCAGCTGCCGCCCCGGGTGGCTGGGTATCCATGAGGATTACCCACTTAAAAAAAAAGGTCATAAACAGCGTGTGTGATAAATTTCAGCAAAATCCGACCGGTAGTTTTTGCGTGAAAGAGTAATAAACACTTAATCGTGTCTATTGTATCAATATAAGATTAAAATATTCTAGGAGCAGATATGCTAACCTTTAAAATAATATGAAGGAAGGACTATCATTTAAGAAATCCTCGACCTTTTAAAGTTCTTTGAGACATACATAGGCCAGATATTGACTATCTCGACATGAGTAGGTTATTACTAAGTATTCAGAAAATTTACATTATAATATACTTTTGTCTACTGTTGCTCTTTACATCTTGTATATGTTGATTTTGCCATACTTCATGCCAAATGTTTTCTACATTATGTACTCTCGTTTTTCCGCTCTATTAGTAAGTGAACTCTTATTATCAGATGAGGCACCCCATTTAGTTCTTGTACAGACATTTTAATTAACTTCACCATCCAATTTAATTGCGATAAGTTTTTGTGTCAACTTGGAATGGAATTACTCTGTCTCGTCTTGACATTATTTTTTTGAGATCTTTCCTGTTTGATTCTTATTGCTTGTGCTTAGTGCTATAGCACTACCTGCACTACTCTGGTAAAAGGGTATATCACCTTGACTTAAATGCTTAATAATACTTACGTTTTACCTGAAATTAAAACGTTTATTAAACATACTTACCTTATTCGACCTAATCATTATGAGAGAGGCTTCCGTTTCAATCAGTTGCTAGTCACTTACATCCGGTCCGCAGCGCCCTCTATATCTAGTTTTCTGCAACAATCACTTGTTCATTTCTGGTGGATAGCAGTTTTGCTACACTAGCGCCACCTAAGGCAGGTTTAGCATTGGGAAACATTTTTACTTCATTGCGTCTCTTATAACACCAGGCAGCTTTTAAAAATTTAGGTCGAATAAGGTAAGTATGTTTAATAAACGTTTTAATTTCAGGTAAAACGTAAGTATTAAACAGTACTGTACCGTTATTCGACCTAATCATTATGAGAGACGTGTCTATTATCGCCTGGTGGTGCTAGAACAAGCCAATGTGATATATTCCCGTGATAAAAGGTTGAAACTATAAAAAGTGAATAAGTAAATATTCGTTATAGAAAAAACACAGATCTGGAGTATGCTTGGTTTTTATATCATTATATCAACAAACTCTTGCGAGTGTTAAACCTTTTACGAAACGCTGATAAGTCCGATCTATAATAAGTACATTCAAAGACGAAGATGAATAATTGAAATTGAAAGAAATGATGTATAAGTTTTTTTCCCTCAAGTCGTAAGCAGTAAGGGCTTACAATCTACATAATGTGTATAAACGGAAATTAGAACTTTCGCGATACAGACAAATCCGTTTGGTCAACTGAAATATCACGACAGTAATATTTCTAAAAAGTGTTAACAGACCCCTGGTACCTTTGCCATATTTTAGTCTGAAAGGAAAAACTGTTCAACCCTGTTTTTGGATGCTAGCGCTAACCCAACACAACTGCTGTAGGCTTTATGCAGTGTTCCTGAAGGAACTACTTTATCTAACTTACTATGATTGTACGGTTAACAGCTCTAGGTTCACCGGTTAAGGCTAGCAAAAGACAGATTTAGCTAGAACTCTTTGTCTGCAGGCATCAGACGTTCAACCTACTAACCTGGACATAATGATTTGTTACTGGCGTTCTCTATTCTCAGTTCCTAAGCTAATTAGTGATAAGTGTCAGTTTTGAACCAAAAATATGCAACAAATGTAAGCACCCTTTAAGATATACCGTTTAGGGAAAATGCTTAACAACATAAAATCGCCAGCACATAGTCTCGAGCACAATAGTAATAATATTTATTTTACTGTTTTTAGTATTTGTTATTTTAGTTGCAACGAAAACGTTGAGATACAGCCTGGTGACATACACATGGACTGCGGAGTTAATTTGTAATAAGGTTCCGTTTTTACGCTTTGGGTACGGAAATCTAAAAAATCGTAGTACACAGAGGTATCGTGTTAGTAGGCTTCAACAGGATGCTAGACGCATTGTCTGTAATTCAGGTTTAATACTTTTGGATTCGGTTAACGCAATAGCCTTTAAAATTTTTATTTACCAAGATGCGACAACTCAGTGTCAAAGATTGTTGGGTTTGGTAAAGGTAGCAACGACCGATTTGTGAACCAACATAGTAATAAGTAACAAACCTCTCTTCTGATGCAAGTCAGCAAGATATTGACCTAGATCAGAACCCTTTGAATTCTTTACTAAAGTCACCCACTTTATCAAAGCTGTACGACAACTATTTAAAGTGGATTTTTGCTACCCTGGTACAGGACAGTAACGACCCTAGTTGTGATAACCAACTAGTTAAGCTTTGGTTCCAGCTCCACATTTCAAAAAAATCCAGTGCCATTTCCGAAGTCCCGGAGAGGCGCAGCCCCTTTGTTGCAACAGCTAGAACCTGAGAAAGTTTCTGTATTGTAAATAAAGCAGCTAGGACATTGTTCTTTTAGTCCAGTTTCCAGAACACATTGTTCCATCTGGGAGGTACTACCAGGAGAGACCCCGTAGCGATGTTCCTGTGTGCTTACTCTTAGTACAAGGTATGGCGGCGGAAAACTCATGTTAATGGGAAAAGCCATTGTATTTGTTTGTTCAATAGAGTGCAATATTTTGGCACAGCATGTTCGATATAAATCTATGGCTGGCGTTCCCCATTTCCTAAATAGGATCTTTGTTATTCGTTGCGCAAGTGCCACTCTGGCGGAGCTTTCTTCCTTGACAAATGATCGGAGTCACAATTGTATTATCCCGAAATATGGTAAATCGACAGCTAATCCACAGTGAGGACCATGACAGCCGCAGATTTCGTACCTCCTTCTTTCCGGAGGTGAACACCCTACGCGGTTATTGCTCTGTGTAAGCAGGGTTTTTAATTTCAGTAGCCGGCTATAGCTATGTAATACATTTAATGAGGTAGTCAATACCTATAGATTGTATTGAGGAGGTTGCTGCGCGGGTTGATGTCCAGGTGCCCTACAAGCTCGAATATTCTAGCATGGCACCTCAACCGATATTGCTGGCGACCCTTGCGAGATAGTATTCTGTGGGTTCGATTAGAGAACTTAAAGGTGTTGATGTATTAGAGAACTTGTTCTGCGGTTTGTTAGCCACCGACCAATTCTATTGGTCTGATCAGATTTCTACCGGCAAATACCTGACGGTCATTCGCGGACGAATGTCGCCTCCATCGCTCGGACGGTAACGCACATATATATAACGACTCGTACGCAGAGGCGTCCACGTCGTGTGACAAGTTTTGGTTTGTCTGCGCTTGTAGTGATCGATATTGAGATCGAAAACCTTATGAAACTAGCGAAAACCATCATTCCCATGATCCTCCGCTGTAGGTCTCTCAATTTGGAACCATCTCTCACTAGAGTACTTGACGCCTCCGATACTATCCTTATGATTGATCTGCCTGGTAAGAATGTAAAATTGTTCCAGGGATCCAAAATTACGCCTAAAATCTCTAGGGCCTTTTGTTTTAAGATAAGGATAGACTTCTCGATGTTTATATTCCAGCCTAGGAATTTTAGCGAGTGTAATGCAAGTTAGACGTGCTCGCGTAGCAAGGCTGGGTCCTGGTTTACCAAAAGGAAGTCGTCCAAATATATAAAAAATCGAACACCTTGCCTTCTTAAAAATTGATTGATCAAGTTTGATAGTAAGGCAAAGGCTTTCGGGGCCTAGGAGAATCCGAAAAACAGTCCTTTTTATATGCGTGGCATAAATCAATGTTAGTAAACGTCCGAGTGTTTCTTTTTATTTGCAAATAAAAGCAAGCTCGATGAAGGCTAATTTGAACAACCCGTCGTGGGGTTGCAGAAAAACTGGTACACGTTGCACGCAGTTTTCATTTGCCTGAATGTACACATTCGCTGAACCTTTTTCGGTTGAAAATTGCACTTGATGTACCGTCGCTCTTTGTCCGCGAGAACATTGACGACACTAAAAACTGGGAGAAGACCTCGCCAGTATGAGTACACCTTGCTTTAGCATCTTGTTAATTGTAGTGTTTGGTGATTAAAATAAGGCAAACCGCCTTGAATAGGATCCCGCAACCGTTTAGAGGATGTAGGGCGGTGCCCGCATCAACTCTCGTTGGTGGCAATACAGGTGCAGTTGACGCACACGAAAGAGGTTTACTCGGTGAGTCAATACCTCGTTTTAGCATGATCTCTCTTATCCCGGCGGGAAATGGGAGAGTACGCACACGGCTCCTCGGAAAACCTTCGGTGAGGTATTCGGTATTCGGTAGGTTGCCTGAGTGACTTTTCCTCGAAAGGAAGATATGTCAAGTATTCTCATGTGTCCTAAGAGTCCATATCTGTAAATGTTACCCGAAAGATTTTTGATTCTTTGCGGAGGTACCCGGATCGTTCTGCGGCGCAGATATGCGATCCTTACTCACCGTGAATTCATGCTGCCAGCTTTGTCTAGTTACGCTAAATAAGTAGTTTTAAAGGAGCGTTGACCACGGAGGTGGTATTATCCACAGTGTGCTTTTTAAAGTTGGGATTCATGACAGCAGCTTGACAAACTCACGTCTGTATTGGACAAGCTCAGCTCAATAACCCAAACTAGGGGTATTCATAATGTCACTAGCGTATTCCTTCTATTCATCATACTAGAATGTTCATTCTGTGGAAAAAGCTTAACCTAATTTTTGCATGCATATTATTATAATTTAATTAATTAGCAGCTTCAGTTAAGCCGAAAAAAAAAGAAAAGAAAATTATTTCTTTCATTTTGAAGCATTCGGCGTTATATTTAGCAAGTTTTCCTGAAGCGCGTGAAGTAGTAGGATCCTTGACATTAGTAAGCATGACTAGATTCAGGACAGGTGTCTTATCACAGCATAACCTATCGGTTGGTTAGCCGTTGAACGACCTTAAATCCTTAATAAAAAAGTAGCTACTAAAATAAGGATCCATAGAATCACTGTTAATGGTACTATTGGGTTATTAGAATAGTGTTTAGAAGACATTTAATGGAAGGGTACACCGACTATTTATAAAGTTGATCTAACTTACAGTTGCGATGCGAGCACCCTGATTCATTGCATTTTCGTCTTCGCTTGAAAATTAGCTCGATTCGGAAGAAGAGCTTTGTATGGAGTATGTATTCGTAGGACTATAGCGCTCGTATTATTAGCCGCCCGGTGCTTCACTTTAATTAAGCCGTTTCTCCGGTGACGTTTACTCTCGATGCAAGCGGACCGGTTCCACCTATCCCTGGGATTTAGAGAAACGCCCAAACGGAGATAAAGACGCGTTCAACACAAAAAAAAAAAAACGTTTAAAATAAACATAATTTACATTGGGGAGTTCCCCAATGTGGGGATCTAGAGTTCTAGATTCCCATAGTGAAAAAAAAAAAACTTCTTTAAATCGTGTACTTTTACACAAATACAATTCAGCGAATAAGTAAAAACCAATAATTTAAACAGTCCGACATGGCGGTCAGAAAAAATAAAATAAAAGGGTACTCACCGCTTTTTATTATTTTATACTTTACCGAACGAAATATCGTTAAATCCTTATTTCAATTCAATTTCACTTTCGATTTTTAGTTTTTTTTTAATTTTTTCCAATAATATATTATTTCAATATTTAATTTAGATTAATACCACAAAAATAGGTATAACTGCAAGCAAGACTAGCACAATATGGAGTCGGCCCAGTGCTCGTTGCGGAGCGAGCTGGCGACCGCCTCGGCCGAAAACAGAACAGCCAATGAAGTAAAAATGTTTCCCAATGCTAAACCTGCCTTAGGTGGCGCTAGTGTAGCAAAACTGCTATCCACCGGAAATGAACAAGTGATTGTTGCAGAAAACTAGATATAGAGGGCGCTGCGGACCGGATGTAAGTGACTAGCAACTGATTGAAACGGAAGCCTCTCTCATAATGATTAGGTCGAATAACGGTACAGTACTGTTTAATAATGTTTGTACGACCGTACGTAAAATTGGTTTGAAATTTTGATAAGAAAGCAAGAATGGTTCCAAAAATATAAAAAAGAATAATTCAGATGTTTGTAAGCATTATAATCACTTGAGATTCGATTCAATAAAACAGATGTCTATATTTCTGATAACTGCATAATAATAAAAAAATATATGCAAATAGCAGCAGCAGGTGTAGGATTTCACTCACATAAAGTATTGATCACATACTCGTATGTTCGTATTCTAAGGTCTCGACGGAACTAAACGTGGCTACATAGGTATTAATACTTCAAGGACTACCAGTGGTTAGTGCACCGATTACATTCAGCAATTTGCATGCAATTAATGTCTTTATTGTGGGACCAATTGTTTAGATTACGTATGTGATGTCATAGTGATATGGATATTTAAGTAATTTTCTTACTTAAAAATATTTAAGTAAGAAGATTAGCACAATAATCAACGTGCTAAAGAAATCAAGAGTTGTTGACGTCGTTATAAGTAGTCGCAGATCTAAGGGAGGGATCTAGATGAAATCATGTAATTAAAATCCACTCTTCATCATTTCAGATGTAGAAAGTCTTAAAGTCTAAATCTAAAATGATGTATACATGGGTCCATCTGCCGTCAAAATTTTGACTGTATCACCTTTCTGTTGTCAAAATTTTGACTGTTTTGAAAAATTCTGTATCTGCTGGCTCTAAAGACGTAGGTCTATTTAATATTTTTTACACAAAACAAAACTACTAAGACTTGTCCATTATTTATTTCCAAGTATTCTGAAAACCTGTTTTAAATCAAAGATTTCCTAATAACATTCTTTCGTCGCTTCAAAGGTATTTCTTCGATCGCTTGCGAGTGAAACTCTAGCAATTTTTATTTCAATTTTGAGTCCAAGTATTATTCAGTAAACTAAACCGTTTTTGATAGACTTTTTGTACGTGACGTTCTTGCGATTTTTTGTTTTTATTGGTCAGCTGGGGCGTTAGTTGCAACATCATTGCTTTTGTCCTCGTTATAAATATTTTTTATACAAATCTCTAACCTACTTGTTGTTGAGAAATTATGTAGAAAAACAGATATCTTAGGCGTTATAACTTTTAAATAGAGTTTATTGCTACGATAAACTATCAATTGTCCTACTCAAGGAACCGAAAGTTTACAGTTTTGTTAATAATTACCATACTCGAGTAGAGAGGAAATCTTTAAACAAGAGAGCCTTTTTTTTCTTTCGCTAATTTCAGAGTCTATTTTTCCAAACCCTTTGTTTAGTGATCAGTTAGGATGTGAAAAAAACAGAGACTAGTCGACAGACACTACTTATAGGCGGAGGTAGGAGTCACAACTTTAATAAATCTTGTCCATCGAACATCCCTTGAAGTGCCCATGATAATAGGTGTACATTTTAAACTGCAATATACACCCCCCTGTGATATATACACACTAACAGGTGCGATATGATGTAAATCCGTGTTGATATATCTATCTGCCGATTATCGTGTTTGAAACTGATAAAAAACTATTTCTTTTAAATATTGCGGCAACTATTTCAACGATATGTATGCTCTATATATAATTATCTAAGATATACATCTACTATGTGTTACTATTCTATAAAGTTTTTCATATCAGAGATAATCTTTGTAGGTAAACATTTGTCTAATAATATAATTATATAGCAAACTTATAGATTGTTTGTTTTAAATTTTAAAGAGTTTTTAATTATAGGTATGTTACTGTATGTGCTCGTTTAATTTTTGACCCCTATTGGCTAATGATTGACTTCATTCGTTAATGACTGTCGGTAGGTATTTGGATCTCGTGACAGGATCCATCAATTTATAAGAGTCTCGGGTTGAAACCAGAGTGGTCAACCGCCACAAAGCAACTATTTATGGTAACATACCATAAATAAATGTAAATGGCGTGTAAAATAAACAAATTTACGTTGTGTACAATTAAATTGTACGTATGATAAATAAATTGTGCGTTGTGTACTTCAATACCGGAACTTGAGAATATAGCTTCTCAAGTTTCTAGTAGCACCTAGTGTACAATGAAAATTATCCAGTAGTGTAGGTAAGTTATTACAGAATGTAGTGTTATTTTTTATATTGTCCTATAATTATGATGTCTTAATAATCTCAACAGAGCGTATAAGATATTTAGATAGCAAGCAACTATTTTAATACTTAGATTATATCTATCTTTTCAAAGTGCACATGATAAGTATTTATCGCAGGATGCGCAAGGATTTACTGTATTTATTTATTTACTCGGGGCAAATTCGATATGGAATGTTTAATAATGTTTAATAATGGATTATAGCAACTGACAGGCAGGATAATTAATCTTTTAGTTGTTGTAGTTTTTTTAACATTTAACATAATACAAGTAGTATTACAGAGCTATATGAAACTACTTCATTACAGAAAATAATACGACCGAGTTGCAAAACAAGTTACTTACTAGCCAATTCGTGTCTCCGTGAAGATATAATAATCAGAATTGTAATATTAAAATAATACAATAATTTCAAAGGTTTCAAATCCCTTTATGGATTTTTTTTTGTTCTTGAGGGGGAAACCTTCAAAAAGTACCCGACGCCGTGGGAGCGACGAAGGGGTATGTGGGATTTTTACCGCACTAAAACCTCCCCGGTGGCCGTCCTCGGCGCTATAAAGAGGACTCCGGGAACTCGGTCCGACCGCAACCGGAATCCTCTGAGCGCGTTGCCCCATCGAGCTCCTCCCAGATGGGCGGCTGGGCCCACTGCCCCGTCTAGTCTTTACGACGGTATGCGACCACATATACCGCCGCTCTTCTCGGGATCGCCTGACCGAACGGTTCGAGCTCCCACTCTAGCCGCCTGCAACCCCGGAAGCCCCTTTTAGTCGCCTCTTACGACAGGCAGGGGATGCCGTAGCCCTATTCTGATCCCGGAACTACAGGGACGAACTATATTAGTCCTTAGCAGTTGCAATTCAGATGTATACATGTAATCAAAGATGGAACTCGGTTCTAAATAGAGTTGATTACATATGTTTTTGTACGGTGATGACCACTTACCATCAGATGGAATGCATCATATATATAACATGTCAATGTGATGAGAAAAATATGTAAACTCATTGTTATCGTCATGCCCACATGTATCTTCTGTTACATAAAATCAATCGTGACATGTACTTTAACCTGTTTTTTTTATCCGGCTCTTATTTTATCGGAGATCATAATCTGTTACGCATAGAATTGATAAATGTAACTAGCATCTGGATTTACGCTCAGTCTTCGTTTTGGGTTCATATCACACACTTTTGTTTCGTGTAAGTTTTGTTTTTTTTTTTGTTAAATAGAAAATGGTAGGTAACTCTTTTTAGCTCTTCTCCTCAGGGCACGACTTACCTTACCTATGTATTTTGTACCTGGCTTATAACAGTAGGATTAAATATTGCAGAGATCTGTGTATTTTGAAGGGTGTAAGACTTAAAAATAATGTGATAAAAGACAAAAAAAATGTAATGACACAATAGTGCAAACTTAGCTGAAAATTAGTGGACAAATGTTTAATTTTTTCAAAAAATGATTTATGGCAAAAATAGTCTAATTAGCGTTCAACAGCCAAAATAGTAGATTGAATTTGCGTCGTAGGCGACTCCATGTACTTTAAATATTTATTTTCAGATGAGTAGGTAATCATAAAACGAAACAAACCATATATTGCTTTGAGTTTGCATTGTATAACGTCTATTCATGTAAAAAAAGCGACTGTAATAACATTTATTAATCTTAGTACAGTTGGTTTTTTAATGATAATAACCTCGAATTTGAGGTTATTACGCATGTTCAAAACAATTATTATTATTTACGTTTTTGCGTCATGGCAGTATATAGGAGATTAGCGGTCCGTAAAAAAAAGCCAACAGGATGTACCTACCTTTTTTATTGATTTTCAGAGGGTATTTATTATGGAACTTCCTCTCTTAGCGTAAGAGAAACAAAGGGGGTACACGCCAATTTCTCTCTCTTCTAATCTGAACTGTAACTACGCCCAATGATTTAGGTATATTCCCCAGCCACACAAACATTTCTGGGTCATCTATAATCTTGATAACGCCCGTAAACAGAAGGGGGGCGGGGAGGAGAGAATCTACTGTTTTAATATCATGACAATATAGGTATCAATTGAGAGCTAGTAAATATACCATTACAAAAGTATATATACTATAACAGTTTTATGTAATTATTTTGCCTGGACTGTAATTGGGTCGTAATTTGTAATAGGTACCTATCTAAATGGGTTGTATTTAATGTAATTGTGTTTTGATTTAGATTTATACACAAATAAACTGGTTTAGAGACGTACTGCATGCCGGTATTCTTTATTGTTTACAAATGTTACATTAGAAGCATAAAAAATTTGCGTTTATCTAACATGCAAGATCACAGGCGTAATCTACTCTCTACTCTCGTCTTTCGCATGAACCTTATTACGTAACGTACAAAGTGTATCGTACAATATGTTTATCGCATACTATATTATAACAAACAATCACTTCTTACATTATCGTTATAAAACTTTACGTAATCTCGACAGGTGTAAGTTGATATCGTATCTTGATCAGCAGCAAATAACTTCTGCTTTTTTCTAATTTCAGGGTCACCACCACGCAACAATATGTCGAGTGGCAGAACGACTGGGGCACTGCTGTACGCCGTGTCAGCTGCAGTGCTTGGCATGCTGCAGTTCGGCTTCAACACCGGTGTTATCAATGCTCCTCGGGCGTTCATCGAAAACTTCATCCGCGAAAACAATGAAGCCAGTCCCACACTCCTCTTCAGTGTTATTGTTAGCATATTTGCCGTCGGCGGAATGATCGGCTGTCCCTTAGCTAGTTGGATAGCAGACAAACGTGGTCGCAAATTTGCCTTAACCATCAACGCTGCCTTCGGCGTGATAGGCGCCGCTTTCATGGGATTCAGCAAAATCGCTTCATCGGTTGAAATGTTAATCATTGGCAGGTTTCTTATCGGCATCAATTGTGGTTTTGCAACCACTGCCTCACCTACTTACGTATCTGAAGTGGCTCCTGTAAGATTACGAGGCGCGTTTGGCACTGTCAATCAGTTAGCTGTCGCGTTGGGATTAGTGGGTGGTCAGATTCTGGGAATTGATGTTATATTAGGTAGCGACGATGGCTGGCCATGGCTTCTTGGGTTGGCCATCATACCATCAGCAATTCAATGCTTCATGTTACCTTTTGCACCAGAATCTCCGCGTTACCTTCTGCTGGTTGAACGCCACGAAGAAAAGGCTCGAGATGTGCTCGTCCATATCAGAGGCACTGGCGAAGTTGACGATGAAATCAACGACATGCACGCGGAAGATAGAGCTGAGAAGCAAGAGCAGAAGTTTACTATTGGCGATTTATTCAAGATTCCGGCTCTAAGAACACCATTAATAATTGGTATCGTAATGCATCTTTCGCAACAGTTAGGAGGAATAAACGCTGTATTGTATTATTCTTCTACAATATTTGAAAGTGCTGGATTAACTCCGGAGGACGCAAGGTTAGCGTCCATTGGAGTAGGTAGCATATTGTTCATAATGGCGTTGGTTTCTATTCCCTTAATGGATCGTTTAGGAAGACGTACGTTACAGCTGGTAGGTCTTGGAGGCATGGTCATTTTCTCAGTTCTTATGACTGTAGCTTTCTTTACATACAAAAACAACTTTACCATGAGTGTATTTGCCGTTTTGTTCACGTTGCTGTATGTAGCCTTCTTTGGCGTAGGTCCAAGTTCTATTCCGTGGATGATTCTCTCTGAGTTATTCGGCCAAGGTGCCAGGAGTGCAGCTGTAAGTGTAGGTGCTTTAGTTAATTGGTTCGCAAACTTCATCGTTGGTCTAACCTTTATACCGATGAGCGATGCGTTAGGAAACTTGGTATTTATTCCTTATACAATTCTTCTCATTCTGTTCTTCACGTTCACATACTTCAAATTACCCGAAACTAAAAACAGAACAATCGAAGAAGTTACATCTATTTTCAAGAAATAGTCTAGCTCTAAGGAACATTCCTTAAAATGTGTGAAAGTATTTCAATAAGTTCGTACTACAATTGTGATAGTTACTGTATTATCTTACTGTTATTATGGACCTTCTAAACTTATTTTGAGGGTTGTAATATTTATTCAATGAAATCGTATTAAGTATAAAGTCGATTTCGATTTTAGGAAGACTGACACACTTATGTTTAATCTACTCGATACTTCTAAACAAAGTACTTATCTTAACTTTAAAGATATGAGAGGTGGATATTTTAGGAGCATTTGTCACGTTTAGATGCGACCGTAGATATTTTACTATGTATCCTATAGTGTATGGTATACAGTAACTCTTTACTTAGTGTCTTGTCTCTAGGGTAACGACGTAGATGTAGTAATCAAATAGACTCTTAATAAGTTATCATTTTTCATTTTCATCCCTAATTTCAAAGTAAACACTATTCGCACAAAATTTTAAGCAGTTAGCAATTTTATACAGAATTAAAAGGAACTGAAAGGAATTTTGTATGCGTAGCTCAATAATGTTCTGACTGATACATTTCCATGTATACATTTGGAGTCTAATTGTTTACTTAATCTTTGAGATAACGTAAATATCTGGTATCTCAATATTGTATGCATGTTTCTTTGTCTTGTTTATTTTTTGTGATGTATCTTTTATAAACAAAGGCTCGAGGACCAAGTGCTTGATTTTCCATATGTTTATTAAGTGTAATTACTTTAATGTTTAATTTTGATGTAATTTTAAGACAGCAAATACTGATTTAAATCGGTAAAGAAAGATAGCTCGTTCTTGTTGGATGAAATTGATTTTTTCAATAGTTATATTTACTTTCAAAATAAGAAATGAATCGTATATTTGTGGATTGACTTTTTTGAGAGCACAGATTTTATTTGATATTATGGTGTTTTACCTTTATATTGTATTTTATTAAAGTCAAAGTTCCTTATTCCCGGTTTCCTCATTCGCGTTTACAATACGCGGGCGATTTTCTTGCATTCGCGGCAAAAAAAAAAATCAGATGTAGTAGATATAAAAGATTTGGCGCCTTCTGTACACCTATTAGCTCTCTATGAGTACTGCTGGTATTCGCGGTTTATGTGTTCGCGGCCGGTGGCCGCCCTCGGCGCTACAAAGAGGACTCCGGGATCCAAAGGAACGCAACCGGGGTCTTCTGAGCGCATTGCCCCATCGGGCTCCATCCAGGTTAGCGGCTGGCCCCACCGCCCATCTGGTCTTTACGGCGATATGCGACCACACATACCGCCGTCCTTCCCGGGGTCGTCTGGCTGTATGGCTCGAGCTCCCACTCTTGCCTCCCAAAACCCGGAAGCCCTCTTTTAGTCGCCTCTTACGACAGGCAGGAGATACCGTAGCTCTATTCTGATTCCGGAACTAAAAGATGACCTACTAACTTAACCTAACCTAACCCCAGCGAATAAGGAGCTTTCACTGTATTTAGCATTTTTTTGTAATTAGTTACGATGTACATTTTCGTTTAAGTAACACAATGTTAATATATACCGGTACATATTTTTACTTAATAAGTTTTGGAAGCTGCTTTTGTGTTGCATATTTTTGTTATAGTTCAGTGCCTTAGAATTATTTTTATATCAATAATCAATATCCAGTTTATAAACACGTTAATTTATTATCTTAGAAATAGTATTTGTATTTATCAGTTTAACTTTATATGAAATTATATTTATAAATGTTGTTTTCAATATTAAGAACGCTTATCATTGTATTTACATACCTATTTATATATTTATTTGTTACTTAAAATATATATTGAGTATTCACTGATGCAATTGTAAAGTATTTTGTAATTGTTGTTAAATGTAAAGATAAAACAGGCAGTCTTGTTATTATAGGGTGTATTAATTAGGTACGTTTTAAGCTATTGCATAGCTTTAATCACGGGATTTGAGAGCGGCGACCGAATCAAGAAATTTCGTAACGAAAAAACCTAACACCTTCCACTTCGCCTACTACGTAGCGCGGCCGAGCGTTCGCTTAATATGGTACGATAGTACGAAGCTCGCGCGGATCGAAAAAAGCTGCTCGGAAATCGGACGAATATGTAAGCAGCTGTTTGTGAGAAAGTATACAGTATCAAAGAAAAAAAATAGTGCATAAATAAATAAATTATTATATTTGCATAAGTTGATAAAAAATGCTATGCAATAGCTTTACTGCGGCAGTCCGTAAGTGGCGCTATTTTTTTTAATTTTCAAACAGATGCGATTACCCCTAATAATAATATTTCCAATTAAGGTGAGTTGAAAACTGCAAAATTGAAATAGTGGGCTAATGTAGCTATTTTCTATGAATACATAATTTTCATGGAATGGTGGATGAAGTCACCGATAAAAAGAAAATTACCAATTAAGTCTACAATTTCAATCGTACGGCCATTCATGGGCCATCGCCCATTCTGCGATGGGCGAACTCACCTAACATGCATTTCTGATATACGCGTTATCGCAGCTATCTAGCCGAATTTGCCTAGTCATATTATGATATATTCAAATCATTTTAAGAAATGAAGTTATTTTTTTAACCGACTCCAAAATACAGACACAGACAAAAAAATACAGACGAATTGAGAACCTCCTCGTTCTCAACTCGTCTGTATTTTTTTTATATTTGTTATATTATTTACCCTATTCATTAAAAAGATAAATATAGAAATAATTTATTTTATAAATGGCACGTTATTATTCAATCAAATCAGCTATTTGTTCAAACGCTCAATTCTGACGCTTGCACCAGAGAGCTAAAACCGCTTGAAGCTAATGTTTTGCGGCTCTTGGGTTTAGCTTCAGCTAATAGATAAAGGCAAGTGTATTCGTAATAATATCGAAATGTTGTGATTGTATATTGTATGTATTTTTATATACCTTAATTCCTCTTCATAATAGCAAGTCGCTAGAACCCATTTAAAATACGGTTTACCGAGTACCTTGTATCATGTTTATAATTGTTTTTTAATCGTGAACCATTTTATTGAATTTTATTTTATTTTCTTGCCGTTTTGTGTAGAAGGAGAGGGAGAAAGAATGAAAGGAGAAGGAGAAGGATTGAACGGGATAGCTGGGGAGGGGAGAGGTACCTCTAATGGGTTTTTGTGTGTTCATGGTATCCACATGAAATAATTCACATGTGGGTGTGAGCAACAAAGCCTTTTGTATCATTTTAAAATTCTGTAGATTTAAATAAACTTGGTAGTTTACTTCACCGTCCTATAGTACTTTAGTGCCAACTGAACTTTCGTTTAGCCCTAAGATTAGTATATAGACAGTTTATTTCTTTTCTCGAATATTTAGAAGCACCACATAAGACAAGGTTTTAAATGATCGTGGCGTCAGATTAACTAACCGTTTATGATATAACGATAATTACTTAGTTGTGTTAGAAATGGTTTTTCACTACTACTTTCAGTACGTTTTGAGTCGGTATAAAATTTATAAAATATGAATTAAAAACTTTAGGAATTTGCACGTTAGTACAGATGAAAAAAAAAACGTTTTCATCGGTTAACATTATGTTTAAAAGTATATTTTTCCTCTATCTCGATTTTGGTTTTTCACTAATACTAAATCAGTTCGTGAAATTATAATAAAAGCATATAATTTACTACACATAAATTCCTAAACTTCGGCATCTCTGCACGAACAGCACGTACCACGTTCATTTAAAATCTTTACTTTTAATATAAATCTGTGCAAAGATATATCCATAACAATTATAATAAGAATAACATTAGATTTTATTAATTAAATTTTTGTAATAGAAATTATAATTGCCTTACACAAACAGCAAAATCTCTATTTTCGAATATTTTAGTAATCCGAAAAGCCGAATATTTGATATTATTCAAATACCTACGTACTTTATAAAGTGTTAAATGCCACAACGTAATGCATTTCTATTAGGGATTGCAATCCGGAAAACCGGATCTGGTAATTCGGCGGATCCGGCACAAATTTACACAAACCGGATCCGGTACCAATTCACCACCGGATCCGGACCACCACCGGATCCGGTGATTGTATATTTTAACATAGATTTCACATTACAAAAATAATTACCGTTAGAAATCGATCCTTTTTTACACTGTTTTAACCATTCGATTAATGCCGCCGGATCCGGTCGGATCCGGCCGGATTGAGAAAAAAACGGCCGGATCCGGCCGGATTGAAAATGAGGCCGGATTGCAATCCCTAATTTCTATACTTTCACGCTTTTAAATATCTACTGAAATGATGGTTCTATATTTGTATTTCATAAGGGTTGATTACTGTAATAAAACAACTGTTATAATTATATTAAGGAATATATTTAATACAACAATAATATTTATTAATGCTATTAAAATTTGTATTATTCACTATAACAATTACCTAAAAATTGTATCCACTGTTAAAATTTAGATGAACAAATGTATTCAATTATATTGTTTGTATATAAATATATATGTCGATTATATAGTTTAATGTATTTTTTTATACCGGTGCCGTTAGTGAAAACTGGTATAAGACAGATTTTTCTCAAATTGACTTTTTATACAAGAATTGTTAAAAATACTTTTAAGACTTAGACTTTCTAAAAGTTTTTCTAGACCGAAATGTTTCGCAACATCTTCGTTTTTCTAGCAGTTTTGGAAGCAGAAATCAATTTGGAAAATATCAGACGTATGCTACTTGTTTTCACTAAGAGCTCAGATGTAAGGTATATTATGTCGAGTATTTCTTTAACAAATGAAATTTACAGCGCATCTAAATAATTAAAAATAATGTTACAATTTATTTAATATAGTCATGAAGTGTGATAGACCAATGAAATGAATCGGCCTGTTGTAGGTTCGTTTTCCAAATTATTAATAGTTTAAATTTTTGTGCATATAATTTGAGGCCTATCTGTTCACATTATTTATACTTAATACATTAATGAAAAAATCGAGTCAAGAAAAGATACTTAAAGTTTTGGGAAATTTTAACTAATTTTAGAATGCTGTATCCAAGTAAAATATGGTCGTCTTGAAATATTTTTTTTATGACTTAAATTTTCTTGACATCTTTTGGGTGAAAAAAATCATAGGCAAAGGCAAACTCAAAGACACCTTTGATTTCTGTGATTTTAAAAAGAAACATGAGACAAAAAAGGTTTTTTTTTGCTTTAAGTCTACCGGTTTGAAAACAATTTTCTTCGGTCCTTCAGTCTTCATGTGCCGGTTCGACCATATTATATGCTGGTTGAAATACAGCATTCGTAAATGTTTTTTTTACTTTTTAATTGTATGATTATTCGATGTTTCTAAATCCTTGTTTTTTTTTTTTAAATAAATAGACTCATATTAGACGTAAGCAATTTCCTAGAGTCTACATTTAATTTTTAATTTTGATACATATTATCCAGGTATATAAGAATAAACCATTTTTGTTCACTTTAGCAATGAAATTCTTTGGTACTTAGACTAACTACTTATGATTAAAAATGTTAAGTAAACATCTACATTAAATTTATTTTAAAATGTTAATAGCTTTTAACAGTGTTATAGAGTTATATTGACGAATCTTGTTTTTCAATTATACATATGTTACATGAATTCCACTGATTATTATGTAATTAAAAATGTTATATATGATACAAACATGTAATTATCACAAAGCAATAATGATGCAACATCTTATGTATGAATAATATGTATTTTTATGAATAATAACTTATATTCCATATTATAATGTATTATATGATAATTGAACAATGATTTAATGCACGTTATATTATTGTAATCAGTTTGTATGTAATAAATATTATAATGTAAGAGCAACAACAACAAAATACGAATTTAATTCGCCTGTTGATATTAAAATATTATAAGCATTTGATTTATTTTTATTTCATTGCTACGACTACCCAGCACGATGGGTTTACTTATCCAGTCTGCCTTAGTATATACACCTATTTCTAGCGTAAAGCATTTCTTGGGTTTCGATAGAAGGACGTGGTTGCCGGCACACTTTCACATGAGGTGACCATCATCGTCCTCGGGGGCAGCAACGCATCTGTAGTGGACGTCAGATGAAACCCATGATCTGTATGTAGTTGATTACGGATGTCCATGGAGGGCAGTGACCACTTACCATCAGGTGGACTGCATGCTCGTTTGCTACTTCAGTCAATATAAAAAAAGTATAAGGTGAGTATAAATCGGAGACTAGCCGATTTTTATTAGCTGGTCGCTCCTGTTAGTTCCCAGTATCAATAACATATCGTCCGTGGAAAGGAAATAATGCTAAAGCGCCATTTGTTAGAAAGACGATATGTTTCGGTATTTCAACAGCAGTGCTGCGTTGCTGTTTTGGATTGAAGGAAGACTTCAACACGAAAACAGGTAGAGATGACACCTATTTCATAATGAAGCCTGTATTTGACAATGAAGAGAATGTTAAAGAGTAATTGTGTGAATACATTTTATCGTTTTGTTTATTGAACGTGGACTTTATTTATTCTCGAGGGGGAAACCTTCAAAAGGCACCCGACGCCGCGGGGGCGACGCCGGGTTATGTGGGATTTTTACCGCCCTAAAACGCCCCCAGTGGCCGTCTCATGGAAGCCTCTTTCGTCGCCTCTTACGACAGGCAGAGGATGTCGTAGTCCTATTCTGATCCCGGAACTACAGGGACGTATTGATAGTTGATAACACTATGAGTGGGACCTGATGCTTTATCTTACTAATCTAAAATGGAGAGCTTTGAAGATTGTATACGGATTGTGATAGACATGTAAATAACGTAGATACTCGTAAAATTATGTTTTGGATGTTTGTGTGTGTGTTTTGAGCAACGCGATACTAGTTTTTGTTTCGTTTTTACAACTCTAAGGCGAAGTCGCTTTAGTGAATATCAAACCTAGAATTATATGAAACATTTCAATTTTATGTTCGTTTTGAAAACAGTAACGAATTCATCTTAAGAGTTACTGTCTTTATTCGGTGGTAGTACTACAATTTGTGCTCTCCAATTGCCATCCGTACTAATTAAGTACAAGTTTTAACACTAATCATCGCCACAAATAGTGGAGAAGAGTTGCAGTGCTTCATCTTGCTCATCCTCTTGTTCCTCCACTTCTCCTTCCAACCAGAACGTTTCCATAATGCCTTTGCCCTGTGTCACAAAAATCACTTAATTACAATAAAATCAACCATCTATAACAACATGTAGGTAATGTCAATGTAATATCCCTCAAAATGAGTTAACGTATTCACTGCCCCGAACGCGACTGCGTTTTTTACACTAACTCTGAGTGCCCTGAACGCGTCATTGTCGTTTTCCATACAAATTGTCTATTCCTATAGCCGAGTGCCGCGCGATAGTGCGCCCATTATTTTGCAACGAGATACAATAAGCGCCACTTTGACTTTATTGTTAAGCTAATAATAAGATTTCTCGTTAGTTTCCATAAATGAATTCGATCGACAATTATTATTCAAAACTGATTTCTTTACGAAGTTGTTTAATGTCAACCATTTACCGCTTTGAGTGGCATTTGCTATTGAAAAAGACGGGCGCAAAATAGGCAGTAGGTATAGATTTTATTTAGAAACAAGTGGCACAACTCCGTAATTTTTAAAGTGTAGAATATCCGCCAAGTGCGAATTGGTGGACTTCACACAACTCCGAGATATTTTTTTAAAGAAGTCTCGGGTGTGTATATTTCCTCACGAAGTTTTCCTTCACCGAAAAGCAGTGATAATTAATTTCTAATACGCACATAATTTTAGAAAAATCAGTGGTGCGTGCCTGGGTTTGAATCTCGGACCTCCCGATCGAGATGGCAAGTTTCAACCATTAGGCTATCACTGCTTAGAATCCAATCCCATGCAATTACACTAAGGAGTGTGAGCTGCCTGGACGGACCACATGGACTAATGACTTGAAGAATATGCGGGTAACCGCTGGATTCCTATTTCCAGCAAGGGACTTTCAAAGACTGATGGATGGATGCATAACGTACCTTTACTTTTATAAGTCCTCTAGGACGAAGCCTGAACCTTCCTTCAGGCAGTTCAGCTTTCACTTCAGCTGATATTTGAATTCGACCCGGCTGAAATAAAGACACTTGAAATTTTTCATTCATAAACAATATAAATTATTCAGAGTTAATGAATGCCTGCTATTAAGATATATGTTATGAATAAAGAGATTTACGGTGTCTTGTTACTTGCATTGAGATGTATAAAACTCAAGAAAGAGGTTAAATAACGCGTTTCTATTACATTTTAGACACACTTATTCTTACCTCGCTTGTAGTCTGCATTCTGCTGGCTGTGTTAACTGTATCGCCAACGAGGCAATATCTTGGCTGACGAATACCTAACACACAAGGAACTACTTTGCCTGTGTGTACACCTGAAAGCCAATAAAGTAATAAAGTAAATAAAAAGAAATTTTAATGACAATAATGGAAACTAAAATGGAAAAAAAATAAGTGTCAATATTTTTTAGAACCAATCTCTACCGAATTAGCCAACGTCGTAGACAATGGCCTAAACCTCTCTCATTAAGAGAGAAGATCCGTACCCAGCAGTATGACAATATTGGGTAGACGACGGTTTTTTAGAAATCATAACATGTTATACTAATTCATATAGTTTCGAGGCTACGGAACATGTATAATCTCCCCTGGATTTTTTTTGTGTTGAATTTGGGCATTTAAATAGATATTGCTTGCTTAAATAGATATTAATTGCTCTAGATTACAAAACGTTTTATTATATTAGAAGATTATCTACAGTCTAACCTTTTTTTATTTATTTTTTTAATCCTCATGGATACCTCATGTATACGCGGCCCGGGCAGCAGCTGGGTTATGCCGGACTCTTACCGGCTAAACCCCCACTGTGTTTTCTCCTCGCACCGTGCGGCGGGAACACGGGGACGCTTTCACATCACATTCATCCGCGAACCCTCCGGTGCCTGTTCGCTTCTGCAATCCCCTCGCGTGGAGCATGAAGCTCCACTCCGACAGCAAGGCGCGCCAGAAAACACTAATGCGCGCCTTACCTCTAAGGCTTCCATCCGCAGGGTGACGGACCAATCTACAGTCTAACCAAACTTAACCTTACCAATAGTCAACATAGGCAAAGCCCGCGTGACCGCTAGCGCAGCGCTCGCCGTCGCCGCTGCGTGCGCGCGCCATCTCTCGGGCGCACCGGACACTACCATGTATACTGTTCCTACTGTTTCCACCTGAAATTTAAAAAAAAAATGCAAATAATCGTAAGCAAGGAGGGTAATGTCTTCTTAGTATAATTTCTAAAATATTGATATACTATTTACAACACTTTAAAAATTGATTAGATTTTTACAAGCACAATTTAAAGATGGAGTTATGAGGAACAAATGATTTTTTAAACTTCTCAGAGGAATACCAGAATTATAATTATTTTCAGGGTCAAAAAAACCATTAATGAATAGAATAAATAGAAGTCGGTCCGCATTCCTCCTCGTTATGCACGGTAGCTTGTAACCAGTGGCGAAGCTAGGTGTGGGCGCAGTGAGCCATCGCCCACGACCTCACACTTAAAGGGGCCTCGCGAGGCCTCTTTGGAGGTCGAGGAAGAGGCATTTTCAAGGGCACCATCCAACGGATTTGTGCAAAGGGGCCTCGCTGATCGGATTTTGCCCACGTATACTTGGTTAGTGCTACGCCACTACTTATGGCCTTAAGAAGTTGCTGCTAATCCAATTATAACAATAAATTATGTGCCATTAAAGACACAGGCTATCATTACCTGATAGCTGGAATATCCATTAGCGTATTAATCGTCGTTACCAGAATAAATGAATATCAATAGACCCTTATTACCTCTACCTAATTTTAATTTTAGTGAGTTTTCTTAAATTTCCCTTATACCGGTAATGGCTTAAATATATAATATATCGGATTGTTATTATAGAAAAGTAGTTCTTTTGAAATATTATTCCAAAATTATATTGTTAATAATCCTTTTTGTCTTGAATAACAGGCCAAACTCCTTTTTTGTCTTGATTCCTTTGAAACAAAGGTTCATTTTTAAATAATGTGTATTTATAACACAATATAATCAATATGAGGCTTATGAACCCTTTCTAGCTGTGATAACCTAATTAAGGCTAAATTCAGCATCTCAATTGTGGGTTTCAATTGTAAGACACTCACCACTGATTTTATCAAAGAACATTTAGATATTAGAATATTATTTTCACTGCTTTAAGGGGAAGAATAACATCACGAGGAAATGTACACACGAACGATTTTGTATAATCAATTTTTGAAATGTGGGTGAAGGCTATCTATGCACTTGGCCAGCGCAGTGACCTGAGGCAAATTAAACTTTAATTATGAGAGGAAACCATTTCCCTTTCTTGGCTGGAATAAACATATTAACAATATTATTAATTAATTAATAATTAATCCGAACCTTATAAACTTTGTGGGAATCCAGTATGCGGTCAATCCTGGAGTACACATCATTCATGTATGATACGGTCTGCATGACGTCTGCGCGAGTGCCCGTCTCCGTGAGTGGTATCCCACAAAACATTATTGTCACATCATATGTCTAAAAGTAAAAAAAATCTATTTGAATATGTTATAATAACAAATATTTCTACTACCTACTTGGACACATTTTCATCAGATATAGCTATTTTTGTAGTTGACTGTACTAAGTTACTTCACGTTTTTATTGCCGGGCGAGTTGACAACAGAAATATTAGGTAAATTCGAAAGATGCCAAGTCGCCCGATCGTGCAAGTTTATATCGGGCGAGATGACGAATAATCCTGAAAAGAGTGGTTACAGCAAGATTTTGAGGGCTATTTATGCAAAGCTGTTCTTATTAGGATTCTAATGGTATTTGAGATAGATAGCAATGATGTATCGGAAAGGTTTCTGTCATGCTGATCTGCATCATGACAGAAACCTATTACATGAAAGAGATAAGTGGAATTGCAATACGACGAGTCGACGACAGACAGTTTTGATCTGAGTATTTGTGTATTTGTTTTTGTATGTCAGTGTCTGCCACGATATAGGAAAAAAAAATGAGTACTAAACAGGTTTACACATTTTCTACACTCATACTAGGATTTTCTCTTGTGTCGGGTATCATCGACACACACAAGACGAATAAACAAATACCCAGACCCAGAACAGGAATCTAAACTCATTCAGATACCTGCCTGGCCGGGAATCGAACCCAGGACCCATTGCGCGTCAGACCGATATAACCGCTCCACCACGCGGGTCGTAATGTTTTAAAGTAGTGGCATAAGTGAAACCTATAACACAATTAGTGGATTCATCTTAGAAGTCGTATGATAAGTCTTAACATAGGGTAACCTTTGGGAATTCGATTGATTTAACTGACTAAATACCTTGTCAATCGCCACAGATTTGCCAGTTCTTAACTGATGAGCAACCGATTTTGGTATCATTGAGTATAGAAGTTGGTCGCTCCGCTTTTTCCACTGATCCAACAACTTGTGAGACTTCTCGAGGTTCATGCTCCTGCTCTCAGCCTTCTCAAAGAGGAGTTCTAGACGTGATAAGTGTTGCCAACCGCGGAATAACATCTCTCTGGAGAGCCCGTGTCCATTCATGTCAGCTATACATAGTCCTGCTTGTCTTAGTTCGTCCAAGTCATTGAAACTGTAATATGTAGACAAACATGTGTGTTTGTTAAACAAAATCTACTGTAGGGATTGACAAAAAATCTCCTTACACCACATACGATAATAATGGCCATTGATTATCAAACCACTAATAAAATATTTATTTATTAATTGTATTTTTCTAAAATGTACAAAAATTACATTAGGGGAAACTTCATGCTTAAAGGCTGGGCTGAAAAAATCCTTTAGGATTAAATCCTTTTAAAAAATAAAATTTCACTTACTAAGTTATATACATATGTACATATCATAATATACTCATATAAACATTGAATTCAAGAGGAAAAGTAGATAGTCTTATACAAAATTTCGACGGCATCTGTTGTAGAGATTAGAAATTTTGCGACTCCCGAGTATGTTGAATGAACATCAAACCTTCCTTGGCAGATTTACAAAAATCTGATACTTTTAAGTATTACAGTTGCATACTAACATAGGACTGCATAAGAAAATCAATGCGTCGATCTCTTCCAGTAAATAGATGGGGCCTTTAAGCAAGATTGCTCTAGCTCCCTGGGACCCTCGCCTGGAGTCGCTGACGCACCGTGCACGCCAACGCATCAGTTCCAACTCGAACATCATATTTTGCATGCATACTACCTGAGAACGAAGAGAGTGGTATTATTTAAGACGACTGGTCAAAAAAACAATCCGGAAATATCATGGTTCTAAGTATTGCAATTAAACTTTATTTTTATTATACTATAGAGGCAAGTATAAAGTTTTGCAGTCGGTAAGCGGATGCCTGAGATGAATCCTCGAAAGTTTTTGATATGTGTGGTATATTTTAAAGGTAGGAGAACCAGTGTAGTTCGACCGGGGAAGTACCACCGCCACGCCTCTTTCCAACGTGAAGCATTTATTGCGTTTCGATGGAAGGGTGTGGTTGCCGGCACACTTTTATATGAGGCGACCGTCTTAGTCCTCAGGAGTGGCAACGCGTCTGTGATTGACTTCAGAAAGAAACCCATGTTCTATTTGTTCTATTTGCTCGTTTGCTACTTCAATCAGATAAAAAAAAACATGTAATTACGTTTGCACTGCGTCTTTTGGAATCTTTAACGACATTTTTTCTGTTATCGTATGAGTATTCGGTTACCTTTTATAAAAAGTGATGAACATTAATTTATTACCAAAATTTATTTTGAAATCAGAAGTAGGTACTCACCTTGTCCCAGGTGAACGAGACTTTTGGTTTCCTTAATCGAAGAATTTCACTTATAGGAGATTTTTCAAGGCGATTCCATGGTCCACCCCAAGATTCCAGCAACTGAAACATATGTACCAATTTATTAAGTGTCTGGCCGTATAGGCCGAAATGAAATATTTTGTATTGGACCTAAGTGATCCACATCATCAAACCACTTCTATCCTACTACTTACAAAGTCTTTTAAGTGAGAAGAAATATGCTGTTGACTAAGTTATCACAATTTACACATCTCCGAATTTATGTGTACACTTTCAACGAGAGCCTCACAAGATTATCCGCATTTGTTAAAACAAATGAATATGTTACTATCTTTCGAATGGGCTCAACACTTAGTCGTCAACCTATTATTGTCCCACTGCTGAGCAGGTGTGTAGGTTTTCTTACGATGTTTTCCTTCACCGCAAAGCAGTGATCATCATTTTAGAAAAAAAACAATGGAACGTGCCTGGGATTTGAACTTCGGACCTCCCGATCGAGAGGACAAGTTTCAACGATTAAGCTATATAACAGCTCAGTGCTAAAGACTTAAAAAGTAGAGATTAAGCACCTTGTCGCCAGCGAGAACTATCTTCATTTTCCTGTCGAGCATTACACCGAACGGGAATAATTGCAGTAAGAGGGATGCTGGTACAGGTGAAAGCTGGCATGGCAGTGACTTCTTCAGCATCAGGGAATTTACCTGAAAAAACATTTTTCTGGAACTCTTTTTTGCTATATGATATATTATGTTAGTTTTAACAGTCGACAGGGGTTGCCTTTGACTTTACAAGATTTTTTGAGTGTATTTCGCAATATTTTGATAATACCTATTTTGTAACATGATTCTGAATGTTAAAAAATCACTACAAATCCATCTTTAATGAACGCAAACATTAGCTTAGCAGTGGAAAGTAATTTTATTTCAATAACATATTGTAAGTACAAGTTACCCTTGTTATAGATTTTAACAATACAAAAAGGACAAAAAGGTCACATTGTATAAAAGAAAAAGAATATTTAAGATAAGATTATAAGAATATATGGTTATCTTATAACCATTTCAAGTTTGAAATAAGAATTGTAAGTAAAATGGATCCTACATAATATTTCCACCCGATAAAAACAACCGAGTTATTTGGTGAATTGTGTTTAAACGCCACTTGTAAACCGTAGCGGGCTTCGTAAATGTAATTTAGGTGAAACACTCCAGAATCTCATTTCGTTCCCGCTTTTCCTGTTATTTACAAGTCCATTTTATTACTGCTTATTGAATTTATTATTTAGAAATGCTGAAAGACACCACTACGTTTGTTTAGAATGGTTTTCAATCGTACCCGAATAATAAATTAGAAATTATTTAATAAAAACTAGAGTACCAAAAACCTCTCTGTGATTTGTAAATCATATCAACTTTTCAAGGCCATGTAAGTTCACGGATTTTTTTAAGTATTCCAATTTCACAAAGATACACTTTGGAAATACATGAAATACATGTATATCCAGAAAATTATTATTATAATTTCAGGCACTCCTATGTTAGGATTAAGGACGTGGGTCGGGATTGTACTCCTGAGCCTGTCCTAAATCGTGTACGTGACTTCTTTTGTGTTATTATTACGAATAAAATGTTAAACATAAAATTTTACTAGTAGATTCAGTTTCATGTATTGAATGGCTTCTAAGCAATTCAATAGTTCATAGTTGTTTAACGGTTACTCGTAACTGGTTAAGATCGTAGAATATCTACATGATTAGACCAGGAAGGTACAACGGCCACACCGATTTCTAGTGTGAAACAACTTTGTCATTTCGGTAGAAGGGATTGGCTATAAAATGCAACTGTAAATGACTTTAGAAAGAACATTTGTTCTGTATGAAAGTACTTACAGATAGATGACATTGTTAGGGTTTTTCGTTACGGAATTTTCTGATTCGGTCGCCGCTCTCAAAGCACTTACTTTTACTGTGTAATATAACGCTAGATGAATCATTTGCAATGGAGCCATCAGAAACGTAAACAAGCGCTACTTAATAGATAAAGCAATATTTTGTAAGAATATTTACATAGTCACTATTATCAAACTCGAGCCTTAGTACAGCCACGTAGTAACTTCCTTCCATGCTCTCCTTCATCACAGAAACCTTCAGCTTCAAGGAGAATATGTCTTCTGCTATTTCGTAAAGTTGACCTGCGGAAAATCATAAGATTAATAGGTACTTGAATACAATTATTGAAAATTCTACTATCTATCTGATCAAATGATGTAGGTCGATCAAAACGTACCTATTAATGTTTTCTCTAAATAGAATACTTTATACTTAATTACTTAATCAAACTAATATTTAATATTATAAAGGCGAAAGTTTGTGAATGTTTGTTACTTCTTCACGTCTAAACGACTGGCGCGATTTTCGTAAAAATTGGTAGGGAGTTAGCTGACACTCTGGATTAACATATAGACTTTATTATAGACTTATAGACTTATTTTACTGTGGGAAAATATCTTATTCCCACGGGACAATCGATACATCGATTTATTTGAACGCGAGTGAAGCTGCGGGTTTCAGCTAGTTTTAAATATAAAGATGAATACACCTAATACTCGATATAACTGCAGATATTTCAGTAAGTCGACTAACCTATTGTAACATAAATCAATTCAAGTATTTCATTTAAATGCTTTGTTGGTTTTATTTTGGATTGTTGTGAAATTGTATTTACAATTCCACACAACACATCCTATCGCATATTTATGCGATAGGATTTGCCCTATCTTTGTTTTACACGCTTAGGTTATATTTCAATAAACTCCGAAACAAAGAAGCTTATTGTTCCTAAAATTAAACATGAAGGAAAATATTCAAAGAGCCCGTGGCAAAATACTAATTGACAACAAACTTATCGTGTTATCCAGCCATCCATCAGCACTTGAAAGTCCACATTTACTTCCCCTAATCTGCACAACTTTGACCGCTCCTGATCCATCAGAATCCAGCGGTTACTCGCCATCTTCGTCAGATCATCAGCTCTAGGTGGACTCGGATGGCGCTACACTCCTATTGTCCATATTATATTTCCTATTATCTTTAATTTTGCATTTCGACATTATGTTTTATTTTGATTATTTTATAATTATTTTTTAATTTATAATATTTATGCCACGAACAAAAAAAAATATTTTTTGTTCGTGGCATAAACTTTGATAAAATAAAATAAGAGTATAAATAAATAAATAAATAAAATAAAATTTACGTTAAATATTATACTATTTGTATTAACTTTTATGTTAAACTGTTAATTAATATAAATTAAAAAATAATATAAAAAATATTTTATTAAAAATATTTTATATTTTTTTTTCAATAATGTATATAGCATATGGCAGACCTTACCCATCAAGTAATGTGTGAAGCCAGTTCTAGTACTGCTGTAGACCAGCTCAGCGCCATGTATGTGGGCTCTCGTCAATTGCATGCTCGGTGACCTCATGCGAGGGAACGTGAACCGCATCCTCTGGTGTATACTGTCCACGGATTGCAGAAACGTGCAGAAGTATCGTCCAGTCGCCCGGATCATTGTGTCATAACTACGGTGAGAAGGGAAAACAATAGAAATTAAGCGTCATGTAATTATTTTTTAAAGTTGATTGAAATAGGTACTTTTGTATATGTAGTAACCATAATTAGTTTTGACTTAGGGAAATATAATAAATTCATAACACTTAAAAAAGATGTCTCAGTAAGAGATTTGTCGTCTTTCATCTTGCTCATTTAGTGTAAAATAATAATTTCAATAGAATTTTAAACAATGTTTTACCCGTAGTTAGTGAAGAATTTCACAAAACATCTTCCAAAAAAGTGCATGACCTTCTCCGGTGTCCCAAACTTATCTTTTAACGTGTTTAACTTCTCAATTTGTATGAGATTCAGGCTATTAAGCCTTGGCCTCACAGATACGCCGGAGCCACGTCGTTTATAAACATCTACTGCCACTGTGCAGCTAGTCTTTCTCATCGCGGTCTTTGCTAAATTCCTTCTAATAGTATCTGATGTTGGAGAAATTGGCTCAGGATTTTTTGGAGTATCTACTTTGGAACTGCCCTGTTCTGGTACATCTTGAATTGGTTGCGGATCTTCCTCGTCTTTTATGTTATCCAGATTTATTAAAAGACTTCTTCTATCTCTAACAGCTAAAGCCTGAGACATAGGACATGCAGTCATATCGAGTTCTTCGGTCTCATTGATTTTGTCAATAGATATTGAACTGTTTTGAGGGCGTATCTCTTCACTAGAGTTATAAGCTTCAATTTCCTTCTTGGTAACAGCTGTTAGTGCGTTGGTTGCTGTAAATGGGCACTTGTAGTTTTGAATCCTGGTATCAGCGTGGACTGAAGCGCTTCGCCAAGCTGGTTTGGATTTGAGCGACAGTTTCCTTGGCGGCGGGCTCGTTGGAGTTGACGTTGTTGGACTGTTTGCGTCTTTCGTGACAAATCTGGTCAATGCAGAGGCGAGACGTAACATGAGGGCATCTGGATATTGCTACAAATGAAAGTAAAGTTTGAATCAATAATTTTTATATTAATAATAACACGTTTTATCTTCGTAATCCCACATTACATTATTCTCCTATACCATATTCCATCACATATCCAGACTAGAAATCTGAATACATCACACATTTTCCTGTCTGGTCGGCAATCGAACCTGGAACCTAAAGCGTCTCACACTGATATGATGACGGCTTTGTAACCCGTGTTACCAAATTAGCTCAAGTACATTTAAATGTGGTAAAACCAGTAGTATACCAATGTAGTTGCAGCAGCACGACTACACTTATAAAACAAGTAGGTATTAGGTTTCTATTTTGGCTTAAAGAGTAAAGATTATAGGAAAAGTCCCAATGTATGGGATTGGGCCCAAAAAAGTAAGTATCAGAAGTGTGATTTATTATTTTGGAATCTCTTTCATTTTTTAACCAACCACTTAGGGTTTTGTGGTCACATGTAGATTTAACATAACATTATAATTTAGTCGACTACTTGGTATTTAAAATTTATTAGCACATGTTACCTGAGTAGCTCCAAAAACGGTGTTTTTGGCACCAGATTCTCGAAGAATCACTTCCCATATTTCTTCCCCGCATTCTTGCTGTAAATTTAAATAAATGTTTAACAATTAGGGACAATGCTATATTAAAGTAGGTAAAGATAATGGTGTTATTAGTAAAGCCGAGATTTTACCACGCTCAGTGTGATTGTGATGATTATTGCTGAACTTTTTTTTAAAGTGGGTAATCCTCATGGATACCCAGCTACCCGGGGCGGCAGCTGGGTTATGCCGGACTCTTACCGGCTAAACCCCCACTGTGTTTTCTCCTCGCATCGTAATTGTTGTCTACTGAACTAAGTTTAGTGAGTAAACTTAAGTGATGTTTGCAGCTAAAAGTGGGACTGAACTAAACAACCCTTAAACGTACGTAATAGTAATAGTACGGCCTTCGACTTCTTCTATAGGCTTGAATTTGACTAGCAACTATGGAAAATTTGCCCACCCCTGGAGCATAAACAATTAAAATCAACATTAACAATGTTTTATGATGAGATAACTCCCATATTGTGCCAGTAATGCAACAATTTGTAAGCGATCAATAACAACTGTTATTGAACATAGCCTTAGGTGGAAAAACAATCAGAAATTTATTACTATGCGCCAGTGATGGTAATGCTACCATTGTTCATGTGTAGGTCACAATCACCTTGGTACATCACGTACGTAACGAGGGACACATGGTTTGTGCATGTGCATGCAAAATCTTGCAAAATCAAGTAAGGACCCACCAGGGAGGTACCAGCGCTACACGTACCTATTTCTAGCGTGAAATAGTTCTTGACATGGAAGAGTGTAGTTGCCAGCTCACTTTTATATGAGGCGATCATCATAGTCGTCAAAAATAGCAATGCATCTATGAATTCAGGTAGAATCTCTATCACTATATAGTATAAAACAAAGTGCTTCCCGCTGTCTGTCCCTATAGTGGAGAAACACTGATAATTTTAGATTTTTAGTCAAGTCAACTAGTTCTGTATAAAGTAGTGATGCAACAAATGTTATTATTTGGACATTCACGATATCGAATATTATTATTTTTTTTCATTTGGCGCCAAAACGGGCGCCGTGAAAGGGCGGTAGAGTGTAGATTTGACGACCTTTCTTTTCGGTCGTCAAACTGCAGTTTGTTTAAAATTTGTATAGATCTGGCGACCTTATTTTTTGGACGTTAAACTGCAGTTCCATATTCATTACCTCGAAATGCGAATACTCATTACCTCACCAATATAATGCTGCTTACACACGTCCATGTGCGGTAGTGACTACGTACAATCAGGTCGGTTTGCTGTGTTTGTTTGTAGTCCATACCTTTTAGCAACATTTACTATCTATTTTATTTAACTCTAACGTATCAAAAGTAATTAAATGTTATATTATTTTAAACACGTAACAGCTACTTATAAGAAAAATATACTCTATCTGCGGAGGAAAGGGATCTTGGGAGTAAGTTGTAATGAAATAACGGTTCACATCGAAACATTCATTGGCGCTGCAAGCGACAGCATTGAGGAACTTTTGGCAAATTTCCTGAGGGCCATGAAACATTCGCTGCAAGCGACATTAACCCACCGCTGCACGCACCAGCGTTGAGTGTTAAAACAACTTGAGCCGATAATACATACAAGGCCACGAAGTTTCGCAGCATATTGTAGGATTTTTTTCCTAAAATTTGCTTACCGCTTAGGTTTGCAGGGCGAAGAGAATATTTCGTGGCTCTTGGGCATACACATACCTACATTTCAATGCTGGAAAGTTGCAGTATCTTGTCTTGTAAAAACAGAATTTTGAAGTTAAAAATATCACTATTCTGATTTCATGTATATTATTATTATTTTTTAAGATCGACAAGTTCGCTTTCCGTCGCCGAATTGGTCTCAACGCTTTAGCGTTTTTGCTTAAAACGGATATTTCGTGGCTTCACGGAGAATATTTCACTACATCGCATTTGTATTCTTAACATGCGCACATTGAGGCACCACTTTCAATGAATACACTTACAATAAATGGATTCCAAATGAACTCAAGATGTAGCTAGTCCCTATAGAGTGTTTTATTGACCGATTCGTCAATTTGTAAGTAAGATGCAATGGTATACAAGGACACTTTAGATAACACTACCCTAGCTATAAATGTGATGTAAAGCGAAAATAACTAAACTTTCAATGTTTTATATGGATGTAGTAAACAAGCTTGCACTATATTTAAACATAAGTGGTAACGATCGCCCTTTTTTTGTTCTCGAGGAAACCTTCAAAAGGTATCCGACGGCGTCGGAGCGACGCAGGGCTATGTGGGATTTTTACCGCACTAAACTCCCCCCGGTGGCCAGCCTCGGCGCTAACAAGAGGGCTCCAAAGGAATGCAACCCGAATGCTCTGAGCGCGTTGCCCCATCGGACTCCTACTGGGCTGGGATGGGCGGCTGGGCCCACCGCCCCGTCTAGTCTTTACGACGGTATGCGACCACACATACCACCGTCCTTCACGGGATCGCCTGACCGAACGGTTATAACTTCCACTCTAGCCGCCCGCAACCCCGAAAGCCCCTCTTAGTCGCCTCTTACGATAGGCAGGGGATGCCGTAGCCCTATTTTGATCCCGGAACTACAAGGACGAGGCAACGATCGCCCTAGGCATCTGTAATTAACACCAGACGAGTGTCCTATATGAGGATGGGCATAGATGCTATGCTAACCCTGGGGACCTTTAATTAAATAAACACAATTAATCAAAACGGTCATATGTAATGCCAGGAACTATTATATTGATATGAAGCGTGTTAAAATTGGAATGAAGCTATCAAAAGTCCTGACAGTTGAAATTCTCAGACAATTAAAACTGAGAGGATAGTTTCGGTCTCTACATAAACTATGATCTCGTATTTATCTTGATGACAAGCACTTTTCAGAAGATGTTTTTGTCATATGCGAGTAAGTGCTTCAGACGACGCGTGACACGGATATCTTATGAATATTATAAAAGCGAAAGATTTTGACGGTGTATGTATGTTTGTTACTTGTTCACGCAATAACAAGTAATGACGACCCGCGTGGCGGAGCGGTTGCCATACCGGTCTGATGCGCAATAAGTCCCGAGGTTCGATTCCCGGCCAGGCAGGTATCTGAATGATGAGTTTAGATTCATGTTCTGGGTCTGGGTGTTTGTGTAATCGTCTTGTGTGTGTGTGTGTGTTTTTTTTATCTGACTGAAGTAGCAAACGAGCATGCAGTCCACCTGATGGTAAGTAGCCACTGCCGCCCATGGACATCTGTAATCAACTTTATACAGAACATGGGTTCCATCTGAAGTCAATCACAGATGCGTTGCTACTCCCGAGGACTACAATGGTTGCCTCATATAAAAGTGTGCCGTGTGTTTCCATGGTACCCAAAACACGTAGAAAGCGTGTATTCTTCACGTATTGTTTGTGATCTGGATTACACAATATAGTAAATATGAGCGAAAACACTTCCCAAAGGAATAACGCCAATTATTTATTCGCATATATATTTACTGGTTGCACATCTCTGGCCACATACAATTGTTTCAATCCAAGTGCGTCAGAAGGGGGTAATGTTTTTCCAGCGTATTAGTACGTCTGACATATGACATAATTTGAAAGGAATAACATTTTTGAACATAGCGAATGTTAGTAAAAAGACCACTACCAAAACTATATAGTTCATTTTTTTATGTCTGGACGGTTCGACCTGCCTCTCTAGCCCGCAACCCCGAAAGCCCCTTTTAGTCACCTCTTACGACAGGCAGGGGATACCGTAGCCCTATTCTGGTCCCGGAACTACGTGGACAAAAAACTGGTGGTACTTACACTTTAGAAATAGGCGCAGCCATAGTGAACTACGTAACTAGAGCCTTACAGTGTTCACTATTATTTTAGTAGGCTTAGGCTAGTCTAGATTCTATCTAGACCCTCGTCATTACTCTTGGTCGCTTCTGTAAAATTAATGAACCCACAGCCCGTTTGTCTATGACAAAGACACGTTAATGCTTGAAGTAATTTAAATTATCTTTCTGAAAGTTTTGGGTCGAGTTATAACTAAATATAAGTTCAATTAATTAAGGTCGAAAAGTTATACAAAGTACATTTTGGAAATATTATCCTTATAAAGTGGTAGACCCTATATTTCTATAGGGGAAGTCATGGGACTTGGCAATGGTGCCATACCTATTTCTAGCGATCTTGCATTTCGGTTGACGTATGTGGTTGACAGGTCACTTTCATATGAAGCGACGGTCTTAGTCCTCCGGAGTAGCTTTTTCGACCTGAGAAGTACCACCACCACACCTATTTTTCAAGGTGGTAGAACCAGTGTAGTTCGATCGGAAAAGCACCACCGCCACTCCTACTTCTAGCGTGAAGCATTTTTTGCGTTTCGACTGAAGGGTGTGATTGCACACTTTCATATCAGACGACCATCATAGTCCTCGGGAGCAACAACGCATCTGAGATCAACTTCAAATGGAACTCATGTTCTGTATGAAGTTGCTTGTAGATGTCAATGGGTGGCAATGGCCACTTACCATCAGGTGGACTGGGTGCTCGTTTGCTGCTTCAGTCAGATAAAAAAGATTTCAGACAGAAGATCTGTTCAACCTGCTTAAAATTGTTCATAGATGTCTATGGGCAGTTTACAGATGTCTACCATTTTTCATTAGGACTGAATGTTACTTTGCTACTTACAATTACACTGTTAGACTTTTTATTCAACATTGTGCTGTATAATTCCGGTCTAGAACAGCACCATACGTTCCCTTTCCATGGATGTCGTAAGAAACGACTAAGCGAAAAATCCAGAAGATTTTCTACACTTATTTTTCTTTTATGTTTCAACAGTCGGGTTTTGCAATAATGTATATAATTATTTTATCGTAGGAGAGACCTCGGGACGCAGGTAATTAGAAAATGAAAATAGATGAACATTATTAAGATTGTTCCTTGATATTATGCAGTGCCGGATTAAGCCGACGCGGGGCCAGTAGCAAATTCTGACAGGAGGCCATAGTTTGCTCAAGGGTATTAAATAATACAAAACTGTTACTAGTAAACTTTTCTGGACTTAATCTGGGAATATTTAGAGATGACACTTTTTATATCTAATTTCTATGTATATCTTCTTTCAGTTTAACATTTTTAGGATAGCAAAGATAGTAAAATATAAATAGCAGGTAGATGATGGGCCACGGGGCCCCTTTAGTCGCAGGGCCCGTAGCATTTGCTATTCTTGATTTGTGTCTAATCCGGCACTGATAATAAGTAAGCTTAAGATCTTAGAACTTCAGGTTACGGTAAGAGAACATTGTAATTATGAGTGAAACCTTGAAATTAAATATTAAAGACGGTTATTATTACGAGTAAATTATGCGATATTATGTATTCAGTGTAATATACTACAGCCGTATAAATGGAATTTATAATATATTTTGAACATAACATTATTTTTGTCTGTTTTGGACGGATTTCATGAATAATTTTATTAATAATTCAGGGGGATGAAGGTGAATGAATGTCTCCTGATTATAACATTTTTAATTGATTACAATCTAATTTTTTCTGCTCATTCCTTTGCAACAAAGCAAACCCAAAAAATAATAAAGGTAAATGAATTAACAAGACACAAAAATGAATGTTATATCAGTAATAGGCAATGTAGCTATAGGTTAAGTGTAACAAAAAAAATCTACCAAGATAAGTTGTTTGTTTAAAGTTATATTCTTAGTAGCCTACTTTGAAAACCTTACCTAAGGGCCAGGAATCATTTGCTTTTTTTTGTTCTCGAGGGGGAAACCTTTAAAAGGTACCCAACGCCGTAGGAGCGACGCAGGGTTATGTGGGATTTTTACCGCACTAAAACCCCCCCGGTGACCGTCCTCGGCGCTAAAAAGAGGACTCCGGGATCTCGAAACTACCTCAACCGGAATCCTCTGAGCGCTTTGCCCCATCGGGCTCCTCCCAGATGGGCGGCTGGGCCCACCGCTCCGTCTAATATTTACGACGGTATGCGACCACCCATACCCATTAAGAGTTATTTTAATTTTTATAATTTTTTAAGCAAATGTAATATTCAACGCTGATGTACCTATGCAGGGCTAATCTGAGCACCACAAAGCTTAAGCGTCATTCACATAGCGCTACACTTGTCATCATTACCTAGTATAAAACAAAGTCGCTTCTCGCTGTCTGTCCCTATGTATGCTTACATCTTTAAAACTACGCGGCGGAGTTTAATGCAGTTTTTTGGTAGATAGAGTGATTCAAGAGGAAGGTTTTTATGTATAATACGTATATAATAGAGAAAATAACTAATGATTTTAGATATTTGACTGTTAGACGGAACGAAGTTCGAGTCAACTAGTTAATTGTATAGTTTCAACAGAAATCATTCGCACAGGAATTGTGTGAATCACTGTGTGGTAAAGCTGTCGTAACCCTTTTTATACGTCACCCTTGTCGCCCTTTTTCTAAATCAAAATCTAGTCATCTGAACGCTTTTGTTACCTAAAGCTTAGGTACTTACGTACCTATAAAGGGAAAATATCACAAGGTCCCATCTTTCATCTTTTTAAAAGTATTATTAAAAAAAGAATCTGCAATAATACGTATGTGATTATAGTTTCAACAATCAGTTCGTCCACCAATTCGCACTTGGCCAGCGCGGTGTCCTATGGCCTAAAAACTCTCTTATTCCGAGAGATACCCGTGCCCAGCTGTGGGACAATAATGAGTTGACGATTATTATAGTTTGTGAGTTTTAATAAGTTCACACTTTCTTATTTATGTATTATATGCGTGTTATCCATGTTGGTTTAGTTAGTAAGGATTCAATATTTTACGCTTATGTTTATAGTCGAAAGTCTAAAAAATAACCTTTGGTGTTGAAGGCATGAAAGCGATTGCGAAGAACCTGTTATTATATCGTAATATACCAACATTTATTATAAAAAGCCAGATAGAGGTATGTATATACATATATTGATATTGTTATACTAATAATAAATAAATACGCCTTCTACACTCATAGAGTCACACTAGGATTTTCTCCCGTGTCGTGGGTGCCATGGACACATACAAAAACGGATACACGAACACCCAGACCCAGACCAAGAATCTAAACTCATCATTCAGATACCTGTCTGGCCGGGAATCGAACCCTGGACCCACAGCGTGTCAGACCGGTACGGTGACCGCATCGCTACGCGGTTCGTCAACTATGAAAATATTAATTAAATAAATATGCATACATATTACAACTTATTGACATAGATTGTTAAATTTAAAATAAGATAAAATTAGAAAATTCTTTGTTAAATAACTATTTTTATCTTTAATATTATTGCTCAAATTAAAAATATTGAAAGTGTAGTTCAAACATTTTAAAAGTTTGAGCAAACCTCACTGAAACGGTTTTCTAGACCGTCTATTCGCAGATAGATAGTGCATTACCTATTTGATTAAATAAATTGAAGGCAATATTTATTTCTTGCAATACTTACTATTATAAAATGCTGCACACTTTCAAGAAGCCACCCGTACATTGTGACTAAAACTTCACTACTTAACAAAAAAATTGATTAAAAACAAAGTCAAAAATGTATATTAAATTTACGCTTGAAACTTCAATCTTTTTATCCAGATTTTATATCTTTTACCGGATATCTTTTACCCAGAGTATGTTACGGTAACACGTGTACCCGGTAAGGCTTTCACGCAGCTACTAAGCGTAAGGGTGCCATATTTCGTCGGCTCTCACGTTTTACATTCAACCTTAATTTAAACATAACATATTTAGAGCCTGAAACCTAAAAGCGAAAATTTTAGGTATCCTTTTTAGGATTATCCTTAGTGAAGAATGATTAAATTCACAATATTTAAAAAAATGTAATGAAAAGTGGTAGGAGGCTGGTTCGCTTCCGGAGGCACTATCGCCACACCAATTTCCGCTTATAACAGTAGTTTTAAACTGTGTTCTGTGTTAAAGGGTGTAGTGGGGATGATATACTAATATAAAGCATTAACTCAGTCCTAAGAGTAGCAACGCATCTATGTCGACCTTGGGATGTGAAGTAGGATTGAAATTCTATTTAAGGCTGGACACACATGTCCGGACGGTAGTATCCGTCTACCATCAGGTAGATTCTCGTCAACCCTTTATTGTCCCACTGCTGGGCACGGGTCTTCTCTCAGAATGAGAGAGTTTTTGGCCATAGTAAACCGCGCTGGCCAAGTGCGAATTAGCGGACTTCACACACCTCTGAGAACTGTTTTTTTAAGAACTCTCGGGTGTGTAGGTTTCCTCACGATGTTTTCCTTCGCCGAAAGGCAGTGATAATTAATTTCTAATACGCACATAAATCAGTGGTGCGTGCCTGGGTTTGAACCTCGAGCCTCCCGATTGAGAGGGTAAGCTTATTAGATTATCACTGCTCTACCAGGTGGATTACATCGTTAATTTCTCCGATTTATATAACGATAATCAGATATAACGATAAAACACGTATATAATATAAGAAATAAGTATGCGTGCAGCAAACTATTACATATGTTGGTTTTGGAATACAATAGGTGCGTGACGTCACATAGTACACTACGCAAAGTAATTTAAAAATTAAGGAAAATAATGTCCTCGGTGACGTCTGGATAAAATTAATTTCATTTTATGCAAAGTTTGACTTCTATTTGGGTTATATATAGCATTTACTTGTTTTTGCTCTGTGAGGAAGAAGAGCAGTGATAGCCTTATGGTTGAAACTTGCCCTCTCAATCGGGAGGTCCGAGTTTCAAACCCAGGGACGCACCACTGAGTTATGTGCGTATTAGAAATTAAATATCACTGCTTTTCGGTGAAGGAAAATATCGTGCGGAAACCTACACACCCGAGAGTTCTTAAAAAAAAGTTTTCGTAGGTGTGTGAAGTCCACTAATTCGCACTTGGCCACACAATAATGGGTTGACGATATAAGTATATATCGTTTTTGCTCATCAATTGCAATATAAAATATAAATTGCAAGCTTAATTTTTCAGCTATAACTAGTATTAACAAGACAAGATCAAATCTTGTCTGTTTCTTTCGAGAAACACATGGACTCGTACTAAGGTACAAGAGTCTTATTTTTTTATGTTTGTATGTAATTTAATCTTTCCTCAAACGGATTGAATTAACATTTGAAAATTACCTAACATTTCATATCTATGTTTTTAACCGATTGAAGCAGTACCTATACATACTAACTAACTTTATATAGAACATGGGTTTTATCTGAAGTCAATAAGTGAAGGTGGTAGAACCTGTGTAGTTCGACCGGGGAAGTACCACCGCCACACCTATTTCTAGCGTGAAGCATTTCTTCCGTTTCGATGGAAGGGTGTGGTTGCCGGCACACTTTTATATAAGGTGACCATTACAGTCCTCGGGAGAGATTTTAAAAAGAATCTCGTCAACCCATTATTGTCCCACTGCTGGGCACGGATCTTCTCTCAGAATGAGACAGTTTAAGCCACAGTCCACCGCGCTGGCCAAATGCGAATTGGTGGACTTCACACACCTCCGAGACCTTTTTTTAAAGAACTCTCGTAGAGTTTCTCACGATGTTTTCCTTCACCGAAAAGCAGTGATAATTAATTTCTAAAACGAACATAATTTTAAAAAATCTGTAAAGTTAGAACCTCGGACCTCCCGATCGAGAGGGCAAGTTTCAACCATTAGGCTATCATTGCTCTGCCCATTAGCCTATGACTGCTCTGCATAGGCTTAAGTAGAATAAAGATAGAGATTTGTATATAAAGAACGGTATCTAATGAGCGTCATCAGTAAATCTTCTTAAAGTTTTAATGTATTAGCACAACATTTAATGTAAGGTCGTTAACACGTTATATTACACTAAGCTAAATTTATTATAATGTTTACTTAGCAAAAGGAATTCATTTTATTAACAAAGTTCTCCGCTTTCAAAGTATTGAAGAAACTATTCTCAACAAACTTTTTCACTAGTCTTCAAAAGTCGAAACTAGGATGCCTTTTGTTGGTTATCTACATATGTATGTATTTATGGATACATAAAATCTTTTATCCGTTTTTTCCAAAAATCGTATAGTCGTTTTTACGTGAAACTAGAAACAAAAGCTTTATGATGACGTCAGGGATCGGCAACTCATTCTAGAGCAGCGGTACTCAAACTTTTTATTGTACGGGCCACAAACATGTTTCAGTGGAGTGTCACGACCCACAAGCAGTGGCGTAACATGGCGTTGAGTTGCCCGGGGCGAAACAAAAAAAATAAGAAACGGATCGCGAACCCCACTTACTGCAAATTATCGACCAAGCTCGGCAAATCAAAGGGGACCGGCGGAACACATGCGGTCCGCGGGCCGCAGGTTGAGTGTAGCTGTTCTAGAGCCACTATTTGTTGTCCGCGGATCTTCCTAGAATAACTAAACTATTGCTTGCGTTTCTTCAAATATATAAATTGGTCGATATAATTTTGTTTGTGATGGCCCAATTTTCGCAAACAACTTACGTTAATTTTAGCTATTTATCGCCGAACGTGGCTCGCTATTAGGTATCTCATGTAGGTACTAATTCTATGAAAACCTAGTGAAAACGTGTATAAGTCGGATATTTGCCAAATCAACTTTCAATACTAAAGTTGTTAGACAAATTGATATCACTGTATAAAAAACGGAGTTTAATCTTAGGATCTTCTCGTTGGTAATAATTTTGCTAAAAGTGACTTATACCAGTTTTCGTCTGTTAGGAAACGTGTGAGTTACCAATAAAACCAGCTTGTGCAAGAAGAACTCGCGCATGAAGGGTTCCTTACCATTATCAATAAAATACGACACAAAACCATGTTTCTTGTATTATATTTATGTTAATCTGTGCTTAGTATTTGTTGTTCTAGCGACAACAGAATTACATCATCTGTGAACATTTCAACTGTCTAGCTATCACGGTTCATGAGGTACAGCCTGGTGACAGACAGACAGAGGGACAAGCGGTCTTAGTATTAGAGTTCCGTTTTTACGTTCTGTGTTGGTAAAAATATTGCCAAAAATTCTCACCGACAAGTACAAGAAGATCTCTTATCAAAGGGTACTCTTGTATCGCAAAAAGCGACGTACAAAATCACATTAGTATCAGAACTACGCAAGTGTCATATAAAAAGGGCCATCAATCAACGCCACTAACTTTGACGGGTGTGCTAAACGATAAGTTTGAGAAAACAAGCGAACATGTGTTGGGCCAAAGTTTACTTCGAATTATCACTGGTAATATATATTATAATTATTATAAATATATTATAATTATGACGACCCGCGTGGCGGAGCGGTTACCATACTGGTCTGACGCGCAATGGGCCCCGGGTTCGATTTCCGGGTTGTTTTATTTATATTGATTGCAAGTATTGCAACTCATATGTTTTATGTAACTTCTATTAATAAGTGGGATTTATCGATACTTAAAATGTCTCAGAGCATGAAAACTTGCATGAAATTTTTAAATCACTAAAACACACAAGCATGCATTGGTCATTTCAGGCCTTCTTATGTCTGTAATAAAGGAATAAAGCAATGTCGACAGATTCTGGTAGTATACCACTCGTATCTGGGGATAAAGATTCACGTCGATAGTTAACAATTACTGTCGGCCATTGTTAAGCAGTGTTTGTACTTAAGTATTTAAACAAATCCTATATTGGGAAGAGAATGTAGATATCATATAGTTCGTCATGTATTGTCACAGATTGTTTCGGGAGTTAGCTGTGTCGGATTGGGCGGAAGCCGACTACCATGTGTCATCATTGCGACGATTGTCTCGATGAGAAGGCCCAACGTACGCTGGACGTAGGCCCTGCGTGGAGTGAGGAGCGCAGCGCGCTCACCTCTGTATTAGGTCCCGACCTATTGCTTCCGACCATGGTTCGCACCATGGTTGGAGATGACAGGTCGTGGCAGGCGCTGCGATCCTTTTGTGAAGCAGTAATGCTCGCGAAGGAGGTGGTGGAGAGGTCCAGGGAAGATAATGCATCTTCCCAGCCGCATCGTCGCAGACGCATGGGACGCCGGAGAGCGGCTTTCGCAGAGACCCACTCTTTCCCAGTGCCATAAGCCCACCTCATGTCATTCAACCTCTGGTCATTAGGGCTCGAGATGTCTTGTTTGCGTTTAGCATGCACATCTCATGAGGGACACCACTGAGAGGGGCCTCTTCCTCTCGGGACGGGGCTGGCGTTAATATTAGCGCCGGCCGACGCTGCCGGACCGGAAATGTAATGCTAACGCCTTCACCGGCACCGAACGTCCAGAGGAACGCCGCGGAGTTTTAGTCGGTAAGAGTCCGATATACCCCTTACGCTCCCCTGGGCCGAAGTGGATCCATGAGGATTTTTCCGCATTAAAAAAATGTATTGGCACAGATACAACTTACATCGCATCTTAATCGTAAAAAAAAAACTTTTTAAAAATTTTGATTTGCGACTTTATCACCTAGTTCGTTCGCTTTACGGTATAAACTTGCGAAACATAAATTTTGAGTTATATCTTTTTATGAATAAAGGTGCTATATATTGGTTCACAGTCACGTATATTGGCTCCAACATTTGCCACCAATGTTGTCACATACTTGTCACTTACGCAAGAACGAATCCATCGCTTCAGTATAACCATCTGTTATTGCTATGCGCTTCACAGAAAAATTTAATCGAAATGCCTTGTCGAGTTAACCTTATTGTCTATTAGACATGTATTTATAATGTTTTTGTCTTTATTATTTTTTCTATATTGGTATTACATGCTATATATTTTTTTGTATGGCATCTTGGATAAATACCAAGTACTTATTGTTTTAAGTGTACTTTGACGGTCAGGTTCCAGTTTTAAACACCGTTAAAAATAAAGGTGCCTAATTTCTAAAACTTCCTAGATAACTAATTTAGTAGTAACTAGTTTAAGTAGCACACCAATATAGTCCACCAATTCGCACTTGGCCAGCGCGTTGGATTATGGCCTAAACTCTCTCATTCTGAGAGAAGACCCGTGCCCAGTAGTGGGTCAATAATGGGTTGACGAGAGAGTTTAAGTAGAATTATAATTATTGAAGTGAAACTTCTTTATCGGGGTTGTTGAAGTGAAACTTCTTTATCGGGGTTGGAAAAAAAATTAGTGTAACATTTTTTCGTTACGCGCCATCTTTTTTTTCCGTTACGCGCCATCTTTTTGTTATCCCTACCACGCGTGATATTAGATAGATTATTATAGATTAGATTATTAGATAAAGTTTAATAAAAGCCTTTTATTAAACTTTATCTAATTTAACTTTATTTAACCAATTTCTGTAAAGTTGCATATAGTAAATTATTTTTTGAAAAATAACGTCATAAAGAAGTTTCACTTCTTACGAGTGTACGCTAGTACACGCACATATATTTTTTATTAGCGTAGAAGTAAAACATCGTAAGCAGCGCAAAATCTATAGGAAACAATATATTTGCAAATATTGCACAAGATAAAAAACCTCTAACTTTTAAAGATGTGAATATCTCATCATGGTGAATTTTGAGGCAAGTTTTGAGATACAAAAATACAACTTTATACGAGATGGATATGGTATGGAATTTGGATATTCTCACCAAAGTTTGACTAAGATGACTGGAGTATTTGTTTCATGATTAAACATTTTTTTTTTCACGCACGTCACTGCGATATTTGAAATTTGAAGGTGTTAGAACTCTTAAATGTTCACCTCCGGATGTATCATCGCTATACCTATTGCCCACTGGCTTAAGCGTGAGCTTTACTCTCACTATGCCGCTCAGTGTCGATTTTACAGGGTAAAATTGTTCTTATATTTATATTGTTTTTAAATAAAAAAAAATTGGAAACTATACATATTTTTACATTATAATAACGTTGTTTAGACCTGTTTTGTTCTTGGTTTGCTAGAGCCATACTTATTCGAATAATTCCAACTAAAGTTATGAGCAGCAACGCATTTTTGACCAAACTCAGATTGATTATAAATTTCCACAGGCGGCAATGATCACTTACCGTGACTGACTTTGATAAAGATATAACTATTTGCAGGATATCGTACAGTTTTAATGAAAAGTGTATTTTATTCGACCATTTAATGTAGAGTTCGTGGAAAATTAACCAAGCAATTCTAGTTGAGACATTTTTATGTATGTAGCTTCGTAGCCTAAATAGAGCGTTCTTATTAAACTGTCTATATTTTTCTCATCTGTCCTTCAATTTTCTTTTATTTGTCCATTGCCTAATTGTGGAAATAAGCTAAGGATTTAGGTAAAATTCGGTTGTTTTCTCGAAATAAATTTATTCTTCTTGGCATAAACGACATATTCGTACATTATGAAGACTTGCCTGGAGAAGGATGATGTCGCTTTCATGTCGCTCCGATATGCCATGGTGAGCGGTCGGAGCGGAGTGAGTGGTCGGAGCGACATGAAATAGATTCCGAATTCGATTCCCGAGATATGTATCTGAATGCTGAAGTTCGATTTCTTGTCTCTTGGGTATTTGCTTGTATATTTTTCTCTTTGTCATAGCGACCATAATACGGGAGAAAATTCTACTTTGGTGCTATGGATGTAAAAAGCTTGATTATTATTATTATATAACAATATTAAGGATACTGTTCGGTATATTTAAGTATAAGTACATCAATAGTAATTTATATTATTAGTAGTACATCAGTAGTATTTATAGTAGTATAAGTACATCAGTAGTAATTTTTTTGAGGCAACGCATTGAACGCATTTTTTAGGGGTGCCGTGCTTCGTTACTCGGAACTTAAAGCTTGTATATATACAGAATGTTAAGAAAACTTCGATAGCATGTTTCAGGAGTGGCGCCATCTCTTGATTAGTTGCGAGAACTTGCCACATGACCATTACCGAACGACAAGCAAATCAATGGTGTCATTATTGCCAGGATGATATCACATTTTATCGCTACATCAATTACTGTTGATGGCAGCCAAATAGCCACGATGGAAGAAATCAGCTCACCAATAAGGCGATTACTGCAACGTATGATGTCACATATCAATTTGCAGCCAGAATTGGTTCACGAATCACAACTAGGCCGCACGCAATTGCCTGTGCCCTTCGAAGGACGACTACAATTGGGTTAATGTCAACTTGGTCGGAACTAGAAACGACTAGAACATAGATTTATTTATTTATTTATTTAAAAAGGGCAGCCAACAAAACAATACATTACACTTACAATTAAAAACTACATTAGGCTTAAATTAAATGCTGTCTTAATAACAGGCCACCACGGCATGCATCGTGGTCGAGTTTAAATACTTAAGATTATATTAGAACACTTAATTGTACGTATTAGAATAATAATTACGTATAGTATATGTATATGTAAATGTGGTATGTATGTATATATGTATAGTGAAAAAAAAGGTGTTAATGAAGAGTGTTAAGATTGTTAAGATGAAGAAGTTAGATAATGTAAAAGAAGTCATTGTCTTTAATGTCTTCTATGTTTTCATTGAGAGGATTCTTAATTGGACTTAATAGTGTAAGTGGCTCTTCAATCGACAAAGGTTTTTTGATTGTCGTTTTATAAAGTTACGTATACTGATGGTCGCATTTTCTGGACTTTTTCTATCTGAGATATTAAATCGGATATCATTTAACAATGTTCCTTTGTAGATAGCATCGTAGTACCGCTGATACGACTAAAATATCGTGAATTTCGTGAAGTCTATGTAATTTAGCTTGCGATGTTTATAGCTGGTTGATGGTTGAATCATACCCTCTCGATTGGGAGGTTCGAGGTTCAAACCCACGCACCACTGATTTTTGAAGTGAAACTTCTTTAGGCGCATGAGGGTAAAATTTTTACGGATGAAACGTCACGCCGGTATGCAACGGAAGTGTCGGAAAAGAGAGAGAGAGAGTGATCGAGACCGATTGAGAGAGAGTAAGACAGCGCGAACGTAGCATGAGCAACTAGCCGTGGAGTGAGAGTAGGGAGCAAGCGAGTGAGAAAGATTGAGAGAAAAAGTGAGACAGAGCGAACGTCGTATCACGCCTTTTTCCCTTCCTCTTAATCTTGGAAATTTAAAGTTTTAGATTTGTATAAATATAAACAAGATTTATAAATTAGTTCGCCAAAAAAGTTTCACTTCTGACATGTGTACTTTGTACGCACGCATGTTTTTTTTTTAATTATGTGCGCATTAATTATCACTGCTTTTCGGAGGAACATCACATCGTGAGGAAACCTACACACACGAGAGTTCTAAAACAAAAGTTCTCGGAGGTGTCCGTGTTCTCGGCACTTGACCTACGCGATGGACTATGGCCTAGACTTTCTGATTCTGTGAGAAGACCCTTGATCAGCAGTGGGACAATAACAGGTTAACGAGATCATGTTTATATCTATCAAAAGCAAAGCTAAATTCTAATATTCCTGTTCGATCCACTTGTGAACAATAAAGAATATAAGTCTGTGTACTAATTGTATTGCGAAAATATGAATGCATTACGATTGTGATTGGTAACCTTGTAGTAAATGAGCTTTATTGGCTTCCTGGATCTGCTTAAGGCTTGTTAACTTCATCTTTAATGATGACGGTTACTGAGAACATGAATCAAAGTTCGATTTCTATTGAAAGTACGTGTATCGGAAGCTTTTGAAGTTAATTCTGTATTAGATAGGAATGTGTGCAAAATTTGAAAAACCCGTGGTATGTAATTAATTAATATAGGTGATGGACATAAAAAAATAGGTGTAGATGGAACAACAAGTGTAGTTCAACCTTGGAAGTACCACCGCCACACCTATTTCTAGCTTCAAGCATTTCTTGCGTTTCGATTCGTTATATTATGGACGACCCGTGCTGGAGCTGTCACCATACCGGCCGAAGCCAGAAGGTTCGATTCTCGGCTAGGCATGTATCTGAATGATGAATTTAGATTTCTGTTCTGGGTCTGGGTGTTTATGTATACGCCTTTGTATGTCTATGGCACCCACGACTCGGGAGAAAATCCTAGTGCCGGTCTGTGAATGTAGAAAGTGTTTAGTGTTTATATTATTAAAAGTCAGTAATCCTATCTACCACCAATTCGCACCTGGCCAGCGCGGTGGACTATGGCCTAAAACTCTCTCATTCTGAGAGAAGATCCGTGCCCAGCAGTGAGGTAATAATGGGTTGACGATATATAATCCTATCTAGGATTGTCAGTTACAACGTTAACTAAAGCCCAGATATTTTCAAAAGGATTTTCTATTGTAAGGGTAATATGTCCGGTCGAATAAATTGTGGTCACCAGATTTTTTACTATAAAGCTTGGTAACCTTATTGCTAACCGAAATTGAACTGGGTTTCCTTCAAGATTACCTCGGAACGGTCTACGAGAAAACGAGTGACAAATCGTACCATAATTGCAGATCGAATCTGTGTTTATGTTTATACAAAACAAAAGCTTGTTATCGCTTGGCAGAAGTTTCTACCAATTCTCCAAGTTTAAGAAGTTTGGGTAACAGTTGATAATATTCAAAGAATGATATATTTACTTTTAAGAGAAATTTACTAGAATTGGGAATAACTAACGTATAAAAATAGAATTAGTGCTGTCTGTCATATTGAAATAAAAATACAGGAGTTTTAAAAGACCTCTCCGTCGTTTCCTCGATGCAATAAAGAAACCCGTTTTATTTAAGGTGTTTTTAAGTGACATTATAAATAATAAAAAATGGGGGTTTTTAACCCAAATATATTTAGAATTTTTGCGTAAAATACTGTAAACTTGTCACAAAGAAAAAATTTATACCTTTTCATGGTGTGGTCCGAACCTGATTAACCTTTAGGCTTTAGGCTGCAGCCTAAGATTGAGGGGGCGCGCTGATATCGTGTTTTCGCATGCACTATTAATCTAGCATCATTGCATCTACCCTAAATATTTCAACTAGACCGAGACAAAACACTTAGATACCAGAGGATGTAGATTTGGCGATCTTTTTTTTGCTCGACGAGCTGTAGGCTCTTTTTTTTTTATTTGATTGAAGTAGCAAACGAGCGTGCAATCCACCTGATGGTAAGTGGTCATTGCCGCCCATGGACATCTGTAATCAACTTCATACAGAACACACAGAATACAGATGCGTTGCTACTCCCGAGGACTATGATGGTCGCCTCATGTAAAAGTGTGCCGGCAACCACACCCTTCTATCGAAACGCAAGAAATGCTTCACGCTAGAAATAGGTGTGGCGGTGGTACTTCCCCGGTCGAACTGCACTGGTTCTACCACCTTCAAAAGTTAATACTTTTAGGCCGACTGTAACACACCTGGTGGGGGCGCGTCTTTATAATTAGCCTAGAGCGGTCAGAATTCTTGATCAGTCGCTGGGTGTGGTGGATAACTATGTTGATTGACTTTGGTAGCACCATCACTACTATAGTTTCTGCCATTAGGCTGTTATAAAACCATGTCAAACGTTGAATGTTGTAACACCTTTAGGAGGCAACGCACATGCATTAATACAAAAAGGGAACTCACCACCAAATATTCCTTAATACTTTGCAATAGAACTCCGTACATATTTGAACGCGTAGCTACCCTCTGTCGTGGCTAAGTGAATGCCTTTATGAAGCCTTGGATACCCTCAAACAGTAAACGTCATAGTTTAAGTTATTGCCACGTTAAGGTTAATTCTACTATTGTATTATCTCTTCGCGGCTCTCAAAATCTTGGGATCTGTAGGTTGAGTTTTTTTTAAGTAATATTGGAGTAGAAAACGTGTACGCTAATAATATCTGTAACACACAGACTTCAGGTAAACCTTGGATAAGACTCTCAACTTTTTTTTTATAATAATGAAGTAGCAAACGAGCATGCAGTCCACCTGATGGTAAGTGGTCACTGCTGCCCATGCGGACATTTGTAAGCTACTTCATATAGAACATAGGTTTTATCTGAAGTCAATCACAGATGCGTTGCTACTCCCGAGGATTAGGGTGGTCGCCTCATATAAACTGTGCCGGCAACCACACCCTTCAACTTATTTGGAGTTGCCAAGTAAGATCCGAGTTTTATCTGATATTGGCCACAGATGCGTTGCTACCTCTGAAGACAAAATTGGAACGCATAGGATAAGCAGATTACCCTTACACTCTTCAGAACACAACGCAGCAGCGCTGTCTTAAATTAAAAGTAACACTGTAGTTATTAAGCAGAAATAGCTTTGGTGATGGTGAGTTCGGAGTCGAATCGCAGATCGCTTCTATAAGATTCTTTACTTTAGTAGTAGTATTTAATTTATTCTTTATTTTTCTTCTCTCTAGGGAGAAACCTTCAAAAGGTCCCCGACGCTATGGGGGGGACGAAGGCTTGTGTGGGATTTCCAAAAGAACGCAACCGGAGTCTGAATGCGTTGCCCCATCGGGCTCCTCCCAGGTGAGTTTCTGGGCCCACCACTCCGTCTGGTCTTTACGACGGTATATGCCGCCGTTGTTCCCGAGGTCGCCTGACCGAACGGTTCGAGATCCCACTCTACCAGCCCGCGACCCCGGAAGCCCTTTTTAGTCGCCTCTTACGACTGGCAGGGGGTACTGTAGCCCTTTCTGATCCCGATACTACAGGGACGAGTTATTTATTCCTACCACTAACTATTCTCACCAAATCTCTTTTTTTTGAGAAGCTTGTATGTATGTATAATTTGTACGTATGAGTTTAGGAAACCGTAGTCTTGTAGACTCAACAATTTTGGTAGAATTGTGCCCGCCTTTGTCGTTAATTAATTCTATTAGCGACAATTGCCCCCTCGCGTCATCAGTAACATATGTGAGTGTATTTATCTTTTCTTTAAGTAACTTGGGTACCTACTTTATTACTTAATGTTGTCAATTTACTCATTTGAAACCCTCAATTGATAAACTTTTAGGTAGTGTGTATGTCTCCTTATAACCAATAATGAATTTTATTAATTTTGAATAAGATACTAATGCTTTTTAATAATTTTTAATAACGTTTAATTTCTCATTAAAGTGAATTGTTGATTCTTAATAAAGTTCTTTAACTACATGTATAAAACCTATTTGATTAAAGAAAATTAAACTTAATTTGATTGATTTGACACTTTCAAGTATGAAAAGAGACGTTACGCTACGTTCTAATGATTAGCCTAAGCATAGTAATTCTTATTCCTGGATTTTCAAAACTCGGAGAAACGAGCTGAAACTCTACTCTACTATGACGATCATTTTCATATTTAATAGTTGAAGTATGATTCGACGAGCAATTTCTCGCTTATTGTCAACGAAAGTATAAAATTGTGGCAGTTATTAAGTTTACGTCCTAACAATTATAAACTGCCGCTAAATTGCAAGCTTTCTGATATATTTTAGTTGCCATTTTTTTTTTATCTGACTAAAGTAGCAAACGAGCATGCAGTCCACCTGATGGTAAGTGGTCACTGCCGCCTATGGACAACTGTAATCAACTTCATATAGAACATGGGTTCCATCTGAAGTCAATCATAGATGCGTTGCTACCCCCGAAGACTATGATGGTCGCCTCATGTGGAAGTGCGCCGGCAACCACACCCTTCCATCGAAACACAAGAAATATTTCACGCTAGAAATAGGTGTGGCGGTGGTACTTCCCCGGTCGAACTACACTGGTTCTACCACCTTCAATAATTTTGCTTACCAAGATGAAAGTTTAAAATTTTGCACGTAAAAACTCGAATTGGATTCGGCTGAAATTCGGTATAAAAGTATAGTATAATAAATAACAATAGGTAATAATAAAACGTTTATAGCCAGAACAGCTTAAATTATACAAAAAATTGATACATTTATATTAACAAAATTGACATGACAAAAGGAATCGACTCACTTTTGCTGACTCGGAATCGGTGATTCGAGTAGTGCTGGTTTTCAGGCGCTGTTATAATAACTGAGGTGTTAGGCGGAGTAGGAGAATGGCCAGACGCTGAGGTTCCATCTGGGACATGAGATCCGAGTGTGCGTGTGTGTGTGTTTGTGTGTCGGCGTGTGTGTGTGTATGTGTGTGTGACTGTACGAGTATATAAAGGGTATAAAGTTTAAAATTGGTAAATGTCATTACCTACATATACTTTATGGCCTGGATAAACAGATAGGATAGGATAATTCATAATGTGGTAAACGTGATCTAAGCTGTGGTGGTGGTGGTATGGTATAACCTATTATTGTCCCACTGCTGGGCACGGGTCTTCTCTCAGAATGAGATAGTTATAGTCCACCGTGCTGGCCTAGTTTCTGGTATCTAAGTATCTAGTATCTAAGCTGTACAGCCGCGTAAAAAGCTAATCAAATCTGAATATATTTTTAAATCTCAAGAAGATGTTACTTTTACTAAGAAATTGGTGCACGAATATTGTATGAAATTAAATGACCATGCGTAGAACACTTAAATGGAACCATGCAAAATTGGTTCTACATATTTATATTGCACATCTGACCCACAATAAATACAAATCTGTCACAAAGGACATTTCTCTCAATAGCACTCAAGCGCCATGCGTATATCAATAGAGTAGCCAGCATCCAGAGCTTGATTGAGGAGAAAAAAAACAGATCAACATAAAGCTTTTAAAAATGTAGTTGTTTTAATTTAAAAAGATATAATTACTGCGTATGAGATAATAGACTAGAGTATTAAATAATAATATTGGCCGAAAAAATAGTAAATTAAATAAGTTCTATAATTATATAGGTATGTATAATTTTAGAACTTATAATCTTTCATTAAACGTGTTAAATATTGTCACTATATTATTTAAATGTTTAATTTTTGAAGTAACAGAGGAATCGAGTAAACGCACGATGCAAATGGAATTATAGATTTATTTGACAATTTTACATTTCCATTATGATACTCGTTATACACGTGGTTTTAATCATCGATCGATCGACGTAGTTTAAAACGTCGTGTATACTTATAATATGAAATGCATATTATTAAAATATATAAATTATGTCACTTACTTGTAGGTATTTTACCCATTCTATACATTTTTGGAACCTTGAACCAAATGAGTCTATTGAAATAATCACAAAAAGGTGTGTTGGAATTATCATTATTATCATTATCAATTGAATATTTTGGAAAATGAGCAAATTGACATTCAAAGCTATAACTATCGCTTACACGTTGGCCACCTCGCCTAAAAGATTACCGATAGGAGAGAAAAGTCCTCGAGGGGCGACTACGGGACTAATGACCAGAAAAAGACAATGAACAAGGAAACCGCTGAAATAAGAAGGCATAGATAGCACTGTAACGCCATCTAAGGGATGCCTCTGCCAGTATGGATGGACATGGATGAATACAGCACCTACGCAGAACTTTGAACCATCTTTTATCTTATATCGAATGCCACAACGATGTACGCAAGGTATAAAGCTTTTAACACTTGTAATGCTCTGTTCTACACCTACTCTGCGGGTGCGTCTAATAGAAACGCGCGTGCGATGTTTGACCCACGCATTAAAAAGTAGTCGTTTGGTCCAAGAATTGGTGCGCTGTGATCGCGATTGCTGTATCACACTAAACACACATTAGACCGCGGCCTAGATATCCACTGAAAAAGGGGTGCTCAAATGCTGATAACTGAACTTTTGATTTATACATATTTTTATGTATATTCTCTCTCGTCAAACCATTATTGTCCTACTGACAGGGGTCTTTTCTCAGAATGAAAGAGTTTAGGCCATAGTCCACCGCGCTGGTCAAGTGCGGATTGGTAGACTTCACGTACCTCCGAGAACTTATTTTTTTAAAGAACTCTCGGGTGTGTAGGTTTCCTCACGATGTTTTCCTTCACCGAAAAGCAGTGATAATTAATTTCTAATACGCACATAACTCAGTGGTGCGTGCCTAAACCCAGGCACGCACCACTGAGTTATGAGGCACCTCGGACCTCCTCGGACCTCGATTGAGAGGGCAAGTTTCAACCATTAGGCTATCACTGCTCTGTCGATCATGCTTACTGCAAATGTGAGAAAATGAAATCACACACACAATATTGATACAAGAAACTTTAATTTTAATTGCGTACTAATCTGTAACTAAATTTTGAAACTTCTACATATTTCTACATATATTTTGATGTCGACATGGTCACACGGCTTATATAAAGGAACTCTTATTTTTTTAGGTTTTTATATTAATCTTCCAACTAGTATCCTCAAGTATGATGTACATAACAATAACCGCACAATTCAATTTTAAAAATAAAAAAATAATATGTATAAATTTAAATTCAAATTTAAATCCATTTTAAATTCAGGACACAGTTTCATAAACAACGGAATAGAATTCAACTTCTTCTTCCATTTGATCCATAAAAACAACAGCGTCGTTTAATTTTACCCAACTCAGACATGCGTTGTTATTCCCGATTAAGAAGAAGAAGGTCGTCCCATATGAAAGTGAGCCGGCTACCACAAAATTACTTATACGATTAAATGTTTCCTCAAAAATTCTAAGTCTGTCCTATTTCGTCCCATATAAATCCCGATCCATCCCACTGTAACTCAGTTGATCACCCCTGAAGCCCTGGGAGGCAGCGCGCGGGTCACACGTTAGCGCATATTTAACGGCGCGTGCGCACCCGCTGGCCATTCCACGCGGCGCCTGCGCCGCTACCCTCACACTCCAGAAACACTTGTAGGTAAGTCACATCACGATTTATGAATACGTGTTTAGTTAGTGGTGAAAGATATCACGCGGTGAGAATTAAAGGTATCTAATGCGATATTTGCATTTTATGAAGATTTTTTTTATTTATTTATAACTGGTTGTATAAGGTAACATTCCAGTAATCACAAATTTGTAGTAATTTGTAGAAGTTTTTATTTTTATTTTAATGAGCTTTTGAAAGTTTTATTTTCATACAAGCTAACCGGGCGAACTTCGTTCTGCCTAAAGTAAAAAATCTAAATTTATCAGTGTTTCTCCACTATATTAAATATTTTTTTGAATTACTCTATTTATTAAAAATAACTTCATTAAAATCCGTAGCGTAGTTTTAAAGATCTAAGCATACATAGGGACAGACAACGGGAAGCGACTTTGTTTTATACTATGTAGTGATAACGTAAAATATATTTGTTTGATTTCCAAAATTTTAATTTTGTTCCTTTCGTTCTCATAACTTTTTATAAGAAAAAGTCTAGAATTTTTTTTGCATAAGCCTCATACGTTACTTATTATGAGTAACGTATGAGGCTTATGCAAAAAAATGTAAAATATACTGCCTTGGAAACTATATTTACTTGTTAAGACATAAGGAAAAATGTTTAGATAAATTTGCAAGCGTTAAGCAAAATTTATTAACTAATGCTTTCATGCCGCGCCGTTTTATCCGCATTATAAAAAATGTAACGTAATGGGCCATAGGCATAGACAAGTTGTGTTTTTTTTTTGGGGAGGGACGGTAAAAACAGTTCAGTGTTGGTCTCCGGGCGATATATATAATTATATATTATGAATGTTAATATTAACTTTTCAAATAGTAAATGGTTTGAATCCTCAAACCCCCCTCTGGATACGTCTATGTAACTTATAATTGTTATAATTATCGATTGAGTGTCTGGATTTTAATGGAATAAAGATATAGTTACCTCAACATACAAGTTATTTTTCAATCGTTGACCCGGCGAACTTCATTCTGCCTAAAGGATAAAAATCTAAAATTATCAGTGTTCCGTCACTATGTTTTGCATGTATTATACATACAAACCTTACTCTTGAATCACTCTGTCTATTAAAAAAAAACTACATTAAATCTGTAGCGTAGTTTTATAGATCTAAGCATACATAGGGACAGACAGCGGGAAGCGACTTTGTTTTATGTAGTGATTAGTAGTTTTGGTTTTATGCGATTTCATATAGGGTCAAACTTCAATATTTAGGTACGGCTTTCGCATTCACGTTTTTAGTATTCGCGGGTGTATTATTGTGACCATTTTCTTACATTCGCATTTTATTTACGAAAATAGTCACAAGTTAAAAAATTCGATGTCTTCTGATTGTGCGTTAACTTTCTTTTATTTTCGTCGCATCTTGGCAAAGTCGTGTAGTCAGCCGAGGGTGGCATAGACAATAAAAGTTTACGTCACTCGAAAAAATGGCGGGAACACAGAACTCCGTTTCGTTCATTATAAAATTAATTATCATTTGGATGTATTTCTGGCTGTATTTGTGTTAGAATATTTTGTGATAATTATATCAAGCGAATTAACCCCAAGATTTGTTATTCTGCACGAAAACCATAGTCGCCCACACCATCTCTGAAGATATTGACGTCGAGTAAAACAAATGCCGATATCTAAATAAATAGACACTATAGAAATCTCTATTATAAATATTTATTGTCAGTCCGCAAAACATTATTTTTGAAGATATTTAGGATGTAGGTACCTACACAGGCTGTTGTACAAGATTTAATACAGTATTTCAGAATTAATAGTTTAAATTAGCTAAGTTATCCCCGTAATTATAGATTTTCTGTCATTTAGTAAATTTGATATATAGCAAGATTTTAGTGGTTTATAGGCAAGTTGAGATAGAGAAACTGACATAATAGATTATTATTTATGCATTCCATTGTTCAAGCTTCTTACGATTTCATAATATTGATGTATCTTTATTATAATACAATTAAATATGAAATATATAACTTCACCGGTAAAGATAGCTTAAATTAAATCAACTAGAATGGCCTGAAGTTAATAAACGACTTCTAAATTTTACAATTTTTTTAATATAACATTTGCAATAATTTAGTAATATGTTAATCTTGAAAATGAAATTTTTTCAGGCGTCAGATTTTGCATGAAAGTTTGTTTAGCTGTATAGTCAAGTTGAGATAATTAGACTGTCGTTGGCTATATATTTCAAATTTTTATAATATTCCATCTATATAATCCCTATTTATATACCTTACATGGCATCGAAATAGCTTGTTGTAGCTAAATCAATTGCCTTTAAGTTTTGTATAACAAAGTTCGCGTTAAGGAGCGCTCACTTTAGTCTTGCACAACTCATAATGCGAAGCATTGCAGTTTACACGTCTTGAATGAATTCGCATGTTTTAAAGTGTGATGACCAAAATAGGTCGATAAATTTACAATACTCAGGGCTTTAGTAAACATATGTGTTCGTTGACCAAAGATACCTTAAATAAAATTTGTTGTGAATCTCATGTCATCCGAGGGACTCGAGAAGAAACTAAGAGACCGAAGAGTGAAATCATTGACGAGCTAGTTCGCGTAATTCACTCAAAAGAGCGCTTTTCAGAACTAGGTCGTTCACGAACTACCCAAGCCTAATTTGTATAAATCATTGACGTTAAAATAAACAGTATTTTGGAAAACTGATAATGTCTAAATGGAAATCTATTCAGGCATCGGATTTTCCATAGCCGAGCTTCACAGGCATTGAGATAATCAGAGGAAGAGACAGATTAACAACCGATATCACAGGTCAAGAATCTAGGATGGTCCATGATCTTGATTGTCTAGTTAATACCGTGTCAAGGGCTGTGTAGTTAATAGGAACTGCAATGAAGCTAGGATTTGCAAGCAATAATAAATATTAACGAGATTTGATTGCGTTGTGGTCTATCAATCAAGCTTTCAACCTGAACTTGTATGCTTTGTTATACGATGAAATAGAAATGACTAGGCTCCGTCTACTTTTAAGACTAAATTAACAATGGCTTCTATTAAAATTAGAAATGCCATCATAAAATAGTAATTTAAAAAAATATGTGTGACTAATAGATTTAAACCTCTTTTCTTTGGGAAGTCGGTTAAAATGCTCTACATTTTATATGTAAATAAATCGCCTAAATTTTATATCAATATTTTATGTATGTTTTATGCACCTTATGTAAAATTCTCCTGTGCAACTAATTGCTTTCAGGGGCAGCCGAAGTAAAGACGAAGTTTTAAATTATTTATTGTCTTATCATGCACGTGAAATTACGAAATTGTCCAAAGAGTCGTATTTTCTATTCTGGTTTACATAACTTACGAATCTATTCAGAGTCTCTTTAGGGAGACAAACATGTACCTATTAGCCATTTACTAGCTTATTTTTTTAGTTTCGGCAGCTAGATATTTTTAATTTGATGATTTTAGCCCGTCTGGGACAATCTGTTATTTAAATGTTTAAGGCAAGTTTATTTTCGAAACGATTTGAAGCCATACGGCATAAGCTAAAAGTTGTCCGAACGGCTCGGCCAGGAGTACCACCGTCCACATTTCAAACGTAAAGTTGTTGTGTTTCGTTTGAAGTGTGTGGATGCTAATTGAAATTCGTGACAAATATTTTAGTGCTTAGGAGTGGTAACATTAGGAGTCTTCTATAGGCGGCAGTGACCACTTATCATCAGATGCCCTGCATGCTTGTTTGCAAGTTTTCTTTTCTTTTTCTTAAAAACTACCTAATATATGACTGTATAATGTATATGATTAATGTATAGCTTAGAAATTGTTCTCCTATAATAGTGCCCATAAATAACAATCGTCACACTTATAATGAAGGAATTAAATGCGTATTCAAACATCAATTGAAAGTTACGACCGTAGTTGCGAGAACCGAAATTCCAACGAAAGTACCGACCTCATAGAAACAATTGGTGAACAAAACATATAGATTCGAGTTGCTAAAACTAATTTTAACGACAATTGTCCCTGTCATCTCTATGCAGATAGATGTGCTTGATGGCCGCGTAAAGGTTACTAGGACGAAAAGTCGGTTGCGCGTATGTAATTGAGCCGTGATACATCTGACGGGAGCGCCCCAATTTCTTTATAGGCACATTCAGAAAGTAGGTCTCCAATGACGTTTTAAATAGGTTCTGCATTCCATCATTCAAGATTTTAACCGGTTTTATAAATGCGATTGAACGAATGTTCATTTATATGGTTGAATATAGATCATGTACAAAAAAATCTCTTAATGACTATCTACAACGTCAGATATTCCTCTTTTATTCTGCGTGTATGAAACTATACACCTTCACAGGTATTGAACCCCCTTGTATTTATTCCGATATTACTCTCAATAAAATGTTTTTGACAATAGTTAGTTTTTTGTTGTAATCAAATGTTCAACACTTGGTCAAATATCTATAGCTATAAATAATCAAGAATTATATAAATCTGACCAACAAACTCGGAAAATTATAAGGTCAAAATCAGACTGTGGGACTTTATCTTTGCCCTTCATCTGTCCTTGAAAGTCCACTGGACTTGACAGATAGGTTCCCCTAACGTGTGCCTTCGACCGGTCCTGACTCATCTGAATTCAGCGGTACGGTAACCCGCCGTCTTTTTAGGTCATCTGTGCCTAATCATCTTTAGGTCGGGGGCGTATACTTATGGGGCCAAGACGTGGTGTCCTTTGAGGACACTTCTTACCGTTATCTTTTACAATTCTTAATTCTTTACAATTACATTGCCAGCAGGCAGCATGTGGCGTGTCCTAGCCACCTGTCTGCTGCTGGTGCTGCCGGCGACCAGCAAGGACCTCGCGGAAGCGGTGCGGGAGATCGACCAGCTACCACAAGCCCAAGAGCCAGAGCTCGTTAACTATGACGACTACAACCCTATTGAGGAGGACGAGAACGGTATGTACCGTTGTTTATTTGTAAGCTTACAATTGAACACTTTCTAAAATTTTACTTCAGTCATTAGAATACTATCTGCTTTGCTGTTCTATTTTTTAATGTACTAGAAAAATGTCCGTTATAGTTAGCAGAGAAAATTCTATTAATATAATTATGAAAAGTCGTACATCAATAGATTGTTTTTGTTTGAATTTACTCATAATGACATAGTTAAAATATTTAACATAATTATGCTTTTATTCAAATCTTTCTAGCCATATTGGCGGAGCGAGATTTCCGAGGATCAACTATAAGTAAGTATTTTTTATTAATTACTTACATACCTGTACTTGCTTAATTAGTTGGTTTGCTTCATAATGTTTCATAATGTTTTAAGTGTGCGTTTTTTTTGTGCAACGAGGAAGGCGACCCCCTACAGTTGTTTATGTAATGGGGCATTTTTAGAGGAGAAACATTATACCATACTGTTCAAATATACATGTCTTTACTCTTCTTAAATTATTATACTTAGCAGTAAATGAGCATGCAGTTCACCTGATGGTTTGTAGTCATTGCTGTCCATAGACGACATCAACTATGTAATTTTATTCAGATAATGGGTTCTACCTAAAGGTGACTATTTAACTGCACCCATTACAAATGAAAAATAAGAAGTTCGCCTCACGAGTCATCTTTAAAACGGGTAAATACATATTGTAACAAAAAAATGTCCTTTATAAAGCTTAAAAATATTGAAATGCAAACGCGTTAAGAAGGATACATGCATGTACTATTTAGTTAGTTGATAATACTCTTTATTCGCTAATATTTTCGACCAGCTATAAACAAACTGGCTTAGAGATAGTGATTATTAATCTTATTAATAGATAGTAATTATCTGATTATTAAGAAACTCCCACTAGTAGAGCAGATAGGTAGACGTAGATATATGGTATATTTTGTAATACTTTCAAAAGTATTTTCGAAGATTCTTTTCTTTCAGACCCACCTGTATATCGAAGACCTGCACAGCAAGTCAGTCGAGGTATTCAAATATGTTACCATTTAATATTTTTAAGAAAAGGTGTTGAAGGCGGTAGAACCAGTGTAGTTCGACCGGGAAAGTACCACCGTCACACCTATGGTTACAGTGAAACATTTTTTGCGTTTCGCTGGAAGGGTGCGGTTGCCGGCACACTTTTATACGAGGCGACCATTATAGTCCTCGGGAACAACGCATCTGATACAACCCATGTTCTGTATGAAGTTGATTACGTCCATGAGCGGCAGTGACCACTTACCATCAGGTGGACTGCATGCTCATTTGCTACTTCAGTACAATAAAAAAAGAAAGACAAAAAAATACTTTAAGAGATCATTTTAGTAATAAGAAAGACAATTCATCAAGCTAACAAAGCATGATAAGTTTGGAAGTTTTTGATAAATATTTATTTTAACAGCGCCACCTACCATAAACTGCGTGGATGTTGGACGTTCTTGGTCTGATGGAGACACGTGGAAACGGGATAACTGCACTCTTTGCCAATGCTTCACTGGACGCGTCAACTGCTCCGTGTTGCCCATGTGCCTTTCAAGTAAGTACATAGTATGGCGTATGTTATTTTAGTATTGTATATGCAAATCAAATTCATTTTTAATTATGTCACACAAGTATGGTGTAGCAAACGAGCATGCAGTCCACCTGTTCGTCACTGCCACTTATGGACATCTGTGAGCAACTTCATACACAACAAGGATTATAGCTAAAGACAATCATAGACGTGTTGCTGCCGGGTGGCAACAGCCCGGGTTTGATTCCCGGCCAGACATGTATCTGAATTATGAGTTTAGATTCATGTTCTGGGTCTGGGTGTTCGTCTATTCGACTCATGTGTATCCACGGTACCCACGACACAGGAGAAAATCCTACGCAGTAGGAGAAATTCTCCTATGGCTCTCCTATGGTTATGAGTGTAGAAAGCGTGTGTTTTTTGCTTATGGAAATGAGCCGGCAATTATACCCTTCCACCATCCAGCCGTTTCACTCTAAATATAATATGGCGTTGGTGCCACTGCGGCCGAATTATATCCTATTTATTTTTTTATTTATATTTTGTACACCCATGACGGGTAAAGTAAGCGGACTTATACAGCATACTATTGACCATCTTTGTAATATACCTTATTTCGACAAATAAATGATATTGTATTGTATTGTAAAAAACGTTCTACCATAGCATTTGGTGAACAATGTCCATCATATTACAGCCTCATAAAAATACATATACGATGCCGCATTATGCTCTCGTTTATGGTACTTAGGTTTTCGGTAAATTAAACTTTAATACATGATAGTCAATGGTGCTGTTATATGATAGCAAATTAGCTAAAACACTATCATATTAATTAATAAATCCCATACAACTTCGATAGGTTATTGAAGAAAAATAATTTATTCATCTATTGGAAAGTTGAACAATAAAATAAACGATACTAATAAAAGTAATGTAATGTAAAGTAAAAACATTCTACGTCCCTTTACTTACAATATTTCTTTCATACAGATCCAAGCACTGGTCGACCTTACGCCGTGGGGGCCCAACCGACTCCAGTTAGGGGCGTCCAAGGCCCCCCAGGGGACAATGGCCCATCCGGACCACCTGGTGTTCCGGGAGCCAACGGTGTCCCTGGAGCACCAGGCATGCCAGGCCCGGTTGGACCTATGCCTGATGTAAGAATTATTCTTATTCGATAATAATTCGTAATTCATGGACGTGTATATAAATATATATGCCTAAATATAGGGTTTTAAAGTTTAAAAGGGCCCAGATACCCTCCTCGATAGCATATTTCAGAAAAGAAACTGGATAAATTATAATAATATAAGTAGTTTGTTTATAAGTATATTCTGTCAGTAGAACAATAAATATCATGAAAAGTTTTTTATTATCTTTCAAAGAGACCCTCAGACGTTTGGGTCGAGGGTAATTTCACTAAAAACCATTGAAAACCCCGCACCCCCCCAAAAAACGCACAAATCTCGTGGTCATCTCGTTAGGATTTTTGGAATTTACTCCTTAAAAATCGATTTGCATATATAAGAACCAGGTATGATAAAAATTTGAGGTGTAAAATCTACTGATGAATGACCTCGTTACGTTTTTTTATTGAGTATAACGCCATCTAGTTAAAACTTCAGAACTATTTTATCAGTACGCGTGGGTGGTATGCGTAGGTTTACCGAAATCTCAATGGTATTTAAAATAGTAAATCATTAAGATAATTTATGTATATTATGTATATCTTTAGTGTGGGAGTATGGCGCCATCTATTTTAAATGCGAGTAAACTCCAGTCGTGCGTCGGAGCTGACACACACACTCTATTTTTAATATGAACTTACACGTTATTTCTACCGTCTATTTTAAAGATAATTAATATATTTAAGGTAAACGCATATCTGGCTCAACTGGCTGCGACAGCTGGTGGTGACAAAGGCCCGGCTTTCGACCCCTACCATTATATGCAAGCGTCTGTAGGAGCGCCGGGAATTAGAGGAATTCCAGGTAAAGTAAAATCTATTTTAAAGATATTTTCTCTTTTGGTGCTGTTGACTAAAATATGTTTTTAACCAATCATATTAATACATGTATAGATACTAAAGTTTGTAAGTCTGTTTGAGTGTTTGTTTTTCTTTTACGTAAAAACTACTGGTCATATTTCACTGAAATTTAGCTGAGAAATCGATTATGAACACGTAGGATACTCATTACCGTTTTAGACATGACCGAAGCTGCGGGAACAGCCTAGTTCGTAATAATCTAAAGGACCTTCCTGATAAACTTATTGATATTGAATTGATTTTAGGACCGCAAGGCCCGCCCGGACCGCAAGGTTTCCAAGGACCGCGAGGAGAGCCGGGTGAACCAGGTCTCCCTGGGCCTCTCGGACCACCAGGGGAACGAGGACCACAAGGATTACCAGGAAAAGATGTAGGTTCTATTATACGTTCGGTTACCAAAAAAACTATTTGCAATTCAATTTTTTTTCTATGTAAAAAAAGTAATAAATGAAAAAACTGATTGTTGTTAAGATGTGAATAAGTTGTCACTGTTACTTTAAAAAAAATAACAATTGGTGCATATTTGTGGTTAATTGGCACTTATTTAGACGTTAATGAAATATTAAAACATCTAAATATTGAAAAGGTCCAAAAATGATACCGCTTTCCATTATTTTATATACAAAAAACGATTGCAAAATAACGTGACAGTAATCCGTTTTTTTTATTAAGGGTGCTCCGGGTGAAGATGGTGAGCCGGGTCCAGCTGGTGCAGTTGGCCAACCGGGTCCTAGAGGAACTCCTGGTATTCCTGGAATCCAGGGATTGAAGGGTCATCGAGGTTTCGACGGAAAGGACGGTGCTAAAGGCGAACAAGGTTTTCCTGGCGAAAAGGGACCCACTGGTCTACCTGGACCGATGGGACCTGCAGGACTTATTGTAAGTATGCTGCTTAAAGGAACACACGCTCTCTACACTCATAGCCCCACATTAGGATTTTCTTTGTGTCGTGGGTACCATGGACACAAACAAGACGAATACACAAGCACCCAGGCTTAGAATCGAACCCGGGACCCATGCGCGTCAGACCAGTTTTGGAACCGCTCCGCCGGGTCGTCATACTACTTAAGCTACTTAAAGAACGGAAAAAAATCTTTTACATATACTAAAATAAACTTTAAATTATAAAATGTAACATGGACTATATGACAAATGTTACCAAATTTCGAAGCAGTAGATAGGTATGTTTCAAAATATTTTATAATGTTCGTTTAATCGTTTGTAACAGGGACCTCTTGGACCTAGAGGCGAGCGAGGGCGAGAAGGTCCTCCAGGACCACCGGGAATACGAGGAGTGGATGGAGCCCCCGGACCACCAGGATTGATGGTTTGTCAAATTTCTGAAAATTGAATAGTTACTGTTACTTAACATTTTTTGCCTATTCTCTTTAAATTACGAATCTAACAAAAAGTATCGTTGTATTAAAAAAAAATATCGACTATAATTCTATTGCTGTTATTTTTTCACAGGGAAATGTTGGCAAGACTGGTGCACCTGGATTCCCTGGTTCTCCGGGTATAAAAGGCGAACAAGGAGTGCAGGGACCTAAAGGCAGTCAGGGTATGCAAGGGCCAAGGGGGGAGGCTGGTCGACCAGGACAACCGGGGGAAGTAGGAGCACCCGGGTTAGCAGGTCGGGATGGGATTCCAGGGGAGAAAGGAGTTGCTGGTCAAACAGGCGCTGCTGGTCCCCAGGGTTTTCCAGGCCCTAGAGGCACACCTGGTGTCGCTGGAGACCCTGGGCTACCGGGAATTAAAGGAATGCCTGTAAGTATATCTCCTTTCTTAAGAATGGTAATACGTAAAACAAAAATATGATTTTGGATTATCAAATAGGTACATAGACTCAGTTTTTCTTTGCAATTAACAATATTTTCAAAATACGTCGTTCAAAAAAGTACCAAATGATAAACAAGCCAATGATAAATAAGCTAATGATAAATGATAATGATAAATATTTAAAAAATATATATTTTAATAAGTACTTTAAAATGTGAATATTCGCCCATACTGAATGCCTTGCAGCATTAAGATAAAAATGATCACTATTTTCTAGGATGTTCTGACGTTGTTTTAGGGACAACCAGGTGAAAGAGGGCTTAAGGGTGATGCAGGAATCAGAGGTGAGACAGGCGCCCCAGGACCAAGAGGTCTGCCTGGATCCGTTGGTCCGGAGGGCAAACGTGGTAAACGAGGATTAAGAGGCCCTGCTGGTAACGTGGGCCCGCAAGGTGAAAGAGGATTGCAAGGAATCAGGGGCATGCCTGGTGCAGATGGACTAATGGGCCCGAAAGGACAGCCTGGTGAAAGAGGAGGTGTTGGATTACCCGGCCCTAAGGGAAGTTACGGTGACCCTGGTAGACCTGGACCGCAAGGGCTCCCTGGACAAAGAGGTATTGTAGGAAGACCAGGTATTACGGGTAAATCTGGACCGCCTGGCGAAAGAGGTATACCTGGGGCAGATGGCAGGCCCGGCGAGCAAGGACCTCAAGGGTTACAAGGGACACCTGGATTAATGGGCAGTCCAGGAGAAAGAGGATTACAGGTAGTTACTGTATTCTTTATAGTTCACTTCATATTTAGTTCCGATATACATTTAAACATTATTCAAAAAGTCTAGTCTGCAATTTACAAATGCGACAATATTATATACCATTCAATATAAAAATTAAATAAAATTTCCTCATGTTAAAGGTACCCATATGTCTAAATAAAATGTATTCGTTTTATTTAGGTATATGGGGGTACTCAAAAGTTTACAGTTACAATTTTATTTTTTTACACTACCACCGGATCGAAACACGATCACAACTTAGATTTATTGTTAGCATAACGCAGAAATAATAGTGGTAGTGTACAACTAAAATACATGGACAATATAATCTCTTAGAATATAAAAATAAAGTCATATTTATCACAGGCTGTTTATTTATTTTTTTGTTTTTACGCTAATATTTATTTTCTCTATAGGGCGAGCCGGGTAAAGACGGTGAAGTTGGTCAGCCTGGTCCATCTGGACCGAAAGGAGATGCTGGTAGAGATGGTAGTCCTGGAATCCAAGGAGCCCAGGGATCCGTTGGACCTGCTGGCGAAAGAGGACCGCAAGGCCCACCTGGACCGACTGGTTTTCCTGTAAGTTTAAGAAGGTTAAGGTTTAAAGATCTTTATTTCTCATAAAAGACAATATTGTCACTTACATGAGAACAATGGCTTATGTAAAAGAAATAATTATCCCGGTGCGGGTAGATAGAAAAAATAATGTTGAATGACGTACACTACTTGCGGGTAAGCGAGTTCACATTTGCTTGGATTGTGGTCCAAGTTAGAAATTTAGGGTGGTCTTATTAAATATAATTTATTTATTTGTAATATATATCGTCATTGGAAATATGTTCACGCAACCTTTTCTTAAAAATTCTAAGTGAAGTCGCATCTCTTACAATTTAAGAAGAAAAATAACAATACATAAATATAAAAGAGGTAACGCCGTCAGCATTCCAAGAACTCCACCAGCATAAAGAAGCGAATTGGATTCATTGTTTTATTTATGATTTATAAATTTCTTAAATGACTTAAATAATAATTTGTTGAATTGATAGTTCTGTTAATAATGTTGTAAATAGGTATGTAGAAAATATAAAGTTCATTTATAAATAAAGAAGTAATAACTTATTTTAAAACTAGTGTATACGACTATACACTTACTATAATTATATTAGAAATCCAGTATTTCTTTCAATAAAGTTTTATATTATACAATATCTGTTTTTAGGGTATGCCAGGAGCCGCTGGTCTACCCGGCTCCCAGGGTAAAGAAGGCGAACCCGGTCTCACCGGTCCAGCTGGCCCGCCGGGTCCATCAGGACCTCGTGGTGAAAGAGGATTTACTGGAGAACGTGGGATCCAAGGTCTACCTGGTACACCCGGAGAGAAGGGCGAAGGTGGCGCTCAAGGTGCTGATGGGCCTCCGGTACGTTTTTTTTAATGCAACCTTAAATTTAAACCAGCAGTTAAGAACTGCGATAAAACGCGTTGAACTATTTGTTTGTCTTTAAACCACAATCCATCCATCCAGACAAAAGCGTTTAAAGGTCAACTGATGGACATAGGCCTCCTCTAATCTGCGGTACTTCGATAGGTCCTGAGCCATGCAAATCTTACGATTACCCGCTATCTTAATCAGGTCAGTCATTATTACCAGAATAAAACTAGAATACAGTAGCACAAACAATATAACAATAATAACAACAAGACATAGACATCGCCAATCATAAAGATATTTTAAGATAAACATAACCAAAGTTTTGAAGTAGGAGTCTAGCGTGTGAAACATCGAAGCTACAGCCTGATTGTCTAACATTATATATTACTTAATAATTAATAAATTCCAGGGTCCGGAAGGCCCTAGAGGCAGCAAAGGACACCCTGGTCCACTCGGTGCTATGGGTTTACCTGGACCTCGTGGTGTGTCTGGGTTACCGGGAGAAAAAGGAGAAAGGGGTGCATCTGGGCCCCAGGGTAACGACGGACCACCAGGTGAGAAGAAAGTATACAATTTATAAAACAAGTGTTTAACCGTCGATAAAATAATTTACAGAAATTCTTCAAAATTAGACCATTTTAAACTCTATTACGAATGACATTAATATTTATTTACAATCTGCCATTGACATACTTTAAAAAATATACATGTATTATTATTTTTGAACTTTTATAGGTATTGATTAAGCAATAAAATATAAAAAGTATAACTACTACACACGAAGTACAAAAAGAAAATTAAGACAATATGTATTATTCGAAATAAACTATTTATTCTAGGTCGTCAAGGTGAACAAGGTCCTCAAGGTCCGGTAGGACCAACTGGTCCCCCAGGAGAGCCAGCGGAGAGGGGAGAACCGGGTACACCCGGGGTACCTGGAGAGGCTGGTGCCCCAGGGTCTACTGGAGAACGCGGCCAGCCAGGTCTTCAAGGTGCCCCTGGTCTTCCGGGGCCACCTGGTTTGGCGGGTATGCCTGGACTGAAGGGAGATAGAGGTTACATTGGAGCCAAGGGACAGCAGGGATCCCCTGGAAGCCCAGGTAAGATTAAAATATTACTCTCATTTCTATTTTTAAAACAGACAGTAATACAGGATAATTTTGGTGAATGCCTGATTGGTTTACTTAAATTTATTTATACAATTACTCTTGAAGTCAGAGTAGTAAAGTAATATTTAAAAGTTGCTAAAGCATAATAAGCGTTTCCAAATAAATATGAAGTCTATACGCACTTGGTCACCGTAGTGTACGTATTTTATCTAAGGGACTCATGCTCGGCAATCATCATAGAAACAAATTGCTCGAAATTGATGAGCCGAGAATACAGCACTAAGTACCACCGCCATACCATTTTTCAGCGTTAAGCATTTCTTGCGTTTCGATAGAAGGGTGTGGTTGCTGGCACACTTTTATATGAGGCGACCATCATAGTCCTCGGGAGTAGCAACGCATCTGTGATTGACTTCAGATATGTTCTGTATGAAGTTGATTACAGGTGTCCATGAGCGGCAGTGACTACTTACCATCAGGTGGACTGCATGCTCGTTTGCTACTTCAGTCAGATAAAAAAACTATCAAACTCTTTGCGTTGGAGACGTGCAATGTTAAGTATTTCATAAAAGTAATATTGATAAGGCTATTCAATAGGGTATTTGTTATTAAAGGCAAAACTGGAGAGATGGGGCTCCGTGGCTTGCCTGGTATTGCAGGCGCCAAGGGAGCTCGCGGCGAACACGGTGCCAAGGGGGACATTGGACACGCTGGCTTGCCAGGAAGACCTGGGGAGTTGGGACCACCAGTACGTCAAATTTAGACCACCTATTTAGTAATTTGTTAATTTAGTGAAAAATTAACTAAAACAGTGAAAATAATTATCATTTAATTATTATTACCGGATAAGACACATAAAAATAGCACAAACTTTTTGCCAACAATAAAACAGTATGTATAAGAGAGTGCTTCTATGACTTAAAGGAGTATTTCAAAAAATAGATTAAACCCAATATACTTAAAAAAGATCGGTGTGCTCCTACTAAATTGCTATACCCTAACAGAGTTCATACAATGTGTGACTCTGAATAATATTGACCACCTAATTCTAATGTTCACTATGAATGCATGCAATAAAGTATTGAGTATTGAATATAATTGGCAAGTACAATGCTTTGAAATTAGGAACTACCATCGATTATATTAATGTTTATTCTTACCACATTGTAATGTATTAATTGGTATATTATGAAAAATAATAAAAATATACATCTTCGACTTTTGAAATAAGTTATAAATACATATGCGTATCAATTTTTAAAGTAAAAATCGTTAGTGTTCACAAAATTGTGAACACTAACGATTTTTTATCATTTACGATTTTGCTTTCTTCTCGGTAAAAATGCAATTTTTAATCTTAATAACGTCCACCAATTCACACTTGGCCAGCGCGGTGGACTATGGCTTAAAACTCTCTGATTCTGAGAGAAGACCCGTGCCCAGCAGTGCGACAATAAAGGGTTGACGAAAGAGAATCTTAATAATTTATATGTTTTAGGGACCTCAAGGTAATCCAGGAACAGCCGGAACTCCAGGCATCCATGGGGCTAAAGGGGCAACTGGTGATACCGGTAGACCTGGCGCGCCCGGCCCTCAAGGTCTTACTGGGGCACCTGGACCTGAGGGACCCAAAGGCGAAAGGGGTGGTGAGGGTGAAGTTGGACCCCAGGGACTCTCTGGACCACCTGGACCTGCTGGGGAAAGAGGGCCAATTGGGATGCCGGGTTTGGTGGGACCATCTGGGCCACAGGGACCGAGAGGACAACAGGTAATTAAAATTAAAGAATAATTATTAGTATTAACCACATGGCCTAGGTATTATCTAACAACACATAGTTTTTTTAGAAATTTACTTTTCTGGTTATGTATAAATATATTTCCAACAATAAGTAGATGTTATAAACGGACAGAAATAATAAAGTAAACATCCAAAAATATAAATGAACTTAAAAAAAACGTTTTTATAAATCTGGTTTTGTTTGATAGAGACAAATAAATAATTGTTCAGAATTCAATAATATACATATGCTTTAAGGGTGAGAGCGGAATTCCTGGTAAACCTGGTGCCGACGGGGCCCCAGGACCGATAGGAAGTCCAGGGTTGCAGGGGCCTCCTGGGCCTATGGGAGAGCCAGGACCCGAAGGTCGACCGGGAAAACTTGGACAACCTGGTATACCTGGACGACAGGGTGACAAGGGACCTATTGGACAGCCTGGAGTTTCAGGACCCTCTGGCCCTCCAGGATTACAAGTGAGTTTTACTCATTATTTTCATTATTCATATTGCTTCTAATTAATAGTAGCTTGAGGTTAAGTGAAAAGAGAAGGAGAAAGAGAAAGCCTTGTTATAGGAGGAGGATATAAAAAAAAATACAATGTAATGTCTAATGTTAGGCACTTTTCCTGATATCTTAATTTAGTATACTTTTATACTAATACTAGCTGTCTCGATAAACGTTGTTTTGCCATATAAAAAATAAGAAAAAATGCTAAGGGTGGACAACCCTAAAGGGGTATGAAAAATAGATGTTGGCCGATTCTCAGACCTACTGAATAAGCATATAAAATTTGGTAAAAATCGGTCAAGCCGTTTCGGAGGAGATGGCAACAAAAACTGTGACACGAGAATTTTATATATTAGATGTTGGGTAACGTAACAGTTTGTATGCATGCATATATTTACAGTATAAAATAAAGTATGTTATTACTTTTCACAACCCGTCGCCATTCTATTTGAATCACATCGATCCATTTTAATAATGTACGTCACTTTTACTAGGGCCCACCAGGATCTGCCGGACCTCCTGGACCAGCTGGTGAAAGAGGGCCCAGGGGAGAGTCGGGACCTCCCGGTGTAGATGGACCACAAGGGCCATCTGGCAAGCAAGGACCCCCCGGTCTAGATGGTGCGAAGGGAGAACGTGGAGAATCAGGAGCTGATGGGGCTAAAGGTCATGCTGGATTGCCAGGATTACCTGGTATGGTCGGAGCTCCTGGTCGGTTAGGAGAAAGAGGCCTGCCCGGACCCATGGGACCCCCAGGCAAAGATGGGGATGCTGGTCCAAGAGGTAATAAAATCTTACAAAGTTATACTTTAATACCGAACCTATCACTACACAGTATAAAACAAAATCGCTTCCCACTGTCTGTCCCTATGTATGCTTAGATCTTTAAAACTATGCTACGGATTTTAATACAGTTTTCTCTAATAGATAGAGTGATTCAAGAGGAATATTTGTACTAAAAATTGTTTATGTACAAACCTTCTTCATTTGTTTACACTAAACATTTTAGATTTTTGACTTATAAGCGGACCGAAGTTCGCCGGGTCAACTGGTTATTTATAAAAATCTATACATTTATACCTAATTTTTAACTAAAATTACCATTCCAAACACTTGACAAATCTTTAAAAAATACTATATTGTTTAAGAAACTTACTGAAAGGAAAGGAGCGTTTTGTTTTTAACTGGGTACCATAATTATTAACACGTATATAGCAGAAATTTAGAAAAAATTGTGACTAATAAATTGTTTATAATGAAATTGTTATCACAATGGCTGCAAACAGTCATTCATCAATTATTTACTTCTTAGTGACAATATTCTTTATAAGCCTATTATATAGGTATCAAAAATTAAAATATTATTACATAACATTACAAACCTAATCGTCTCATTTTTCTACCAGGTACACCTGGCCGTGACGGAAGTCCTGGCCCGCAAGGTCCGATGGGCCCACCCGGTGGTCGTGGACCTCCAGGCGATGCCGGCAGACACGGCTCTCCTGGTCCCGCGGGACCGCCCGGACCCCCTGGACCACCGGGAGAAGGCCTCGCGTACGATGCAGCTGCTATCGCTGCTATGTTACAACAAGGTTAGACGAGAAATATCAAATAGGTTTAACAACCTACACGCTTTCTACACTCATAGCCTAACACGAGGATTTTCTCCTGTGTCATGGTTATCATGGACACACTCAAGACGAACAAACACCCAGACCCAGAACATGAATCTAAACTCATCATTCAGATACCTGTCTGGCCGAGAATCGAACCCGGAACCCATACCTACTGTCTTCAATTGTCTCTAACAAAGTGCTTGCGTAAAATAAAATATCATTAGTACAGAGAATAAACAATACAATAAAAATAACATAAACATTTTTTATTTTACAAATAAAAAGAAGTATGATACAAATATACCTACTAGTAATACTACTTATGTATATCAGGTCTCTTATCTCAATTTGAGGGTCTTTATTTTTTTAAGTGCCTACGGGCACTTACAAATTGTCAGTTACACATTTTTTTTTACACTACCACCGGATCGGAACACGACCTCAACTGAGAAGATCCGGCAAGACTTGGCGAAGAGTCTTGGCAAAGGCCTCCTCTAACTTTCTCCAATAAGCTTTGTATCTCATGACCTTGTTTGAATATTGATTACTCTCCGAACAAGTCTTTACCATTGCGGTGATCTTGTTTAATATCTTAAAACACGACTATTTTAAATTCAACGTTCTGATATGGGGATACCCATTGAAATATCAAAAATTCGCTTTAAACTTGTTGCTAAATACAAATATCAAAAACCTGTACACGCTGTTTCACTTGGTAAGGCTGTACAGAATGTTTGATTAAAATATTTTGTCTACCCTCGTCACCAGCAATCACCAAATAAAATACGTCACCTAAGCATCGTGTAAATAACACTTGATTTTATTTTAGGTTCAGTTAAAGGTCCTGACCCTATGGGAGATGACCCCAGTATAATGCCACCAAGATTCTTTAAAGAAGACATGTCAGCAGCTGAGCGGAAGGAAATAGTGATGAAGGCGTATGAACGACTCAAAGTGTCTCTGGACAAGTTCCTTAAGCCAGACGGCTCCAAGGAAGCTCCAGCGAAGACTTGTGGGGATATACAGTATCACCATCCAGATTTTACAAGCGGTATGTTAAAAACACACACAACAATCGCGTTTTTTTAATAAACCATAATTAATTCATTCAGCGTTAGGTGATTGTACAATCGTCCCTGTAGTTCCGGAATCAGAATAGGGCTACGGTATCCCCTACCTGTCGTAAGAGGCGACTAAAAGGGGCTTCCGGGGTTGCGGGCGGCTAGAGTGGGAGCTTGAACCGTCCATCTAGGCGATTCCGGGAAAGACGGTGGTATGTGTGGTCGCATACAGGTAAAGACTACATGGGGCGGTGGGCTCAGCCGCCCATCTGGGAGGAGCCAGATGGGGCAACACGCTCAGAGGAATCCGGTTGCGTTTCTTTGGAGATCCTGAAGTCCTCTTTGTAGCGCCGAGGACGGCCACCGAGGAGGTTTTCGTGCGGTAAAAATCCCACATAACCCTGTGTCGTTCCCACGACTTCGGGCACCTTTTGAAGGTTTCCAACTTGAAAACAAAAACAAAAAGGTGATTGTACAATAATATTTATCCCAGTACCTACTTACTCACTTATATATGAGGCAACTATTTAGTCCTCAGGGGTAGCAATATATTTTCGATTGAATTAATATAAAATTTCTGTAACCTGGATTTCGGTGTTGCTGAAACAGTCTATTTCTTGATTCTAACACTTTGATGATCATGTTTCCAGGCCAATACTGGATAGATCCGAATGGTGGTGACATGAACGACGCGATCCTTGTTCACTGCGACATGACCACTGGTTCAAGCTGCGTATTTCCCAAGCCAATGGAATCGCAGGAAATATCGCATCACGGCAAAGATAACGAAGCTTGGTTAAGTGAAATGGATGACGGCTTTTCGGTGAGTTCGGCGGATGCTTTCATTGGACGTTTACGATCGTACAATATGTTTAATTGATAGAAAATTATAAAAACTCAAACAGTTTTAGTATCTACCAAGTAGTTTAATACGAGTAAATACCTATCTAGTCCAAAGGTATGTATTGTACTTATGTAGCAATAAATTCGACTTCCTTGAAATATAAAAATACCGTATCCTTATATTATTAACATTTACTTTACTATTGGCTCGCTTTTTAACTTTGAAGTTGAACTTTGAAGGCTTTCCATAACAGCTTCATATAGCTTTTCTGTCTAGGTTAGCTACATAAGACTTTCCAACAAAACTTGTAGGACTCAGTTCTACTTGGACTTGATTATTTTTTTTAAATATCATAAAATGGCAACCATCTGTAAATGTAGTAAACTTTTTAATTAAAGGCGTTTGGAAGATAGTAAAACTGAACTTATCCCTTTCCGATATCCTTCCAGATCTCATACAAAGCCGACCACACCCAGCTCACATACCTCCAGCTGCTGTCTGCCAAAGCCGTGCAGAACATTACTCTACATTGCCGCAACACAATTGGTTACTACGATCCCCATACTCGCAACTACCGACATGGTTTGAAGCTACTGGCCTACAACGACGCTGAAATCTTGCCCAAAGCTAACAACAGACTGAGATATAAGGCTTTAATGGACGAATGTCAGGTGAGTGAGAAATGAACATATTAGCTAAGATTCCTTGGTAATAACAAAAATTAAAAAGAAATGTGTGCGTGTACTAGCGTACACTCGTAAGAAGTGAAACTTCTTTATGACGTTATTTTTCAAAAAATAATTTACTATATGCAACTTTACAGAAATTGGTTAAACAAAGTTAAATTAGATAAAGTTTAATAAAAGGCTTTTATTAAACTTTATCTAATAATCTAATCTACAATAATCTATCTAATATCACGCGTGGTGGATAAGAAAAAGATGGCGCATAACGGGAAAAAAAAGATGACGCGTAACAGAAAAAGATGGCGCGTAACGAAAAATGTTACACTTAATTTTTTCCAACCCCGATAAAGAAGTTTCACTTCAAAAAATAGAAATATTATTACTTTTGTTGACATATCGTACCATTATATTGTATCCTATTGAATTCGGGTAGTAGAATAATTTCTTTACTACCAATCTAAAATTGATTATTGATTTAACGTTTAATTATGAACATATTAATACTGATCAAACACTATTTTTGTTTTTATCTTCTTAATGAATGAACTTAATATAAAAAAACGAGTCATTAACCACAGTGCAGTTTGAGCATCATCTTTTCAATTCTAACCTAATTTAATAGGGATAGAACTTTACTTTTAACTTCAAATTGATGAGTTTTGCATTAAACAAAACAATAGAACAAAATCGTAAATGAAAAATTACCAATTTATGAAGCTTAGAAGTTTTGTGGGCATACAAACTTTGATTACTTACGCCCAAAAAGACGATCTATGAAAAATCATTGTAATAGCTATTTAGGAATTTATTAAATAAGTTCCTAAATATTTTTTTTTATCTTACTGAAGTAGCAAACGAGCATGCAGTCCACCTGATGGTAAGTGGTCACTGCCGCTCATGGACATCTGTAATCAACTTTATACAGAACATGGGTTCTATCTGAAGACAAACATAGATGCGTTGCTACTCCCGAGGACTATGATGGTCGCCTCATGTAAAAGTGTGCCGGCAACTAATTACAATTAACTATTACTACAATTAACTACAATTAACCACAAATAGCTATTACAATCAACAAATCTATGTTAGCAGGCAATGTGTTAATTAATTATTTTATAACATTATTTAATGCTTGTTTTTACAGTACAAGTCACAAGATTGGGCGAAGACGATAATTCAGTACGAAACTGACAAATCCGGAAGATTGCCGCTACTAGATGTTGCTGTGAGGGACATTGGAAGACCCAACCAGTCGTTCAGAATTGAAGTGGGGTTGGCATGCTTTCGTTAAAGCAATGCTTCATATTGCAATGCTTCAATGCAAGTCAAATCTGATATCTTAAAATTTTATAATTAACCCACATCGCTCGTTGAAGAATAGGCATTGAGTTTTTTTTTTACCTTTTTCGTATTTTCAATTGATTGATATCGATACTTTAATCATACGATTGGTGTTATGAATGTTGATTCATTTTTACGTACCGTATAATATTTGGGAAGTACGAAAATTCTATCAGTATCTATTGCAGTAACATCAGTTTTAATTTAAACCCAAGACATCTAAATTAACTATTTAGATTTCGAGTTTCAAGTTAATCGTGAAAAAAACAATTAATCAAATAATAAAATAAATCCATTTTCACCCGAAAAGTTAATTTGTGATATACCTAAGTGCAATATAAAAATTAGTATGTAAGTGCATTAAAACATTTAAGGAGTTACCTATTTACTTAAGATTATATAATCATTAGTACTTACGAAAAAGATATATCCTACTTATTGTACTACGATTTTTGATATTTTTTACATATGTTATTTTGTAAAATATGAATGCAGCCAGCTAACCAGCTAGCCACGAAAGCATTTAGTTGTAAAATGTATACGTAATGATAGATTTAGTCCTTTATGCCAAAAATTAAGTTTAATTCCTGCAGTATTATTTTTATAATGTTTATAATCCAGTTAAACTTTCCTCTCTATGGATGTCTATGTGCTATTATATATATTCTATGGCAAGCTATAATGTTCAAGATTTCAATTGGATTATCCATGGTCGTTATAGCTTTATTAACGGAAACAGTAGAGAAAAAGAGTCAGATCTTTTCCTACTTTACTCTTAGCTTAAGCTAAGAAAGGAATCTGGAATAAACGAACTATAACATTTTAGTTACAAAAAAGGTCCTCTTCCTTGAAGATTTTCTTTACTCGCTAGAGGAGTGGGAGATATGAGCCCCCTTAAACCTCCTTTATATACATGCGCTCATGGGATTAAAAAAAGATCCTCTTCCTTGAAGATTTTCTTTACTCACTAGGGGAGGGGTAGGTCTATATCCTCTTAAATCTCTTTTTTATACGCCCGAGGGATTAACACATAGATCGTAAAGGTAATATGACTTAAACAACTTTAGTATATTAACATACAATTTATTTTAACTTTAAAAGTATAATACTTATTACTAACATAAGTACTTAAATTTTAGTAACTAGTACTTACATTAAGTCGTCACAACGTTACTTAAGTTAATTTATAGTATTTCAAAAGGTCCTCTTAAGTCTTAAGGCTGTGTTTTGTACATAATTGTTAATATATAGATATAGTATATTAGAATCCTTAATAAAGGATTAGGTCTCAATTATGAAATAAGTACTTATCCGTAGCAATTAAGTAATAATAACTTCCTATGTTAAAATATTTTCAGTTTTATAATTACTTTTTGTAATCTCAATAAATGTATTTTGGATATTAAGTCTTTTACTTAGCTGTTGTTGTCATGATCCCATTTTTACATATTAATCTTTAGCTATATAATTATTTACGTTTTTTATTAACAGAAACGGACACATATTTTTGTGCTAATATGGTATTCATTGTCATGACATGGTATAAATGAGCATTTTTTTCTTTTCTAATAGTGAAGTAGAAAATAGTGAGAATGCAGACCATCTGATAGTTTGTGGCCACTGCCTTTTATGGACATTTGTAACTCCATATAGATCAGGAGTTCTGACACGAGGTGATGGCAAAAACGGGTGTAACACACATTTACCTCCAAAAATATTGCTTCTATCACAATGAAAAATTCGTAATAAATGCCAGACCAATTGAGATTATTTTTATCAACTAAAGTCGTTGTCCACTCTCATATAAAAATAATGCTTCAAAAACTCAAATTCTTATTTAAAATCCGATAAAACTTTGAGAAATATTATCGCTCACATTTGAATTGCTCATATTTTCCAGTTCAATATTTTTGCTAAGACAAGTCTCTACTAAGCTTGTGTGTATGTTGGTATATACTGTTGTTATTTTATTTATGTACTTACACATTTTATATGTGACAACATTGTAACAATCACACATTCGAAATATAAATACAAAGTGGTATTTATTTCAAAACTAGCTGAACCCCGCAGCTTCGCTCGCGTTAATTAAATCGATGTATCGATTGTCCCGTGGGAATAAGATATTTTTCCACAGTAAAAAGTAGCCTATATGTTAATCCAGAGTGTCAGCTAACTCCTCACCAATTTAGATGAAAATCGCTCCAGCCGTTTACACGTGAAGAAGTAACAAACATACACAGTCACAAACTTTATCCTTTATAATATTAGTATGAAGTATGATGAACTATCTTATAACAGCATTTAGATCGGAACGGATACGCGGAAAACAGATCTAAGGAGCACAAAATAGTATTTAACACAGTAGAAGCTTATTTACGGTTTAATTACAAAAAATAGTGACTCCTAAGAATCCGCGAATCCGCGAATATAGAGCTTTTAAGGTAAAATACGGTACGGTGTTATAATAATATAATATATTTTGTAAAAGGGATATGAAATACTCTTTGACTCTTCTTATAACTAAAGCTATAATAATGGAGATATATTTAGAGAGACGTTTATTAGATGGTAGTGAATTCCAGTCTATCCACGTGAACAGAGAAGAAGATTTTACTCGTTGTTCGAACACATCCATAGTTTGCAGCGTTTCTTTATCACTAATCATCACAGCTATTCTTCTTCGTGCAGGACACGAAGGGCGGTACGTCACAGGTGCATTTCGTACACTCTTCCTCCACCGTGACCTCGTCTCCAACAGACAACGTTGAGTTACCGAACAGGCACTGAGCAGTCACGGTACGCAGGTTCAAACCCCGGATGATTTTTGTTTTACTGGATGCTGTAACAATTGCTTAGATTAATTTATTAATTTTAACATCGTTTAGATAAGTAGAGGGGAAGCGACATGAAAAAAACAGGTTTCCAAAGAGCCACTTATATAATTTCGATAGTTTAAGAACAGATTTGGGGGTAATGCTACTTAATGCCAGTATATTGATGAACTAATGATTAACCGCAAATTCATTTGCGTGTTTTTATCCCATACATTACTGCCGCCCACGGACATTTTTAAACAATAGAGCAGGGTTCTATCTGAAGTCGATCGCAGATGTATTGCTACTCCCGAGGGCTAAAATGGTCGCCTTATATATTTCTAGCTGACCCGGCGAACTTCGTTCAGTCTAAATGTCAAAAATCTGAAAATATCAGTTTTCCTCCACGATATTATGCATGTATTATACTTAAAAACCTTCCTCTTGAATGATTCTATCTTTTAAAAATAACTGCATTAACATCCGTAGAGTAGTTTTAAAGATCTAAGCATACATAGGGACAGACAGCGATAAGCGAAATTGTTTTATACCATGTAGTGATAAGTAAACTTAAGAATAGTTTGCCATAGTTAGGCATATATTGAAAAGGTTAATGTTCCACCTTAAACCTATATACCATTATGTACCTAACAGAAAATAATATCCACTGAAACATAGGACTAGAAAAACGACTTTGTATCTGAAAAATTACAAATTTAAGTTATAATCTATACATGAACCAATAACACTAATCTAATAATGGTTTCATAGATTAGATATCTAGTTGTTAGATTTAAATTGAACATGTTAGAAAATAAGATACTATCAGACAATCTAATTTAAATGTAGGTAATAGTGTTTTAAATCGCCATTTTGAGTTTTTGTGTTAAATAGAATTCGCTTTGTCTCGATATATGTAGGTATATACTATGTCTGATTACGTAGAAATGAACATGGGCGTCTGGTGCAGTTTCGGCAGGAACCCAAAAGGTTTATCAACTTATCGTCTTACCAGCATTTATGCACGTGTACCTACATGTGGGGGTAAGGTGAGAAAAGTTTGGGAACAACAACATCATTGACTCACTGCTGGGCACGGGTCTTATCTCAGAATGAGAGAGTTTAAGGGTGGACAACCTGGTGGTGGAGAAAAGTTTAACCCATAGTGTTAACGGATCTCCCTTAGATTACCAATAACATACGTTCTCACATCACAATTATTTATTTAACAGATACTTAGTTACAATTATTTATATTATTTATTTATTATTCTCACATCACAATTATTTATATATCAAACTCTTAGTTTACAACTATCTATATTATTTATTTATTAGAATCTTAGTTTATAACTATCTTTATTATTTTTCGCACGACCGACCATTGACAACCCATGACAACTTAAAATCTTCTTCTTTGTAATGTTTTTAATATAGTAATACTTTAATTAAGTTTTCATATAAAAATATAGTAAATGTATATAATAATAATAACGGTATTTTGAGAACGCTAACAATAGTAATTGACGATTTACCAAGCCAATTTGTCATGATACTGGACTGACATGCAGTCAATCTCGGGTTATACCCGTGGCCCGCCAGATCTCTAAAAGATATTTTGTTTTTGTTTTTATTACAGCTCTAGCTCTTACCTGCGGCTTCGCCCGCATGGTCAAAGGGAATTAACAATGAGTTGTTTAACATGCATGACACATTTCTGATGGATAAATATGTGACAGCTCCACGCAAATGCAACTGAATTTTACTAACGCCATCTATTAACAACTTCTGGAACTACTAAATATATAGCAACTAACAAAACATCGATATTCTCACGGGAATGAGAGAGCGCGGTAAAAAGTAGCCTACGTCACTCTCCGTCCTCCTATCTCCCGACGTTTATACCATATCATATAATAGCTATGTGGGGACGTGAAAGAGGAACAAACAAACACACTTTCACATTTATACTATTAGTATGAATTTGTACGCTTTTAACCAACTCTCCTGTAAATATTGTGTTTTTGAATTGTGTTATTATTTAATTATCCAATCCAAGCAGCTATTTCTTTACCTAGTTTTGGTTCACCCTTAAGGCAAGTGATAGTAAATTTCATCTGTTACTTACGACAGTTGAAAGCGATGGGGCAGCTGCGTTTGTTCCCGGCGAAGACAGGGGCGCAGTTTTGCAGGATCTTATTCTGAAAGTGGATCTCGATGCCGCAGTTGATGTCTCTGCAGTAGGTCGGGTCGTCGATGGAGCCGTTCCACTGAGCAGTGCAAATGCACGTCTTCCTTGTGTTCTTGGGTTGGAAGGATTCACCCTCTTTGTACGTTTTGCCGTCTACCTCACATGTCTGTAGCTTAGCTATTGCGTCCTTGCCTGTAAAATACAATTTTGCAATTTGAAATTTCTTGTAAATTTTATTAATACTTCTAGTTTCAGACTTGTAAACTAATGATGAACTAGAGAACATGTTGTAACGTTATTCCAACGTTTGTAAAATAATGCCATTTCTATACCTATACGTTAAATCGGGGTACAACCCATTATTGTCCCACTGCTGGGCACGGGTCTTCTCTCAAATAAGAGACTTTTAGGCCATGGTCCACCGCGCTGGCCAAGTGTGAATTGATGGACTTTACACACCTCCGAGAACTTTTTTTTAAAAAACTCTCGGGTGTGTAGGTTTCCTCACGATGTTTTCCTTCACCGCAAAGCAGTGATATTTAATTTATAACACGCACATAAATCAGTGCATTTGAGAGATTGAGAGGGCAAGTTTCAACCATTACGCTATCACTGCTCTGCTGTACGTTAAATACGTTTTGATAAATACATAGCACAGTAAACACTGTGTTACACTCTGTTGCATTGTATAATTATAATCCACAACCAAATGATATCATCGAACACCATCGCGTCCATAACTCACCGAACAATAGCCTGATTCCATAAAAGAATACCAAGTAATGTTCCCACCGGAAAACGATGCCAATGATCTATTGTTTCTTACTAATCACATCCATGACATCTAATAGCGTGATTAAACCAACTGTGTTTAGATTATCAGGATGTTTCTATTCATTTTTTATATATTTAAAGCTAATAGAACGACTATGGTTTGACAGGCCAGTACACGAGCTATCTCATGTCATGGACATAGGTAATTTATTCATTGACAGCAGTTCCGGTATTTTCAATTCGCAGACTCACAGACAGTAAAAACAGATAATGATTATGTTACTCATTGTCACATACTCATTGTCTATTAATAGATTTTCACGCAAGACTAATTTTCATTATCTAGTTAATAAATCTGGAATAGAGGTTCTTGAATTTCGGCAGAATATTGTATGGTTTTCTTCTGACGACCAACTTAATCCTCGGGATTGGCAACGCATCTGTAATAGAATTTAGATAGAACCTCTGTTTTATATGAAGTTGTTTACAGATGTTTATGGGCACTATGGCCTACTTGCCATCAGGCGGACTACATGCTCGTTTGTTACTTCAATCAAATGAAAAAATCTTACCACAAACAGTGCCAGTACTGCAGCACGAGTCCAATTCATAGGTATAAGTACATTGCTGCTGTATATCAGTATCGAAGACCTCCACGCAGTCGACGGCCGCGCAATCGAATTGTGGTCCTAGTGACGTCACGCTGCACGAGCATGCTTGGGAGCACGGGTTGTTGATGAGTGACTGCGGGATCAGCGAGCGATCGGAGTAGCGGGCGCCTCTGGAAGTAATTTTAGCATATTTTAACGTAGTAAAACTTTTTTAACAGTGATAGCCTAATGGTTGAAATTTACCCTCTGAATAGAGAGGTCCGAGGTTCAAACCCAGGCATGCACCACTGATTTATGTGCGTATTAGAAATTAATTATCACTGCTTCTCGGTGAAGGTAAACATCGTGACGAAACCTAGACACCCGAGAGTACTTTAAAAAAAATTCGGAGGTGTGTGAAGTCCACCAATTCGCACTTGGCCATCGCGGTGGACTATTGCCTAAAACTCTCTTTTTCTGAGAGAAGACCCGTGCCCAGCAATGGGACAATAATGAGTTGACGAGAGAAAACTTTTCGTAGATCAATTTCATGGTAATCACCTCCTCACCTGTTTCTATTTAATAACAGAAGTGTTAACGTTACTGAAGAGAAACACACTTATAGTTATACACTTACTATGATAGGAAACGTACTTATTCAAGCGTTCCAACTCAGTCCTCAAGGGTAGCAAAGCATCTGTGGCAACCACGGGGAAGACTGATCTTGATTACAGAAGTTTAGCAGTGGTCACTTACCATCTTATGGACAGCATGTTACTTCTTTATTACAAAAAATAGTTGCAAACCATGAGACAATTGCCAATAGATAAACTGCATGTGATGGTAATTTGCAACAGTTCACTGAACGTCCTTAGAACTCCTTATAAAATTGGTATCTTTTTTAACCTACCACGGATGCGTTGCTCTACTGAGGACTAAGAACATCACCTCATAAGTCAACATTTAACTACACTTGTACCGAAACTTAAAAACTTCTTTACGCTTTTTTTATCTATCTGAAGTAGCAAACGAGCATGCAGTCCACCTGATGGTAAGTTGTCACTGCCACCCATGGACATGAGTAATCAACTTCATACAGAACATGGGTTCCATCTGAAGTCAATCATAGATGCGTTGCTACTCCCGAGGTCGCATCATGTGAAAGTGTGCCGGCAACCACACCCTTCCATCGAAACGCAAGAAATGCTTCACGCTAGAAATAGGTGTAAGGTACTAAAAATAGATATGTTACCCTCCAGTGGACTCATACTCGTTTTATCTCATACTACAGTCATAATTGTCCCCGATACGATAGTTCCGGTATTTTCAACTCACAGAGAGGAAAAATAGATAATGATTATGAACACAACAAGCTATTAATAGATTTTCACGCTAGACTAATTATCATTGTCAAATTATTAAATTTGGATGAGAGGTCTGTAGAAAAACTAATCAAGGTTATATTGTCTTAAATAAGGTTATTCCGCTCATTTTTTGTAGTTTTCGTATATTGACAAAAGCCTTGATAAAAATACGGTCATTTTTTGAGGTCGCAAGCCTAAGATTAACTGCTGCCTATTTTTTTTTTTGGAGGCTTTAGAAGAAGTAGCAAACAAGCATGCCACCCACCAGATAGTGGGCTCAGTACTATTGTACATGGCAAAACACATGGAATGCAACAACACAAACATAAAAGCAATTTTACAGGAGAGCCAAGTAAAACAACGCTATGCAAACAACTTGTTTTTTTCGTGTTATTGATCATAATAATTGAAGTTAAAATAATAAAAATATGAGGTACAAGGCCATTGACTGCAGTGCACTTAAGCCACCAGGTTTTCAATTTTGAGCCTTTTTTGGTCAAAACTGTATCTTTAACATAAAATTAATGAATTTAGATTTTTTTATTACTTTGTCTTTAGTATGACTTTATTACATTTCCTGATATCAAGCAATGTTTTTGATTTCACCGGTACATTGCAATGACCTTGCACGTTTACGTTTTTAGCCATACACAGCTATGAACTTTGCATTGGTTAACGAAAAAAATCTAATACACTCGTAAGCACTGTTCTTTAAAGTACGGCACCAAGAATCAAAGTGTATCGTCAACCCATTATTGTCCCACTTACTTGTACCCAGCGTACGTGTCTTTTCTCCAAATGAGAGAGTTATAGGCCATAGTCCACCGCGCTTGCCAAGTGCGAATTGGTGGACTTCACACACCTCCGAGAACTTTTTTTTAAGAACTCTCGGGTGTGTAGGTTTCCTTACGATGTTTTCCTTCGCGTTCGACAAGTTTCAACCATTAGGCTATCACTACTCTAAGGAAAAAATCATAGTGTAGGTGCATAAATATACAAAGCATCCTAGTAATACTTGATTCTATTCACTGCAGGTCTTACGTATGCCATTTACTTGTTTCTAGTTACGAGTACGCAAGTTGTCCTAGCAATAGCTGTATGTAACCTTGCTCTGATTAAAGCAAAAAGTTATACTAGATCTACAGTTGTCTTGATATATAACTTATTTTACTTAATTTATCAAGGTGCACTCAATAAAATAAAATCCTAGAAACGTGTACAAGTGATGTAAAATTAAGTTAACGATACAGTAGTCGGGCTACCTAAAGGAAAGTACTTAAGCAAATTGTAAATTCTGAGTGAGAAATAATAAAGATCTTATACCACAAACTAACTACGGGCTCTCCGACGCCTATGGGCATTTCCATTCATGGCTAGTATGAATTGCCAACTTTAAAGAAAAGTTTTTCTTTGCACATTTTTTAAAGCCGTAGTTACAACAATCTATATATTTCTGGAGAAAGGTGTAGCCAAGTCTTGCTGGATGTATGCAGGCGGATGGAGATTTGATTGGGGGCGCAGGGGATGGCGGGGTATATTTTTAGGAGCCCGATAATTCGTGTATATTTCACATAAATTGATATCTATGAAAATAAGCAGCAAAACAAAATGAATGTAAAAAAGTCTCACTTAAAGTAGCAAACAGCTGGATCCGGATGTAGATCAGGACAGCTGAAGGCCTCTGGACAGGTGGTGCTGTTGTCCACGTTAGGTAGTACCGTGCAGCCGAGTTCCTGGTAGAAACCCACCATGTCACACTCGCCGGCTAAGTCAGCCATCGCTGCACCAACCACTGTAAATACGGAAACGAAGTGAAATAAAATTATTGATTCCCCAATTATGATAATAATGCTTTGCCATATACGTGAAAATATGTATGAACTTATTGCTGTATGCTTGATTGAGATGCATTCAGCAAAAGTACGAGCTCGAATCGTCCAGCCAGAGATCCCGGGAACGACTACGGCATGATAGGCCCTTTTGGCTGTCTGTTGGAAACCCCGGAGTTCTCTAAGTAGCGCCGAAGAAAGCCACCGAAGTAGTATTAGTGCAGTAAAATTATTACACAGTATCTCTTCCAAGGCACTATGGTATTATTTGAAGATGAAAAAAAAATACAATGAATTGTCCATTTAATTGCCGCATACTTCTAGCTTAGCAAACTGAAGAGTTTAATCTAAGATTAATGATTATTACAACATATTACAGCAATCGGATCCCATCATTCTACCGATTCTACGAGTGTTTAGAAGCAACGAGGTCACCCATTCTAAAATCGACGGCGCATGTTACTTAACTTTTTCACTAATTGTTAGCAGTTTTAATTGTCACGCTTATGTTCAATTATACCGTATCTCTATAATAAATAAAGGTATGTACAGTCACGGGCAATGAAAAGTATACATGGGCAGTTATTCAAATAAATGTCCTCTCTGAAAATTCAAGAACAAAAAGCTACTTAACAACTCAGACTAATGAAAAAGTATTGTTTACATTTTTGTTAAATAATATCTTTTACATATTATTGTAATTTATAATGAATTCATATTTTTGCATGTGTTCGTGTATACAAATACCTGCAAACAAACTGTGTCCATATTTTTGCCAAAAATGAATATTATTGTGAGAAACTCAGGTGTTTATAGTGTGAATTGTTATGTGGCTATTTGTTTTTGAAATTTTCAGAGTGGACATTTATTTGAAAATCTGCCCGTGTGTACTTTTCAACGTGACTGTACAAAGTGTATAAATTTATACAAATGTAAAATAAGTAGAAATGCTGTCTGTAGTGCAGCGAGAAAACGTAAGGATGATTTCACTATAACTGTCAATATGTAGGCTTTGAATCACGTAACATTTATTATCACCATATTTATTAAATTGTTTTTTAACTTCATATATTGCCCCGTATAACATTATTTTACAATGAGCAAGCCTATTGCCCATTGGTTCATTGGTTTATAAATATAGCCTACTATATTTATAAACCAACAATATTTTAATCCTTGTTAATCGTTTCCAGTTTTATAAAGCTGAAACAGTATTGGCAAATGTTAGAATTTATAAAAATATGTATGTAGTTACATATATCACTTATGCTTCAAAATGAAAAAATGCATTAAGGGTTGTATTGTGTTCATAATGTGATTTTGTTAATTTTACGTAAAACGGAAACGAAAAAGAACACATATACATTTACACTTTTAAGGAAACTAAACTCATACTAAGGCACCAAACGACGCCGACGACCGTGCCGCCCCGTGGCGGAGCGGTTACCATACCGGTCTGACGCGCAATGGGTCCCGGGTTCGATTTCCGACCAGACAGCTATCTGAATGATGAGTTTAGATTCATTTTCTGGGTCTGGGTGTTTGTGTATTCGTCTTGTGTGTGTCCATGATACCCACGACACAGGGGAATATCCTACTGTGGGGCTATGAGTGTAAAAAGCGAACGAGCGAGCAAACGAGTGCAGGTGTAGCCCTGTACAAACTCGTTATAAATAATCTATTATCTTAATAGCTTGAATCGTTCAATTTACATAACCCAGGGCTATGGAACCGTTTACTGACGTGAAAATTGCTTCACGATCTCGTGACAGACATGTTGTATTTATCTCGACGTGTTTTATTGGTTTTTGTAATTATACAGAGGTCGTGCACCATGCCTATACATTTCTATGTGTACATGAATCGTTGTAATCACATTACACTATTAAAGCAATTATTATAAAACAAATAACGGGACCGCTTAAATTGAAAAAAATAATAACATCAAAGAGTTTTACAATGAAAACTCAGAGCCTTTAAATTTGTTTATTTTTATCACTTTAATTTAATTTATTAAAAAAAAAACAACAACAAAAAATATTGTTTATTTTTACCTGGCTCTCCCGTAAAATTTCCGTCTCTCCGTTGTACTTATTATTATTTTTATTTCAAGCAGTGATTTGCTGTATCGATAAGTATTTTAAAGTTACAATGACCTGTCCACTAAATGGTTAACAAAGTACATACTTTAGTTAAGTGACACATCAGTAAGCGCCGGCACCTCTGTTTGATGTACCAGTTATGTCCATTATGTCGGGTTATCACGGTAATAACCCCACGGATTAAGTTTATCGCGGGACAGAAAAATATTTCTTATAAAGACACACGTAACTTTATAAACATCTGTTGTTTAGATAAGTTATTTATTTATTAAATTAGAAAATGTGAAAAGTTAGAAAATTTATTCCAATTAAGATAATGACATTGAGAATGATTTAAAAAATCGTATTAGAATAGCGTGGTGATCCTACAATGAAGACTTTATATAGACCCTTTTATAGGATAACATTAATGTTAAACTTTGAGAAGTAAAAAATGGTAGCATCGAACAAATATTATGCCATTTGAATACACATTTTCAAAATGAATATTAATTGCTGATGACTAATTACTTTTATCTAACGTAGAGATAATATTATAGTTATTTATAATAATAATAGAAAAGAATGTTAACCTTTTAAAAAATGAATAATTGTCTACGCTATCGTATTGGGTGTTACCTGTAATGATAGACGTAAGTCTGTTTAAATAAATAAATAAATAATTTAATTAATTAATTAATAATAATATCATACTAATATATGGTTATCACAGTTAAAATCCGATCCGGTGGTAGTGTAAAAAAAAATATGTAACTGACAATTTGTAAGTGCCTTCGTAGGCCTATGCAAAATAAAAACATTTCATTTCATTTCAAAATATCACAGGTACATAAGACACTAAAATTACTTAAATTTCATATGAAGTTGTTAACAAAAGATACACATTTAAAAAAAAAAATAATAATTACTCGGTTTAGAAAGTTCTCTAAAACGAAAATAAATCTATCAACACCTGATACATTAGGATTTACCAAATCCTTTGGCCCCAAAGAGCGCTAGGGAATGGACAAACTATCGGTCGAGTGTAAATTATTTGTAAAACCACTTCGGATTCTATTAAATACCAAAGAAGTCTTACAAACCCTCTATTAGGTCTACAGTATGATGTTTACAACTTTATCTCTAGCTCAGTCGCGCCAAATAGGAAATGCACAAAGTAACCAACCGTAACAATCAATTATTATTTTATTAACAAAAACAAAACTCACTTAACATTACAATGCCGACAGCCTTCATGGTTCCGATCACAAAATTCACTGAAACACTAAACGTAAAACGTAAATGTAGGAAACGTGTTGTTTGACTGAGAGTTCGCGTCGCAATGCTACTAAGATACAACTTGTAATCATTGTTTGTATTCGGTTCCTGTGCACATACTTTGATCTCCAGTTAAATCAATTCACGAATCGTGATTAGATGATATTTTGATGGCATATACAAATGGTTCGCGGTTTATGATTTGGAAAAAACGTGTTTCTGTGTTCTTACAATAAAATTTTCATTTATGAGCGTATATTTTTCCAACATTCTTTTAAATTTTGTAAAATAATCTTGGACAGGTAATGAAGTGTGACTATTAACTAAGTGCTAAGGTTTTAGACAGGACTAGCCGTTTAAAGCCTCATTTTATAGAGACGAAAATGTCAAGGCGTATGAAGTTACGTGGCGGCCGTTGTAAAAAGAGATTTGTTAATGAACTCTAAAGTGTTACAAAGTTGGGCTAAATGCTTAATAGCAATTGTCCACCAATTCACACTTGGCTAGCGGGGTGGACTATGGCCTATAACTCTCTCATTCTGAGAGAAGACCCGTGCCCAGTAGTGGGACAATAATGGGTTGACAACGATTTACCATCCATTCAATGGCCCAAAAAGATCTGCGTTGAAGTTTCATATTCGATCACTAAACAATTATTTATTATAGACATTTTTTTTTCTGGTTAGCGTCTTCGCGAATATTTTAACTCATTGCCAGATATTATAAAATATGTTTTCAAATTATTGATATGGTAATCGAAGCCCATGGACATTTGTAAGCTTATTGAAGTAGCAGTCGAACTGTTGTTAAGCAACAAAATATAAAAAAAGGGAATCCACTGCTATTCCCGCTGACAAAGATGGTCGCCTAATATGAAAGTGAATTATTATTTTTTATTTGACTGAAGTAGCAAACGAGCATGCAGTCCACCTGATGGTAAGTGATCACTACCGCCCATAACCTGTGACACCTGTAAGCAACTTCAAACAGAACATGGACTATATCTGAAGTCAATCACAGATGCGTTGCTACCGAGGACTATGTTGGTCGCCTCATATAAAAGTGTGCCGTGTATGTGTAAATTTTTATTTAAGATATAGTTTATCTTATTTGAAGCAGTCAACCAGCATGCTATACACCTGAGGGTCTACCACAGCTGCAGTACTGAGCACTATTTGTTGTTCTTTCCGCTGCCACATCAAATCAAAACGGTTCCTTCTATCTTTTAGCTCTAAAAAACTGTTGATTTAATATCACAAACAAATCCATTATTAGGTATAACGAAGTAAGATGTGATTGTGACGTCAGGAAGGCCAGGAGTCTTCATTATTATTCATTCTTGTAGATTTCAACTAAAACACAGGAATAAACTTCTTCTATTTATTCACATTTGAGGAGGTGCGATCGCTTCGACGGTTAAACAAGAATCTTTTTCTACCGGCGTTCGCTCGCCTTTTTATAACAATGTTTGGTGGTGTGACAATAACAAATTTATGGAGGGTAAACTAAATTACAATTCCAAAAATCATTAAATATTGCTAATTGACGACCCGCGTGGCGCAGCGGTTGTCCACCAATTCGCACTTGGTCAGCGCGGTGGACTATGGCCTAAACTCTCTTATTCTGAGAGAAGACCCGTGCCCAGCAGTGGGACAATAATGGGTTGACGACGTGGCGCAGCGGTTACCATACCGGTCTGACACGCAGTGGGTCCCGGGTTCGATTCCCGGCCAGACAGGTATCTGAATGATGAGTTTAGATTATTGTTCTGGGTCTGGGTGTTTGTGTATTCGTCTTTGTGTGTGTCCATGGCACCTACGACACAGGAGAAAATCCTACTGAGGAACTATGAGTGTAGAAAGCGTGTGTTTTTTAATTCAATAAACAAACAATTTTCGATCTTTAAACTAACTAAAATAATTATTATCGGCGACGTGTTTATCATAAATACGCGGTGTCGCGCCGACAGGTATTATTTTTTTGTTGTTAGTTAAATTGTTTCTACTATTTCTGGTTATTGTACCGAAAGCGGTGTAGATTGTGAAACAAGATAGAGTATCAAGTGTAGTATGAAGGCAACTGTAACATGATCACGTGGGTGAAGATCGGCCACTATCACAGATAGTGAGGACTAGGGCTGTCACCTTTTCAGATAAATAGTATATTTTACAAAAGAGGAAAAAAGAGTATACCTACCTGTTGTACCTATACCCTTTTTTTCCTTCAAAAGGTACCCGACGCCGTGGAAGCGACGCAGGGTTATGTGAGATATTTACCTCATACAAAAAGAGGATACCTACATATATTTTTTGTGACTCATATTTATCGAGGAACCATTTTTCACCGATTAAAAAGACAATGGAAATATGGGTCGCGAGCTAAAATACAAATTCAGTAATATATAGTTAGATACTATAAATAATAGTATGAGTGGCAACCCTAAAAGACTAAGGACACGTGCCTCACATCAAAGGTCGAGTGGTTGTCTAGAGTGGAAATCATAATTGCCAGATACTCGTAGTAAAAGTAATAGAACTTGAAGTTTATTTCAATTTCCTCTATGCGTTTACCTCTATAATTTGTCTGCGTTATAACTAATCGTACTTAAGTTCTAACACCGCGTAACTCAAAAAATGCCCATTTTAAGTTATTGAAATAATGGTATCTCAAAATAATATTGGAACATGTTACATTTTCATAAAAAATATTATTTTAATATGAGTTTATTAATATATTAAACGCAATATACTATTTGGTAGTTGTAGAATTAAAAATAACAATTTGAGACAGTTTATTTGCTCTCCTGAAAAATTGCTAATTTTGAGATCCGCGGTGTTAGAACTTACCTAAGCGACGTAATGTTATGTTATTATTCTAGCTGGATTTGAAATATATAAGTAAATTTTCCAAGTGATAGAACCAGTGTAATTCGAACGGGGTACCACCGCCACACTTATTTCTACCGTAAAATAGTTTTTACGTAGATGAGAGGGTGTGGTTTCCGGCTCACTCTTACATAACACGACCTTAGCCATTGTTTTCAAAGGTGGTACTAGAGCCTTTATGGTTCGATTGAAAAGATACTGCCGCAGCATTTATTATCAAATATAAGGCAAGATACTGGAGCTAACTTTTATAACCAATGTAAAAACAATATGGAATAAAAATATATACAAAGAAAAAATATAAACCCACTGAGTTTCTTGCCGGATCGTCTCAGTTGAGGTCGTGTTTCGATCCGGTGGTAGTGTAAAAAACAATATACTTATATGTAACTGACAATTTGTAAGTGCCTCCGTAGGCCTATGTAAAATAAAGACATTTCATTTCATTTCATCAAGCAGTTCGGCGTATCGGTGCTTATGTTATCTGACTTACATATCATACGACTATCTTAGTCATCAAAAATGGCAAAAATAAACAAAAATATTTTTTAAAAACTTTAATCAAAACCTCCTGACATAGTCACAATAAATATAACAAATACATAAATGAATAGATTAATAAATTCTCATGTTTATACGTCTCTAAGTCTTTGTTCCTTGTCTTAGCTAACTGTAATACTCTAGCAACTTGTAGTTTGTATGGAATAGTAATTTATTATTTAATACAGGTTTACATGAGCACGAGGCATTCGTATTCGTTAGAACTCCTCTCTTCGCCGTCGAATGGGTAGTAGCAAGTGCCGTGGCTGGGATGAATCTGAAATTTTATGAAAATAACATCATATTAAACTGTGTCGTGGAGACATTCGTGCTACCTTAGACACTACAGGAAATAGGTATAAGATGCAAGTAGAAAACGATCATGCTGGCCACCTGGTGGTAAGAGGTCATTGCCCACCATGAACAACGGTACGCAACTTTATATATTTCTATGGGCCTTTGTAGCCTGAAATAAATAAATGAATAAAAATAAATAAATAAAATTATATATGGCTGACCCGGAAACTAAAAGTCAAAAATCTAAAATTATCAGTGTTCCTCCACTATATTATGCATGTATTATACATAAAAACCTTCCTTTTGAGTCACTCCATCTATTATAATCTGTAATTCTGTAGTGCAGTTTTAAAGATCTAAGCATAGGGACAGAGAGTGAGAAGCGACTTTGTTTTAAACTATGTAGTGAAAAGAGTTGTATGTGAAGTCAAATATAGATAAAAACTGTTGCCTAATTTAATATCACAAGAAAAGTTACAAGTGTTTATTAGTGGGAATTTGAAATATTTTTTCCGAAGTATTGGGTCTTTTTTGTGAAGACGTTGATGCTGTAGCCCCGGATAACCAGCCTAATGTCAATAAGAGACTGGTTCATACATATTGCCTTATTTGAATTTACAAAGAGATCCAGATAATTGGTGACAAACTTATCTACTATAACATGCAATCTATAAATACTTACTAAAGATTCAAATAATATCAAAATTGCCTCGTTAATTGATCATTTATTACAAACCTTGCCAGGAGTGGTACATCCATCGTGGTTGACCCTTCCATAGTACAGCTTCTCCCCGTCAGCGGTGACTCCAGCCTCCACGGCGCCGGGAGGCACCGCGCCACCGGTCGCGAACTGCCAGGAGAACATAGCTGGAACCAACACCTGGAAACCCAACAGGTTACTTAACATCTTTCTTTAATAGTTCCGCGACTTAATTGACGACCCTCGTGGCTTAGCGGTTACCATACCGGTCTGACGCGCAATGGGTCCCGGGTTCGATTCCCGGCCAGACAGGTATCTGAATGATGAGTTTAGGTTCATGTTCTGGGTCTGGGTGTTGTGCTCATGGTACCCACGACACACTAGAAAATCCTAGTGTGGGGCTATGAGGGTAGAAAGCGTGTTAATAGTCAAATATACGAAGACTAGAATTTAAATAATGTGACAGAAGAATTGGTTAATGAGCGCATTGATGTATAGCTATTCAAAAAAGTTAAAAAAGGGCTTTCTTTTAAAGCCCCCCGATTTATTGTCGGTGACTTTGAAAGAGCTTTATTTTTTTGATGTTGCAAATTTCTAAGGCGAAGGACTCTGCCATCATGTAGCTCGTCTCTCCAATTATTAGGCTTAAATATATATAAGTCCAGTAGGCTATGAATAGAAAAGGTCTCGAACCAACATTACTGGTCATATAAATATTTCTGGTGATAATCTTATCTGCCAGTTAGAACCAATTAGTCTATACATGTTTACTGGTTTATTTTTAATCGCAAAAGTGTAATGCTATTTTAGTAATGAAAAAAATAATAGATGCTAATAGTCTAGATAAAATCCTAATATTATTAAATGGTAAGAAAGATAGAAATACGAGTATGTGAGAGGGATTAAGGAAAGTTGATAAAATATTCGTTTTTATAATTACCAATTAAATACCAATAAAATTAAATACCAATTAAATTAGAATCAATATAATTACCTCAAACTGATCTTTCAAGATCTCCTCTCCGTTGTGTGCGACGTAGCAAGCGTTCTTGGAGGGAATGACCTTAGCAGGGAGGATGTCACCCTCATGGGGAGCGCGCCCTGCGTAGATTTCCTCCCCGTCAGCATCAGTGCCAACACGGAGGGCTCCTGGTGGAATACTCCTTTGGCTCAAACAAGCTGGGACCCAACGGTATGTGCCTGAAAATATATTTTTATTAGACAGGGAACTTATGAATGAGCAGTTTACGGAGAAATTACTTCTTATAATAAATTATATTTAACTTAAAGTATATTTTGCCAAAAACTATTAACTATGAGACAAAAAACGTGATTCTAATCGTGACATTCAAGAATAAATATTATATGTTAATCGACTAGGTACGTAAATTTTTACGTGATATTATTAATATTACATAAATAATTAAGCACAAAAATGTAACTAATAGTAATAATATAAGTATGTAATTTTAAAGTAAATTAATTTGGCCAAATATTTTAAATAATTTTAGTAACCCTTGACCCATATTGACCTAATAACTCTCAAGTTATTATAAAATTTTATCTTATATCTTCTGTAAATGTAATTAAGATTTTAAATTTATTACTGTAATTTTAAATACCTAATTGGCTGTAAAATAATGAAAAAATGCAAAATGTTAATGAAAATATACTTTTAAACGATAGAACTAATGTAGATGACGACACAGAAAGCAATGGCCAAAACTCTATATGGAGTTTCACAACAAAACTTAATATTTCAATAGATGTTTGTTGTCTACGTATAAATAAGAATTATGTTAAACAAGAAGGTAGGAATGGGTGAGGAACCATAGAGAGGATTGGCCCAACAATGGCTAGCAAAACACGAAAGCTGGAAGAGATAACACCTTTACCTAAATAGTATTAAAAATTCTATTTATGTACCTATATAAGAGAGCATTTAAAAGTATATTAATTTAGTTAACCATGTATATGTATTTAAAGTTAATAAAGCGAATGTGAATGCAAATACTGCTTATTTTTCAGTTTTTGGTGTAGGATCTAGATTTAGTAACATTTTTTGCGAAGAACTGCTATTAAATATTCCCAAAATATTTGCACAATTCTTGCGAAAATCTAGAAACATGCGAATAATCACAAATGCGAATATTCTTTAAATCACTACAACAAGCTATTGATTTCAAGAATGATTTACTATCGCAATAATCGTATTTCTATTATTCCTACTCCTACTTTATTTTCAGCCATTGCTTCATCATGCCTAAACAAACACGAAATTTTCTTGGAAATTTAGTATGGACTTACATATCAATAGCCGTTGATTGATGATACAATATTTAAGAGATTAGATAAATATAGATAGATAACTATATGGATACCTTCTTGTACACCTATATACGATGGAATTTAAAACTAATTGGGTTATTTAAAAAGCTCCTACGGTACTCTTTTTTCAAATAAAACTTACTTATAAAACTATAAAAGTAATGATTTTTATTCAAGGTGTTATCTCTCACTTCCTTAAACTCAAGCTATATTACAGCCCATCCCTTAGACCTTCTATATCATTGATTCCTTCTATATACATTGCTTCAACAGCTCTGTTTTTACTAAAAGTGTTATTAGCAGAACCAGCAATGAATACAGAACAATCAAATGCATTTACTGCTTGTTTAACTTACTCCAAGGTAACTCGACTGTCTCCCCTGGTAATTCTGGCTCAGCGTCTTCGGGGTTGACGTCGATAATTTCGACTGGGTTTGCGGGTTGTTGGGGGTAGGGGTAGAAGTAAGCTGGGTGCACAGGGTAGAAGACGACACCGGGACCGGGGTACATGTGGGGGGGATGTCCGTGCGGACCTGGTGGATAGCCGTGGGGTGGGGGCGGGGGTCCGCCGAAACCGTAATATTTTCCTGGACAATAATTTTAACTTGTAAAATGGTAATCTCTTAACTCAACAACTTAATATCAATCTAGCTTCAATAAATATTAAAAATTTAGATACTTAAAACTGATTATTATTAAAAACATAAGTAAAAAGCTAAATATAAATTTCAAAATAATCATACCCTCGATTTTCCTTTTCATAAAAATCTAACATATTTCTAAAAGAATTTCAATTACCGATATAAATGTTTGCTACGATACGTTATTTAAGATAAGATAGTACAAACACCGAACACACTTTAATAGATAGAACACACCTACATGTAAGTATATTACTCGATTTCATTATATTTTAAGTATTGATGTTTAAATTATGGTCTTCCATTAGTCATTAAAATGAACTATATACAATTCTTAGATACCTCGTTAGTGCATTAATGTTGATTTCGTTGGAGTTAATAATTATGTCAAACCACAGTTTGTCTATTAACTAAATTGCAGTGAAGCAAGTGATACTAGTTTTGGCAATTAACGAAACTTGTGGTATAAAACTCCTAACAATATTTTTTTAGTCGTGGGGAAACCCTTCATGGGTTCCTCTCTACACGGGTCAGCTGAGAGGATATGCCGGATTCCTACCGGCTAAAACCCCACGGTGTTCCTCTGTACACCCTCTGCCGTGACAGGGGGTGCGCTAGTAGCATTCGTCCGTAGTTCCGGCGGATAAAACTCCTAACCTAACCTTAGACTTAGAAAATAATATCGTACACTTAGGTATACTTATATCTTACACTCATACTTTAGTATGTTACTTTTTCATAGTGTTTAATTTTGTAGTATAATACGTTATGGACGTTAAACGTGTGTGTAGTAACTGTAGTAAGACAGGTTTTTTTTGTCTTTTAAACTATAGCTTGAAAAAACTTTAGAACTTTCATAATAGTTCAACTGATGCAATATCACTGTTAGCTCATTCCAACGCATCACATGATTCAAAAATAAAGGATATGAATCAAAATATTTGCTGAGCACTCCTTCAGTACAGTCACCTCGACTATATCAGATAGGTTTCAACCAAGATTAACATTATCTATCAGCAAGATAACATTTGATTAACTTGGAAGTCTATATGTATTTTTGATATATTAGTAGAATATGTTTTTTATAATCCATATTTGTTGACGTTTTCAATTCTGAAAAGGGCTCTATTAATCGAAATATATAATAAATGTATAATGTCACTATGTTTATCGAGAATTAATTGATTATTTAAATGAGTGTTATAAACGAAAACGACAGTTAACCTGGTTTTAATATTTAGGTCACAAGATACCCATTGATAATGTTTTACCGAAGTAATTTCCATAATTCAAGTTCTTGGTAATGAACATAATACAAAAATAAATGTTACCGAATATATTTTATCACAATTGGTACTCATTAACGTTTCCTTAAGTATCTTCATCATTACAAAGTATATATAAAACAAAGTCGCTTCCCGCTGTCAGTTCCTATGTATGCTTAGATCATTGAAACTGCGCTACAAAATTTAATGCAGCTTTTTTGAGTGTGGTGAGGGAAATACTTATCTGTGACGTCCCTACTTTTTTATCTAATTGAAGTAGCAAACTAAATGCTGTCCACCTGATGGTAAGTGGCCACTGCCCCCTATGGACATCTGTAATCAACACTAGATAAGGTTGGAATGTAACCTGAGGTTACTTATAGATGTGACGCTATATTGATGACTAAGTAAACTACTACACCATTTCTAGCGTTAAACAATTCTTGCGTTTCGTTGGAAGGGTGTGGTACACTTTTATATGAGGCGACCATCTTAGTCCTCGGGTGTAGCAGATTAACTTCCGATAGATCCCGTGTTCTATGTAAAGCTGTTTACAGATGTCTATGGGCGGCAGTGACCACTTACCATCAAGTGGACTGCTAGCTCGTTTGCTACTTCAACTAGATAAAAAAAGTAAGGACGTCTCCGATAAGTATTTTCCTTACCATACTCACTTTCAGATTACAACGTTGCGCATAACACTGCTGTCATTAGGCAGAAAAACGTGTGGCGGTGGTGCTTCTTAAGTTTTTTGATTGGAGTAGCAAACGAGCACACAGTCCACCTGATGGCAAGTGGTCCGTGCCGCCCATGGACATCTGTAACCAACTTCGTATAGAACAGGTGCGTTGCTACTCCCGAGGACTAGGAAAAACGACGATCATGACGAAGAAAAAATTTCATCAAATCACGTTATTTTTTGACTCTTAGTGGAGTCGAACCACAAAGAGGTTTACCATCTATAAAATACTCTAAAAAAATTAAATCCTTTATTTCAACCTACCCGCGGATCTAATTCCCTATCCATGTAAGTACTATTTGTTTAATGTCACATGACAATTCAATGACTAATTTCAATATCAGTACTATTTCTACGTATTCTAGAACTAAGCTATTATTCTAAGTCTTAGGCACCGTTCCATTGTAAGTCAACAACATAATACCTTGAGCCAGCATAAGTAGCCACGTCAACACTACTTATTTATCTTTAGCGCATTCATGGTAATATATGCGGTATCCTCTTTACATAGAAGAGAAAGTCGCATAAATACTTTTCATATGCAATTCAATTCCCGTGTTAGTCAATTTACATGATAATGACCGGCGATGAAAATGGAACTGTTAGTTGCATGAAAATGGTTCACAGATTCAAAATATACACGTAAAGATAAAGGAATTCCATTTTTCGTAATGTCAAATTATTAAAAACTACATCAATAAATATTGCAACTGATTATTTTACTAAAAGGTAGCGTTTTAATAAATTAGAATTCCAATTTAATGATAAAATGCTTATGATGCAGTGCAAAGTACTAGCATACAATTCAATATCGTGAACTTTTTCAAAATATCTATTTTCTTCTATTAAATAACAGCGACATTGTAAGAAATTCGGAAAATTTAAACATTATCAATTTTATCAACGTTATAGATAAAGTACTTAGTTCATTTCAACTATTTTTTTAGACACAATTATTATTCAATTAGCAACTATCCAAAAGTGCTTAAATAGAAATTTACTTTCCGTAGACAACAAACATAATTCAAATGATACAGAACGGCCATTGCTTTGTACAGGAAACAAACGTCCACGTAACATTCTAGTTTTTTCACTAAAATCCTTATCAATCTTATCATTATCAGCCACTTACCTGCCATGTTGTCGCTTCGGTGTCTTCGTACTAACTGTCAACATTACACACCGTGATATATATAAGTAATGATGATTCATAGATCGTTAGTGATAACAAAAACCACATCGAAAATGATTAACTGTTACTTGATGACAATTGAATATTTTTTGAGAAACTTGAATTGTTTGTTTTCCTAGTTCATATCCAGCATTTTTTAAACCTAATAATATCAAGGGTATAAAATTCTAGTGTCAAGTGGACTGCCTAAATCGTCAGTACCCAAAGACCCAGAGGGACCCCATACGAATCTCGACGGGTGTCTACGTTGGTGTGACAAAGAAATGGGTGGTTCACAATTCGTAAGTAGAGGTCTACAAAAATTTACCTACTTTCAACAGTGAAGAACTAATGTTTCCTTGACTTTACTTTCCGCCGCCGTCTCTAGCGTAGCGTGATGGGGTGTTATAGCTCCGGACGACACATTTTAGGGGGTGCCAAATTATTTAGAATTTGCGACCTTTTTTTTTGGTCATCAATATTTCCATTGTAAGAACTGAACCATACAATTTTTGTACAGTTTTGGAAATATGGTATAATTAATTTTGTGAGTGGTCTATGAAAAATACCGGCTAAGTACGAACCGGATCCGCGCAAGAAGGGCTCCGTACCATCTTTAAACGACTGCAAAAAACACGTTTGTTGTATAGGAGTAAAAGGGTTCCGTTTTTACCCCTTGGGTATGGAACTCTAAAACGGATTCGCATAGTAGAGACTGCAAAAGAGAGGAAGAAATTACTAATTAGGAAGAAACTATCTCACATTTTTATTTCTTAATATGCCTACCAAATCAAAATAAAATTGTAAACTAATAAGAACCTAATCACTTTATATATTTTCAAAGAATGCGTTCCTACCTAAAAAGTTTTCAAAAGTGATGTTTAGTTTCTTTGTCAAAATTAAATTTGAATTTTAATACTGATTGGTTTCGTGTGTTTTACCGAATTATGTTTACGGAAAAACAAACAGATGTCTATATTTATTGAGATATTTAAGTATTTCAATGCTGCACTTCCTCTAATTACTTACTAAAAGAAATTGAGAGCGGGACAATAGATTGACAGTTATCGTATTCAGTAGAAATACTTTTACTAACACACTTTAAGAACAAAATATTTTGAAGTCCCAGGTTCAAACACTCATGGTATATAGTGATTCACTGCTTATTTTGGAAATTTAGTATCATTTGCATTACGCAATCAAGTTCGAAAGCTGCTCCTGGATTTAATCCTTCTAATTTCAACACTCCAATCCTTAGGTTTATACTCTACACGTCCTTGTATATACAATGAAACATTAGGCAAAATAATTGATTGCCACAAATTACGTAGGAACATTTTAATATATATAACAATTCTAAGAGAAATGTTATCTTTAGAGCAAGAACGGCTAATGTAAATTGAAGAAGGCATTAATTTAATTAACTTAGGTACACTTATAACATTACATTAATAACTATGATATGTGGCACAGATCCTAGTTACATTTATAAAATAGTAACAAGATTTGCACAAATATCCAGATTTTATCATCTTGATAATGGTAGAATATACTTAGTAATAGGTCTTCATTGATGTACCACAACTTCATCGAACTTCAGAACAAAATAGACTTTGCCACTAAGTAAAGAAAAAATATTTTAACCATAAGCATAACTTTTATAATTAATAAAGTTCATTCACCTGTGTCCAGATCTAACGTATTATTCTCATTAAGACTACTCTTATGAACACTGAATAATGTATAAAGTTTATAATCAGTAAATACTAATATGCTCTCCTTTCCTTTGTGGAGTGCAAAACTACCAACACCTCGAAGTCTACCTTCGTGGAACAACGGTGCTCCAGATTCAACCCCTTCAAGTTTTTCAACATTTAACAAGCATATGAATCGCCCCCATGCTCTTGGTATCCATTCATCACAATCTGCTACATCAGAATCTTCATACACAGTATACTCTAGCATTGTATTTTCTGAAATATGATAACCATCCGAATATCCAAATCCTGCAAATGTCCAACCATTTGTAAAATAAGATTCGAAGCTAGGAGCAAAGTAGAAAGCTTCTCTATCGTCTGTAGCAGGTGGTATCTTGACTTGTCCTTCAAGTATTTTAATTACCATCAAATCATGAATTGGCGAATGTGTTTTGTTGAAGCCCATTTTAATCCATACATCGTTTCTTTTTGCTATGTTACCAGTAATGGTATCAACGTTCAATATTTTACTTTTATTAAACGCAGCATTAATTGCATGAAACTTAACTTTATTCTTTGGATCATTATATTTGTCGTTGCCGTTTTTCTTTAGATGCGGTTCCAAAGGATTGGCTGATGTAATTATAAAATCTTCGTAAATAAAGATTCCCATACTCACAGGTTTATCGTCTACTGTGATACCAACAATGCAGTCAAATCGATTATCGAACTCCAACCAAGTATAGATTTGATGCGATTCATAAACTAATGTTGTATTATCTTCGTCATCTAATACTGGAACTATATTTTTTGCTAATGCTATGGTAAGATAAATTATTATTAAATATATGAACCTGAAAACAAAATTCTTAGTTATAAATTAATCGTATTTTATATACGTTTTCAATACGCGTTTGTTGACTTACAACGTACGTTATAATACAGAGATCCATAATATTATTGTACACGGCATACTACAAGATCTTTATTCCCAACTAAGTACACCAAAGAAGAGTTATCAATACTTAATGTTATGAATACTTGAAATTTGTTGATGTTTGTGTATAATCAATTATGACTATTAAATAAAACAACATAATGTTGTCATTCATTCTGATTGTACACAAATTTTATCAAACACACCACAGTGATATATGGGCATTACGGATAACAATTACCACTAACTATGGTAATAAATAATACACTCATCACAAAAATAAAACGATATTTAAAACATCTTATTTGGGTGATTTTTAACAATAGATTTAAAGCTACATTTACATCATTTTGATATTTTCTGGACGTCCTTTCTCTCTGGAATCTCACATGTTAAAAATTAAGTTTTTTTTAATTACCTTTGATTTTTTGCGTAGTTTTTATATTTTTCATTAACTATAAATATTATTTAAACACAAGTATTAACTATACATGCTGTTTTTATTTAAATACCACATGATCTTATGGACTTCATAACATTTCTAGCGATGTTAATGAATTCGTCTAAAGCATATTCGTTATCTCTTCTGTAATCTTCTACAGCGCCGTATGTATCCACTAAGTCACTGAGTATTTCTTTAACTATTTTTCTAATAATCTTCGGGTTTGGTCGTCCATTATTCTCTGCTACTAATAATATGGACGATGCCTGAAAGTAAATCAGATTGAAGACATTTATAGCCATGACGACCCGCGTGGCGGAGCTGATACCATACCGGTCTGACGCGCAATGGGTCTCGGGTTCGGTCAGACAGGTATCTGAATGATGAGTTTAGATTCATGTTCTGGATCTGGGTGTGTATTCGTCTTGTGTGTGCCCATGGTACCCACGACACAGGAGAAAATCCTAGTGTGGGGCTATGAGTGTAGAAAGAGTGTATTTCTAGCTTCCTTAAAATTGAACCAGAACAGGCAGCAAATATTTCTGACATTTATTAGAACCACGCGCATATTTATACGAAATATACGCGGTCCCTCTTTTAACAAAGTTTAGTATGTTTATAAGGGGTGATACATTATCTTTGAAAATTTAAAATTGTAATGCAAGAATGTGTAATGAAAATAAAACTGTTTGTCCTTTTTTCTTGGTTGTAAACGTATTTATAAATAATTATCTTCAAAGTGCATTTGAAAGATAATTTTAAATGAGTATGCCACCTATCTTTCTAATACTACCTTGATTTTCCAGGCCGATAATAGTTCGCCCATAGACGTCCCTTCTCGATTTCTTCCAATTCCTTCCAGGCTGCGACGTAGCATACTCAAGTGATGTCGTCGACATACATCTACATAAAATTTTAATTACCCTTTATCAATTTCTTTCAAAGTTAATATTAATGTTATTTAAAATATTTCGTTTATTACCTTTCTTACAATTATTTTCATCTTCTTCTTTAGGGCAGTTTGGTTCACCATTACAAATAAAATCTATAGAAATAGAGTTGTTAGGAGAATTTTCGCAAGCGTATTTAGTGACTCTCGGTTCCGCAATACACGCCCTAATACATTTTCTAGAACAAACTGGCATTGAACATTGCTCATTTTTACAAAAACACGCTACATTTGAAATAATTCTTTTGTTTCCGGTATGAGAATGTTTAAGAGCATTCACAATATTCTCGTTCAATGTTAAGAGGAAATAATAAATTTCCTCTGTTTCGTAAAAGAAAGAAGACTTAGTAAGTGATATTGTATAAATAGAACTTAAAGCAGCAAAACATTTGTTCCTTAATTTGCTTATCATTTCCAAGTCTGGTTTAGAATTCATGCAGATTTTTTGTAACTTTTCAATAGAGTTGTGCAAATTTAGAAGCATATTTCGAACGGACGAGTAATCATTTGATGATATTTTTACTGATAACGACACTAAAATTTCTTTAAACAGTTCATTAGCTCCAAACTTAGCAAAGCTCGTACCTGGAATTAAAGTAAAAAAATCATAACTAATTTATAAATTAGTTACACACAAAATTTTATGAATTAACCTTACCGGTAATGCAGTCTTTTTCATCGCTCTGATCATAACAATCGAATTTTCCGTCACATATGGCGGTCATTGGCACATTTTCAGTTTTGTTTATTGATTCACACCCCCATCGGGTTAAGCTATATTTTTGATAACAAACTCGCTTGCAATTGTCAGTGCAAGTATTATTTTCGCAGCGTCCTCTTATACAGAAACATGATTTGGGAGGCCATTCAACTTCTTTAATAGCTTCGTCTAAATTATCCTCAAATAGATTATTAAATTTACGGGAATTCAATATATCATCAGGTTTTAGACGTGGAAAGCATAAAGAAGCATCTAAAGCTAATGAAAGAGCACTTATAACTAATGTTATTTCATGAACTGTGTTTTTTACAGTGCCCTCTCCTTTAAAAGAATCGCTGTTTGGTAACAGAGAAAAGTTTAAACGTTTGTATTTTTCCACAAACTGGTGTTGAGCTTGTAATACAGTTCGGAAAGTTATGATTTCAGCTGTCATGATTGATTTTGTGTCCGGGAAACAACCCATTGCAAAAGATTGTTCGGCTTCAGAAATAACTTTAATTGCATTGTGAACTCTTTCGGTAACTGCAAAAAAAAATTCATTATTATTTATTAACTTCGAATACATAGGTATACGCGATTGGATATAACATTAAAAACCTTGTGACGTGCAGAATTTCTCATCTGTTCTGTCTACGCAATCTACGACACCATCACATAATTTTTCAATAGGTATTTCTGTATCACTAAAATGACATTTCAAAACTCTCATTTGTTTCGTATTCCTACAAGTCCGGTCTAAATGATTCTCACATTCATAGCTTGGTGTAAACCTCTGTATTATTAGTTCTGTAGATATTTCTTCAGCTGTATTATTAGAATGATGAGTTACAACATGCTCATCAATATTAACATTTGTGCGTCTCAATTGACTTTTTAGTTCAATATCGGTTTGATTGTTGTCGTCTTGGTATTTTGTTTCTTCTGGAATTCTGCTCTGTTGTTCTATATTTATTTCAGTTTTATTGTCTGATTTCATTACTTTTTCAAAGAAAAGCTCATCATCAACAACAGTCCTGTTCTCTTCTAATTTACGGATATTGTTATTCAAGGCGACTATTGCTGGAGTATCTATTTGGGTGTCCGGTGCGCTTTTACTAGTAATTTCTTTGAACGCTCTTGCTTTAATGCCTTTCATAATGAGTTTTACATACCTTTCTCCTTTCTCACCCAAAGATTTTGCTGCTTTTGATAATTTTTCCTCGACTTTTTTTATCAATTCTAGTTTATCATTGTACGTTGAATTTGCAAAAGTTTGCTCTGATATTTTATGAATCTTCTTTAATATATCTGCTATTGCGCTATTTGTTGTTTTTTTAGTTACATGATCTTTTACATCTTGTGCTTAAAATATAATTTACCTATTTATTATAATTTGTTTCACTTATTAAGTTCTCGAACGAATTATATGTACCCTAAATATATTAAACTTACCCATACATTCGTTAAATAAAATCAAAATAAGCATACAACTAAGATATAAATTCATATTACTTGAGTGTCGCATAAAATTAGGCAGGTGATAACTGAAATTATAGCTTTATAAAACAATTACATTTATACTCATAAACTGGTAAACTTTCATTGGTTATTATAATTAAATCGTAAAAGTTTAAATTGAATTATGAGGATATAAACAACAAGTAAATGTTTCTCAAATTAAACGGGCAATTTCCGCAATAAACAATTTTAAAGATAAGACATCTAGAGCCGAGTTTAGACCTTTTTCTTACATTCAGAATATCTGTGGAGCCTGTATAAGTAAACTCTTTATGGATATTTTAACATTTTATAAAATATCACCGAAAATAAAACTTTGAACACGTTAAGAATTATCTTTCAACCAACAATATAAAATTTAATACGGTTATGAAATGATCAAATAAAATACTGTTTTTTATGGAGCATAGACTATAGTGTTATGTCAGATAATGTCAGTGTCAAATCTTACGTTTCTAAAATATTTTGATTCAACTTCAAAATAAAATCTTTAATGAAAAGCTACTAAATATTTTATTTTAAATATATTTCCTTCATAAAGGAACTACAATCATGAGTACTTCTTTAATGAAACTGGCACAGGTGAACGGCATTCCCATATCCTTTTTACGTGATAACCTATAATGTGACTTAAAAACTTATAAAACTTCCATGGTTTCTATTTTCAGGCCAGGCTGGGTACGTTAGGTCTTTCAGTACAATGGACGCCGGCTCTGGCTTCGCAGATACATACCTCAGCGCCCCTGTGTAGAGTGGTGTCTGGTAAATACAGAATAACCAAGAAACGAGACAGGCCGCTCACCTACGAAATGGCAAACCCCCCACATTACATTGCCCACCGTAAAACCTGGAACTCGTGGAATACCTGTTAGTATGAATTTTGTTTTGTAAGGTTATAAGGCCTTAAAATCCTCAGTTTTTTTTAACTAAAACTAAAACTTTTTAACAGTTGTCCGAATGAGTTCACTTACTGAACTATGAGTGAGAACTGAACTATCAATGAGTGATAATACCTCCTATTCTTTAGTATTTTCTAGTATATTTATTCTACTTACCATGTAGTATCTATCATACAGATATTTACTAACCTGTTCTTAGCCAAAATGAGGTAGACCACATTGGATCACAGGTCTTAACATAAGGGGTTTTATGTGAATGAGACCTAGACCTAATAATTGTAATTGCACTTTAAACTGCTTGCCAAATACTATTACAAATTCAATATTTAGTAATACATAGAATCATATGAAGGCAAACTTAAAATTACAAGCATGTACTACTGGATAACCTTTTGTTAACAGAGAAATCAATGACAATGTTATATTTTATAATTATAACAATATGAAAAATATTTTTTTAATACAATGATGTAATGCATGTCACTTACCTTTCCAGCTAGCATGAAAGGTGGCCTGCGTCGATCAGAGACTGCCCTAGAAGATGAATTTATCCGGAGGTTCATGAATGGAACCTGGCATGGGCTGGTGTGTAGTGAAGTAAGTCTACTACTACTATTAACTATTTATCTTTTATATTTTTATTTTTTATTTATGGTTACATTTATTTCAGACAATATAAACAAAGATATCCATATCATATATACCTTATAGACTAACATATATATCAATATATTCTTATAACTTATTTGAGTGCATGATTAAGGATTAAGGTTTAGACAATCAGAAGAAGAAGAATGATCCTAATGAACCAGCACCATATTTTGTTTGTATTCACCAAATTTTTTTTTAATATGTAGTAACTCAGGATTATACTGTCCACCTGATGGTAAGCTGCTGCCCAAGAACATATGTAACCAACCCTGGGAAAAGTCAGTGCTATCTGAGATTGGCCACAAAAGCCCCTGATTTATTTATTTATTATAACACCAAATCCACAGCTCTCAAATACAAAACAACACAATCTTACAGGCCAAACATACAGAAATAAAGATAAGAAAGAATTAATTAAATGACCATTACTTAATGACTTATCCTAATTTTATTCTGATAATGAGAGTTAAAATGCCTGAACTTAGGGAACCGGGGAAGTACCACCGGCACACCTATTTCTAGCGTGAAGCATTTCTTGTGTTTTGATAGAAGGGTATGGTTGCATGCACACTTTCACAAGAGGCAACCATCATAGTCCTTGGGAGTAGTAACGATTGACTTCAGATGGAACCCATGTTCTGTATGAAGTTGATTACAGATGTCCATGAGCAGCAGTAACCACTTACTATCAGATGGATTGCATGCTCATTTGCTACTTCAGTCAGATAAAAAAAAGCAACTAACACTGCTGTTATTAAACAGAAATATGTACCTGCAAAACATTTCTACCACCTCCAAAAACGTAATGTAAGAGCAAAGCAAAGTGTAATAACTATAGTTGATGCCTATAACAGAACTACACTCCTGTTTGCTATTGATACTGTATGTACAACATAACGACCTTCCCCATTTGAATGGTCCACAAGTGTGTATCTGTATAAAGATATATCTGGAGAGATTTGGTCTGATCTATCAAAATAGGTCTCCAAACTTGTCTACTCATGCAGGCTGGTGGACTAAATGTATATTCATTCAACAAAATAATTTATTCAACCACTTATATAAGAGCAAGAGAACTACATACACTTACCTTACATAGACCATAGTTTCCTGCATTAAAATTCATATAAGGTTTTTTAGTCCATATAGTAAATGCATCAGGAACCATTAAAGTTAGATGACCAAGTAACTAACATTTTTTTCTATATGTTATATTGCAATCTGTCACGTGGGACATTCAGCAATATTTTTGTGAACTTTATGGCAGTGCAAGGTACTTGTCCAGTGACAAGCCCTTACAATTCTTTAGATTAGAGCAAGTCTTGTGGTACACTTTTCTTCAGTCTCCGAGCATTTGGGAATATCTTATTTTTTAATATTTTGTGGCTGCTTCCGCTATTTCTTTTTTTACCGTTTTGATTTGGAGTTCGTGGTGAAGTCTCTCATTAGTGACATACCATGGTGCGTCTACAATCATTCTTAGCATTGTAATATTTATATGTTAGAATTGGCTGCCGACTAACATTTAAAATATAAAAAATGTACATTTTCAGGTAATAATAAAACGCCAGTTCAACCACATCAGAGTAGCAGCCATCATCAAGAGGGGGGTGACTCCCACCAAAATGTACTTCCTTCTCGGTTACACGGAGGAGATGCTCTCAAATTGGATCCAATGTCCAGTTACATTGGAATTGCAGACTGTTGACAAGTTTGAGGATGTAGTGTTCAAATATATTTAATGTGGTTAATATAGTAGTTATTTTGTATATAGTAGTTAATAAAGTATAATTGGGAAAAATCTGAGCGTTTGTCATTATGACTACAATTTACAATAGAAAAGTGTATACTATAATTATTGTGTAATGATATAATTTTTTTTTAATCTTTTTTTTAACTACACTTTGACACACTTATTAAAACATAAAATTAACATTTTAAATTAAATTATTACTTTTATCAATTTCAAGTGATATGCAAAATTTCAAGTAAACAGTCAATAAGTCTTAATTTCCTGAATTATATATTTTCAATAAAAAAATCAGAATTCTGTATATTGTTGAATATCCTAAATACTGAAAAAAATGTAATCTATTAATAAATATTGTTGATAATAAATTATATGTGAACATTTAATATTTCAAATATATTTTTGATGGGATAAAATAAAACTCAAGCACATAAAATTCATATTCTCTTATAATTTGATTCATTCAAATATACACAATGTGTCAACAAACTGAACAGCGAGACGCGGGCCGCACACACACACATACACACACCGCGTCGGCACGCACGCACACACACACGCGCGTCTGACCGCTCGAACACAGTATCGAGCCGCGAAACTTCTGCACATACGCTTTGTACTTTCTTTTTTTTATTAAAAAAAACATAAAAAGTAAAAATGTTCACTGCTTCGTATCGTCTTTGTTTTTCATGTAAATTAATACTTTTTAATATAGCGTGCTAATTAATTTTGAGGGTAGCAAGGTATTGCAATCCGTTATTTCAAGGATAAGTTTGAAATTATATTTGATTTATAACGCACATTTTCGTAATAATATTGAAATTAAAATTAAATTAAAATTTCAGGGATGAAGTGAAATTTAAAAAAATAAAAAACGACACAAAGCAGTTACATTAACAAAACTGAGAGTTAGGTACATAATGTAACAACATTCCGCTTTCATAAGACAATATTTTTCTCTAAACTTCTCATAAATGCCTATGGTGTATCTCTCAGGTATATTGTCTTATCACAGTGTCATAAAGCATTTGTCCTTACATACTAGTGAGTTAAACATTGCGATCTTATCATTAAATCACCATAAAACACATTTTGTAAAGTCGTCAAGTTGCTTCAGAAAATACTTTTTTTTTTATTATTTTTTTCTTCTTCATTATTATGATATTCTCTTTAAATTCTCACTCACAGTCTTTTTTTGTTTTTGAGCTAATTCGATAGGGCCTGTGGAATGTCTGATGTCTATCCGAGATGTACAGTCAGCAGCATATAGTTAGTGGCGTTCAAAGTGTCCGTATTGTTAGATACAATCAAAGTGTTCAATAATATCGGCACAACCTACGTGTTCTAATTGTTGACAACATCTTAAACTCCCAAATGTCAGGACGTTCATAAACTCATAATGTTAATACCACCCAAATTGTCACAAATGTTCCGGCGTCAGTGGTAACCTAGCAACGAGACTGTTTGTAAATATAGGTACATTTTATAATATTAAACTTTATGTTGCGAATATGTTGTAAGGATCACTTACTGTGCGAGCAATGATAATATTGACATATGTTTATCTCATTTAGGGTTTTAAAATTTAATGAAGATACTTTTCATCAGTTTAAAAATGAGAAAACCGTAGAGGTTACAGAAAAACTATTATATTTTAGCTAAAATATATTGTTTGTGAAATATACATCAGTCTTTATTTTTTTTTTAATATACATCCTTTGAAACCCTTTGAACATCCTTGCTAGCAACGATCGAGTAACTTTAAGCTCGTATGTGAAAACGAATTTCTGAGGAACTTCTTTTTTGCACGTCAAATAATTGTGAACAATGTTGTTGTGGTGAATCAGCATCAGATAGTGTCACTGGCAAACGTTGATTTCCGGAGAGAACAGGAAGAAGACTCAATCGATTGAACTTGTTCTTTTTCAAGTGTGTTATGAACCCACTTAGGCCTTCTTTTTCTTGACGAGGGTAGGTTTGTAGAACTTGACGTGGTAAGTATTTCAGGTGCAATATATGTGTATGTTTCTATATACAGAACATTAACAACACTTGACGCAATTGAGCACGGATGAGATACTAACTCTGTCGATGGAATTATTAGAATGCAATATAATGGTGTATGCCATTATGCCCCGTGACATTTACGCATTTTGCCCCAATTACTATGTTAAAAGAAAATATGAAATAACGGTAAGACTAAAGCAGTGTTAAAATTGCCCATACACTTCAAGGAAAACGTAAAATAAAGGAGAACATAATCATCAATTCAATACTATTTCTTGGTTGTTTCTGTAGTTATTAAGGATAAAAAAATATTACATCAATTATGCATTTAAACTAAATTTGATTGTAAATCAACTGTCATGGTCCATTGAGTATTGTTTGAAAGCAGGTTCTGATGGGCTGCAGCAACATCTCGCAAAAGCGTTTCGTTTCCGGTATGTGTGCATGACCCGTCTTACTCGTCCGTCCTCTCGTCTTGTCTTATCATGCCTCTTGTTCCCCTAGACCGATCCTATGACAATGACAGTCAATGACGTCATTGCAAGATATGAAAAGGATAGTTGTTAATATAAAAAAGAGAGAAGAGAAGAGTCATTGTTAGCATGTCCTATACCGTAAGTGATCAGGAACCTTATATCCGCAACATAAGGTATAATATTATAAAATGTACCTATATTTACGAACAGTCTCGTTGCTAGGTTACCGCTGGTGTCGTAACAGATGCTGAAATTGTGACAATTTGAGTGGTTCATTATGAATTTATGAATGTTCTGTCATTTGGAAGTTTAAGATGTTGCGAACAATTAGAACACGTAGGTTGTGCCGATATTATTGAACACTTTGATTGTATCTAACAATATGGACACTTTGAACGCCACTAACTATATGCTGCTGACTGTACCTCATAATATTCGAGACTTACAATAAGGCCGCATCCACACTCGATGGTTGCACAGCGTGAGCGATCCGTGAAAATAATAAGTCATTTTATTTTAAAGCTACCTAAAAAAACGTTTTACAAGATCTATCAAACATAAATGTAGGTAGGTAGAAGGTTCATTGCAAATATTCAAATCAACTAACGATGTCAAATATAAAGAATAGGAATAATCTGATGGGCTGGTCAGTTAACATCATATTGTATAACATTGTATTAATAATTTAATAAAATAATTTTATTTCTAAAAATGTTGAATGTTTGAAATGTGATTTCATTTATTTTGACAACACACTAAGTAAACACAAATGTAAAATTTGCGTAACGTTTCACACGGACAGTCGCTAAAAATTTTAAGAGGTTTCATCTAAAATAATTACAACCACGCTCTTCTAACTTCATCTTCCTGTAATAACAAATCATACCAGGATTTAATTAAAATGTACACGAATCGCTCACCCTGCGTATCAATGGCTCCCCGGTCCTAACGTTAGTCCCCCCCTCTGTTGTCACTTCAGTGTGCGCAGAAGTCTAAACGGCTGACATTATGCGACGGCTCGCTCGTTGTTTTAGCATTAATTGTTATCGAAATTACATATTTACAACTTAAATGTACGGATAACATGAAGGCTTCTCGTGTTAAATTCGAACGACTATCCAAAACCGATCGTGCCTCATTGAAACTTCCCGTCGAGCTGTGACGTCATACCGTGTGAAATGAGCTTTTACGACTACTTAAAATTGATTATGTGTTATACAATACCATTCTATTGGATTCTATGATCTATCAAACGACAACGAACGTATCATTCAACTGATACGCTTATAAAAATTAGGTAACAATGACATTCTAGATGACGTTCATCTACAACACCAATTATGAAGCAAACAATTAACATAAACAAATCTTTAAATATTTACAGAGACAAGCGGGCAAACGTTAATATATTACAAATATGTACAAATTCACATACACTGCCGCGGTGGCACCATTGAGGAAGTTTCAACGACGGCGAACAAAAAAAACACCGATTCAACTTTGGATCTTGCCAATTAAAATGAAGTACATACAGTGAATAAACAAAATGTTATGTGCGATAGTAATTAAAAAAAAACAAGACTCCTATTCCAACACTACACACTGCTAGAGCTATTTAAGTAAAATTGTCCATCAAAATTGTATTAAAAATAAAGAGATCACATGTCCTACTACGAATAAGATAAACTTGATACAGTAAAGCTCTCGTTATTCACATGCGATACACGCATCGTAACATATCTATTGGTTTCTCTAAATACTGCGAATAATTCTTTTAAACTATATTTTGTAATGATACAAGGCATTGATGATGATAAATTGTCCAATAAATTCAAAGCGATTCCCCATGATATGTATACATTATATTCATGCAACCTTTTTCGATAATATTCAATGGCATAGAGTGCTCGTAACTAAACGTTAAAAAAAAGATAATCAGGACCGTGTATAGCCATAAATGAAATGAAAATTATTGTATATTTCCAATACATAGTATAGGTTTTATAAAAATATTTTCGTTTATGATTGTACTATTTATCGTAACGTATTTTTAATTAATAACAAATAAATAAAATTATTTAAACGATACACATCATGTGGAAGCACCCTAACATCTGTACTAAATATAATTATACAATAACACAGAATATAATATATTTTTCGAACAAATAAATTTGCGTTAGAGCAAAATAATTTACATTAAATCGGTTGTACATTTGACTATTGCTGATTAAATTTTAAGGCCATCTTCGTAGGGTTGTGACCATACGCAATAATATAATACGATATATTTATTATGCTTCACAATACGTAGGCATGATAAATGCAAAAAGTACTCACTATTTATGTGAATCAATGTATAGCATTAATTGGTAGAATTTGGATAATGAGCAGCGCGATATTTGACGTAATCATGTTGACGTGATAACTATAGAGAAGGCAAGAGGGCGGGGCGGCGACGGAGCGATCCGATGCGTGCAAGTAACAAGTTTATTTAATATATTATTAATAATGATCAATTAGCTAACGATATACAAGTTTGTGCTCGCGGGTTGCACGCTCGTACACACCCCGACACCCCGCCGTATCACTTATAATCCTAAGATTAAATTTACAATAGTCACAGAACAAGGACATCATGATATGACATTAAAAATCTATCTGTACTTAGAAAAAAATTATACAGTGTCAGTAGTAAAATTTGTATCGTATCAAATTTGATTTTAACTCCATTATTTTTCTTTATCCTAAAAGTAATATTCAATATAGATACCCTTTTTCATGATTTGGCTCATAATAATATACTTTTTTTTTTTTCATTCATCAACACACAGTTCATCCTTTAGATATACGAGAGACGCGTATCCCTATCACAATTGCGTTAGTAACATTAAAAATTAAATACAACAGCACCTATCGTTTGATATACATAATTAAATATACGATGAATAAAAAATATTCAAAATAATAGTAATAATATATAAGTAATTCCGATGTTGAGGACAAAAAATAAGCGTAGATACAACTATGCAGTGGTCCAAAAATTTTCATTTTGTTAATGTAACATTACAAAAGTAGTAAATATCACTTAATTTTCAGTTTTCCGATGAGACAACTAACGCTTCACAACGAGGACTCGGTGCTTACGAGTCTAGTTGAGTCTTTGCTCGGGGACTTATAATATTGAGCAATAATTCGCAAAATATAATTATGCAACATAGCAATACGCAATATTTACTGCGATAAAATGAAAAAGAAAATGTCAAAATGAGTGTTGCTAGCAAACTAAATATATTTTTTCAAAAGAGAACACAACAATTACAATCAGATCAGTACTATACTAATTTAGCGTGACACCAGTACCCTGAGCAAAGACCAACCAGTCTCTTCCTCTGACTAGTTAATAAAATCATAACTCTCCGATTTCGTTAATATCATATCGACGTATTACCAACAATTGCTTTTATTAAAAAAATAAGTAGGAGATATAAAATATGCTATTCATGTACGAAGAAAGTTTATAGTCAAAAGTTGTAAAATGTTATATAAAAATGCTTAAATATGAAGTTCGATATAATATTAACACTTTCTACAGCAATAGTATGGAGCACACAAATAGAGATATAAGTATATTCGAAAATATTTAGATATTTAAATTTACATTAATATGGAAAGTAAAACAATATGCATTGTTATCCTGAGAAAGCAATGCCGCCTAAGGACACGCACACGACTATAACCAATCTTAAATTTAAATCAGGTTTTACATGAGGTTGAACTCCAAATAATTGCTTGTAAAATTGTGCTATCAAACACAACAGTTCAATCCTTCCACTATATTGTGATGCTAAAATACTAATGGGGACACATTTATTACTAGAAGTTTCCACCATTATTAACACTTTATCAATCAAAACTAAAAAATATTGACATTTCTAGCTAAAAACAACGAATATACTCAAATACCAGCGAACAATACCAACTTCATTATTTGAATGCTCCACACTAAGCGATAAAACCGTCGCCCTATCGGCGAACAGTTCGAACCGACCAATCGGAGAGCTCCGTATCACGTGACGCGCACGACTAACACACATACATTTGTACTACGCCAGTATGCTACCCGCTATCGAACGAACAGCTACTCACCGTCGACCAAATCCCATTTTCAAAATAAAAAAAAAATAACACTAAATCTAAAAAGGCAACCGATATAAAACAAATGCACGCAACGCCACATAGTAATTTCAATTCAGACCAGTCGGTAGAGCGACGCGAATACTGCTACAACAAATCACAATCAGAAAATGAACTTAACTAAAGGAAAATTGTTTGTGAATTGCCTTCCAACTTTCGCGGGGAAACAAACTAATGTCATCATATAAAACCTACTTAAAACTAAGTTGGGAGATGGTAGACGGCGGCTGGCCGCGTGGGAGATGTAAATAAAAATACAAAGACTTACACATACACTAAGCTTTACGCTTCCGTACCTAATTTATAAGAACTTCAGTGCAACATTTAGATACTTGTGTAGCCTCCAATAACTTGCCAAACAGTGACGAGTATGTAAACGCCACGCACGAATACAGCACGAACCAAAGGATAACACCTTTCGATTCGCACCAGAGAACCGTTGAGGCGTAGAGAACGGACTATTTGTGACGAGCATTGAATATACCCGAGTAAGATATTTACATACTCTTATTGGGGCCTATTCGTCTATACGCGGTATATAAATGTTGCACAAGAACAAAATGGTAAAGGGATGCGGGGGGAGAGTGCAGGGAGGGACGGGGGAAGGGAGGGGATATCTCGCTGAGAAGTTTGTTGGTACACGATGCGACATTAACCTAAGATCCGCCATTTGTTCTACGCCGTCACCGAACGAACGTCACCGACTAACACGCAACTACGCCGTACCCGATACGCCTACACAACCACAACATTATTCCTTTGAAACGGTACGATGTTTAGGACAAATATGTTACTTTTAAAACTAGTCAACTGTGGGACAAAAAACTATCTCCTTCGACGGTTATTAAGAGCTTTCCCATGCCTCAACGGGCAATAGGAATTTGTCTCGTCGCTACTTAATATATTGTCATTGAGCGATGCTGGGTCCAACAATAGTCATATTTCTTTTAAATTTATATCGTGGTTTCTCATTTTAAATATTTAGTATTATAGGATGCAGTATGTTTATAGAAGACCCTTGCCTAACGACATTTCTTCGTACCGTTACAAAGACAATTTGTTCGCACAACACTTACCGATCAGTGAGACATAATAATTGATTTAATGATATTATTTTACATATAAATATTGCAGGCACTTTAAGAAAGTTACATTTTCAATATAAATAGGCTACTTAAAAATATAATTATCTATTATATGAAGACAGTTGATTGTTCAAGAAATTATTTGGAAGAACTTTAATTTAATATTCACTTAAATGGAAAATTATGAATTACAACTTAATTGCACAGACGATAAGTAACTGAATGTAATTTTAACTAAAATATATTGTAAAATTTCACAAAGCTAAGTAAAATTAAATAATCCTTCAACCCTAAGGATAGTAATTCGTTTAGGTAAAAAAAAAACAAGTGACAATCGAATAGCATTAAACTAAAATATTGCACTTTAACATTAAAATATTGATATACATGAACAAAATTATGCTTAGAGTGACTCGTATGGTGCATGTTACGACGTTTAAAGACTTGGCAGTTATCAAAAAAATGTCTACAAAGTTAATACTGAAATATTGCTCGAAGAATGCCAAATTCGGCAGTGAACGTACTGTAAGATTTACTATAGATTTCCAAATACGAATTTAGTATCAAAAATAATTAAAATACACTCCTTAAAGATTTAGATTGTAGCCTTTTGAGAATGGCGCGGAAGGTTTTGTATTCTATGATAGTTCTTATTTGCTATGAACGTAGAGATGGGTGAACGTAACAGTAGTAATATTAATATTAAGATGCTGTCAGAGTGTCATACCGATATTAAGTGCGTGAGTACTAAATAAAGTATGATTTAGAATATTATTTTCAAATGAGCACTTTTGTTTAATTTAAATGTAATTTACTTATCAAAGAAGTTAAATGTAATTGGGGAGTATGAATTCGCCTAAATAAGGGAGTTTAAGGAAGTAAACAATTTGCATGCAGTCCACCTGGCGGTAAGACAATGACGCCCTTAGACATCTGTGATAAATCCCAAACAGATGTGACGCTCCCCGCTAAAAATGTCAACACTATGTTGTAACTCTGCAACTTAATAACAAAAATGTACAAAATAAACTAATCTAGTGCTTCATAAGGCTGTAGATCGGCAACATAAAAAACTCACTAAGTGGTTCGGTAAAATTCTGACAACACCCTTAATATATAAAGCAATATCTGATCAACTATATCGAAATAATATTCCATCAATAACTACGCAAATAAATAAAATAGCTATGTTATAGTCCGATGAGAAGTACAGAATTGGCACGAATGCATAAATAATATTGATGGTGAGAAACACTTAAACATTTACTTATAAGTCTCACTGATCCACACTAAAAGCGCGGGATTGAATCGATGGCATAATGCATAACATCAACCGTTTATGCCACTGATCCAATGGCACCTACACACACAAGTCGCAAAATATGCCCGGAATAAAAAATATCTAAATATTATACAGTGGAGGAATATCAAACACTAATTGGTAAATGGACGTTTGTCGCACTCAACGCGCGAGGATACCGTTAACAGTCATAATTTGGATTTATATATATTTAAAAATATCTTTTCTCATTCACAACCCGGCAAGAAACGAACGGACAGACACCGTAGCCCTCGCTAGTATCACTCGTGTATTAGTTACGTTAAATTTCATACCTGCCGTCGATTTCCAGCCGAGACAAAACTCGTCATTATGATTCCTCAACTGTACATATTATAATGTAAATTGTTAAACTAAGCGTAAATCTCCCGATCAACTAGTAGAACTATTGAAAAAAATATTCATCTTTATTCAATTATCGTTTTTTTTTCTCTTTTTACAATTTATTTATATACTCATTGACACAATAAGCGTAGGTCCGAATGTTACATCCGAAAAGGTTGACCGTCGAAACGCGTCCAAATAATTACATCTAACTATTTAATATGTTGTTTTTTAATGTTTTATTCATGCGAATAAATGAGACGCTAGGATTGCACAGACGCCACGTCCTAAACTAACACGAAACAGTAGATTTTTGCCAAAATAATCGCCACAGTGATAATGTGAGAGCGAGTTTAGTATGAGCAGTTTACAAATATACAATTAATAGTTATGTGTATACGCGAAATTGTTTATTTAACCGGATTTTGTGAATCTAAACATCAAGTATACAGTGGGATCACTACATTGGAAAGGTTATTTCTAAGCGGAAATGGATATGGAAAGTATATGCGAGCGATAATTATTATTTTCGACCTTATCAAATCGAAAACAGTTCTCTTAGTACGACTTTATTGCGTTTTTTTCAAAACAATCACTAATTACGTTTACGCCAGTACATTGTCATGTACCATGTAATGATGGGCGAAAACGTAAACATTAATCGTATTGACGGAATGTAATAAACACGTACTAATGACACAGACTATCGTTGTACACAATACAGATCCGTCATAAATTGAAATAGTTCATCTACACATTTGTCTATACATATACACACAATAAAGTATTTCAAATCGAGTCATCATTTCATTATTGCATAAATGAATAGTAAAATCTACACGACAGGAGATGAAACATAAATATTACAATTGTATTCTATATTCTAATACTACGAGTCAATAGCAAAAACAATACATTGAAAATCAGTAAAACAACGTTTATCATGTATTGAGATTGCGCATCAACTGTACACAATGATTCTATTGTATTTTTAAATTATGATTTGATTGTATTGTTTATTGCAATGTATTTTATTTTGTAAAGACAGATAGGAGGAGCGAGACATTACTATTTTATGCACAAAAGGATATTTCCTTTTTTATATTGTACAAAGAACAGCCAAAAGTTAATCTAAACACATTTTACTTGTCGATTCAATAACCAACTTTTATAAGCAACATATTAAACTGTGCATAGATTTTGATTATTTTACAAGGTTTCTATTAAATTGCAATATATGTATGTTTGTCAGAGTGTAATCTTGCAACTAAATTTTGAAGCGGCTATCTTTAACCTATTGAGCTAAAATTTGGTATACACTCTTAGTTTGCATGACAATGCATGTTAACTATATGACGTTATTGTAATTCCAATATGGCGGATGATCCAAGATGGCGGCCTCGTTACTTTTCCCGGACTAATTCAGTGTTGATATCAAATGAAAGGGCTTAATTTGTAAATAACAATACACTACAAAAAAATCTAACGCAAGATGGCGGCCATAGGAATATGGACGATTATATACTTTTGTGCAACCCATGTAATATGGGTATCAAATGGAACTTATAGTTACAGCACTAAATCGTTTATCTATTGTCATTAGGACACTTAATGGTAGGTACAAACGTCTCTAATAAACTTTTAAAAGAACCAAAATAAACTGATTATAAAGACATTTACGAGAAATAATAGGCAGCTGAAAAGCGTTGCTATACTCCGATTTGAAACATAATAACGAGGCATTCTAACAATTTTTTTCGAAATTTGGCATAATATAAAGGAATTTGCTTTGGATGACAATACATAATTAGCTTAGTGAGATCTTCCTATAACGCCCTAAGATGTCGGTGTTGGGTTTTTATAGAGCATGATATAAGTATCAAATTAATGGTTTTAAATGACGCTACTAGAGGCTTGCTTTTATATTTTCTTCAATTTATATTCGTAATTCCAGGTCGTAAGTTTATCGATTTTAAACTATAAAAGTTGGGTATTGAATGTACAAATTTGTAGGCTGTTAATCAAATATTTAAGTGATTTCATGAGCTAATATTCTTTCCTTAGCCGAAACTTCATTCTTCTCAATTCGTGTAGTCCTTAGCAGACTTTACATAAAGTTACGTCTTCTATGAGATAGTACAAAACGATCTTGATTGTTGTTCAGTCTTCTTGTATTCTTTTGGTCTTCAATATTCCGATATTAAAATTAGAATTCACGCAGATTCAACTTGGGGTTTCTTTTCGTTTTGAGTTGTTATGTTCCACTTTTTTGCCATATTCTAGAGTTTTTTTATATTATTGTTCCTTGCTTTGATCTTTGTTATAATTCATGAGTACCAAATGCAAATCTGCTTACTAACGGCACTTAATAGTGGACTGTCTTAGTTTTGTGACGATTTTTGGATGAAATTTGATTATTGCAGTTTGTATCCTATTGCTTATAGTCATAGCTCTGCATTAAATATCTTCATTGCGTTAATAAAAAAAAATATTTGTTATGATATACTGCTTTTCCTCGGCTGTTAGTAATTATCCTTATTAATTTACTTTAAAAAATTATATTTCAGTTTGTATTATTGACTCAATCGAAATTTTGTCTCAGTCTCGACTAATTCTCGCTCCGTTGTTCAAGCCGTTCAATTGACAGATTAGAGGATTCCAATCTGAAAGTTCGTTCTTTTCCGTCTCTAAATCAAATATCACGTGATAGTGTTCGAAGCATGTTGACGTGTAGTGGTAACTTGTACAGATGTCGCTAGTTGTCATACTAACGGTATTCATTTGTTGACGTGAAGTTGGAACTTGTACAGATGTCGCTAGTTGTCATACAAACGGTATTCATTTGTTGACGTGAAGTTGGAACTTGTACAGATGTCGCTAGTTGTCATACAAACGGTATTCATTTGTTGACGTGAAGTGGTAACTTGTACAGATGTCGCTAGTTGTCATACAAACGGTATTCATTTGAAGGCTGCGTTACGGCTCGTGGACGGTAGAGAAATGAAGCTGGTGTTACGTTTAATCACATTAAGAGGTGATGCTACTCGCATATTTAGGACCAGTTGAAGTACAGTTGGTGTTAGATTTATTGCTATTGATGCTTGATGTCGTATAGATGGCGCTAGTAGAGTTACGACAGACGTTTGTTAATGAGACCGTATTTGCGTTACGATTGACAGTTGATGCTGCATTTACGACTGTAGTTTCATTGCAGTCGGTACTAGTTCCGGTAGAATTAGAACTAGTTATTGTACAAATGGCGCTACTAGCGTTGCTATTAATACTTGTCGCAGTACAGACGACGGTAGTAGCGATACGACAAAAGCTGGTTGTCGTGACGGTAGTTGCGTTACGACAAACGCTTGATGCGACGGTAATTGCGTTATGACAAACACTATTAATCGTAGAGCCGACGGTAGTAACATTACGACAAACACTCGACGGTGCACATACTGTAGTTCCAGCAAAGTTAGGGCTAGTCATAACACGGATGGCGTTAGCAGCGGTACATACGGTATAAGCGTTACGACAAACGCTTGATGTGGCGGTATTTACGTTACGAATAACACTTGACGTTGCACTTATTGTAGTTCCGGCACTGTTACGGCTACGCTTCACATAGATGGCGTTAGCAGCGGGACGATTAACACTCGGGGCAGTACAGACGATGGTAGCGTTACGACAAACGCTCGATGTAAGGGTATTCACGTTATTGAGCACATTTGACGCTGCACTTATAGTAATTCCGGCACTATTAGGGCTATTCATCACACAGATGGCGTTAGTAGCGGGACGATTAACACTCGACTTGGTACAGACGACATTGGTAGTGTTACGATTAACACTTGACGTTGCACTTATTGTAGTTCCGGCACAGTTAGGGTTCGTCACACAGGTGACGGTAACGGTACGATTGTTCGTACTCTTCTTATATGTGGCATTAGTGGCGGTACGATTGTTCGTACCCTTCGCATGAGTGGCGTGCGTATCGGTGGCGAGACTCTTCACACGGGTGGCGTCGGTATGGGTGGCGAGGGTGGTCGCGGCGGACGGGCGGCGGGGCGCGGGGGAGGGGCGGAGCGCCTGCTACCTGCGCCCGATCAGACCGTTGGAGTTGCTGCCCGCCTGGGGACACATCTCCAGCTCCACTAGTAGCGGGAAGTGATCTGGGGGGACGGTAGAAAATAAGTAAGACAATATGTTAAAAGTATACAAAAATATGTACAAAAATTGTGTAAAAATATGTTAAAATTATTTTAAAAATGTGTGTGTTTTTAATGAATTAACAACTAAACTTAACATTCCTAATATTAACGCAAAATGTGAAATGCATAGGTCTCCACTAGTGATGTAACGTGTGTTATTATTTGAACATTCGCGAATGCGATTGAGATGGGGATAATTTCAATCGCTTTCGCGAATGTGAAAGCGATTGAAATTATCCCTCACCAACATTCGCTAATGCAATTGCGACTGTCCCTCACCGACATTCGCGAATACGAATTCAACTATCCCTCACCGACATTTGAGAATGCGAATGAGACTGTCCCTCACCAACATTCGCGAACGCGAATGCGGCTATCCCTCACCGACACTCGCAAATGCGATTGAGACTATCCCTTACCAATTCGCGAATGCGAATACGACTGTCCTTTACCGACATTCGCGATTGCGATTAAGACTATCCATCAGCAACATTCGCCAATGCGAATGCGACTGTCACTCACCAACATTCGCGAACGCGAATGCGGCTATCCCTTACCAACATCCACGAACGCGAATGCGGCTATCCCCCAACGACATTCGCGAATGCGATTGAGATTATTACAACTAAACAAATATCGATGTTGGTCGACAATGGCGACCATTCATATAAGAATCTATTGGATTCTACGAAATGTATATATAAATACCTGAAGGTATGTGAGGATGAGGGCACCCCACGACCTTGTGTTCCCTGAACCAGTCCTGCGAGAGCGGGCCGAGCAGCCCGAGAGGCGTCATCGTCTGCTTGCTGTAGAATATGTAGTCTATGATGCCCTTGAAGTCGAAACTGGAATGAATCCAACGTTTTATATGAGATTTTTAGGTAAATATTATTATAGAAGTACTTATGTACCTCTTAATCCATTACAAAATTAAGCAATATCTACACGCTTTCTACACTCATAGTCCCACAGTAGGATTTTCTACTGTGTGGTACCATGGACACACACAAGACGAATACATAAACACCCAGACCCAGAACAGGATCCTAAACAACCCGGGACGACCGACCGGTATGGTAACCGCTCCGCCACGCGGATCGTCAATATCGGTCGCACTAAGCACTTTAGGTGACCAAACTTAGAAAGTATTTAACATTTAAAATACGACAAGGATTCTTCAGATAAGATAAATGCCGTCTCTTACATTGGATCGAGGCTTAAGTCCTCCTAATTCAAATAGGAGCTACTTGGTAGACTAAATGTATTTCCCACCATCAGTTGTAAGGTAAACTAGTACCCAGCCCAGTGGTGGTGAAATCTTGCAAAGCCCATCACCCATCCCTATGTTACAGTGGATGCCACAGTTGGTGAAAATTAGCCAGTCTACCATTTTCCCCCAAAAACAAAACATAAATATAACGCGATTTATGTTATATACATAATACAATACTTTCGCCTCTTACACTTTCATGCAAAACTATTCACATCTGAAATTTTTCATACATGTAGCTTAGGGGCTGTTCAAGTATTACGTAAGCACTATTGGGGGGTGGGGGTCTCCGATTTGCTTATTTTGGATGACATAGAGGATAGGGGGGTCTAGATGATGATTACGTCATCGCTAGATATTAACTTTTTGAAGTGAAACTTCTTTAGGCGCATGAGGGTAAAATTTTTACAGATGAAACGTCACGCCGGTATGCAACGGAAGTGTCGGAAAAGAGAGAGAGAGTGATCGAGAGCGATTGAGAGAGAGTAAGACAGGGCGAACGTAGCATGAGCAACTAGCCGTGGAGTGAGAGTAGGGAGCAAGAGAGTGAGAAAGATTGAGAGAAAAAGTGAGACAGAGCGAACGTCGTATCACGCCTTTTTCCCTTCCTCTTAATCTTGGAAATTTAAAGTTTTAGATTTGTATAAATATAAACAAGATTTATAAATTAGTTCGCCAAAGAAGTTTCACTTCTGACATGTGTACTTTGTACGCACGCATGTTTTTTTTACAATACTGTACAAAAAATACATTTTTAATTGAAAAATGTTTACGTAAGCATGAGAGGAGCTTACTTTACTTTACTTTACTTACTTACTTTGCTGACAAGGGGGATGGGGGGGTAAATAATTGTAATAAATCTGCTTACGTAATATTTGAACGGCCCCTTATGACTCGTATCAACACAAAAACGAGTAGTTTATGTGACTCACGTGTAATTAGTGTAGGGCATGATATCCTCACTGTACGCGGAGGCCAGTTTGAAGTTGTGCGTGAACTCGTGCTCGGAGCTGGGCATGCGGCGCAGCGACGTCGCGTATCCCAACTCCTTGAAGTCGCGGTGGTCGGAGGACACCCGGCCGGCTGATAGGAACTCGATCACGCCTGGAATTTGGTGGTGACGGTGATAAAGTTGGTATACTCGTACATGGGAAAACATAATGATGGAACTAACCAAGAATTCGATTTTTTTTTTAACAGGCATCAACTTCCAATCCCTGGGAAAGATTATCTACACGTTGTCTTATTACCAATTAATGAGCGCAATCATCTTAATCAGATTACAGTTATAAGTAAGATTATACGCCGTTTAATTAGAACAGCTTCAGGTCACAGAAGATCAACGCCTAATGTAAAATCAAGCAATAGATTATCACTCACCAGTAATAGCACAAGTAACTGCATGCTGTCCCGTTGCTCGTTGTTCTGTATCGACCAAAGTTTCTCGCTTAGCCTCATCATCCGGATCACTTTCACGTCGCAGGGCTCTAGAAGTTATCGTGTATTTAAGTAGCAAATTATCACTCACCACTATCGGGTAGCGAGTTGAAGTCCCCGCAGAGCAACAGTTGCACGTTGTCCCGTTGCCCGCTGAGCCGCAACGTGCGCGCCGAGTCGTCCAGTATCGACCGCAGCTCGTTGCTGAGCATCATTGTCTGGATCAGCTTCACATCGCAGAACTCCGGGTCCCAGTGTATGTGGGCGGTGCACACGAGTATCGGTTGAGCGAGCACCGTCGTCTCGGTCGGTATGCCTGGAATGGTATCTTCGGTATGAGCGTATGGACTATTTTACGTGTAATTTTAGATTGTTGTTTTGGCTTTTAAAGAAGAACTAACTTTTATAGTGTTTTTTATACGGTCCGAGGATTTGTACTTCATGCATTTTCTTTGTTGCGGTATCGATATGTACATAATATATGTGTAACATTGTAGATTTATACTCTAAAGACGAACTAAGTTTTATAGTATTCTTTGTAGAGTATGACGGTCTGGATTTTGTGTGTTTTTTCTTGTTGAGTTACCGAAATGTCCATATAGATTGTTATTGCATACTCTATAATTTATTTATAAGTACAGCCACTTTTATGTATTAAGATTTTTATGTCTAGTTGTGGTATCCAAATGAAATGATTTGTATTTCTAAACATAAAACGAGTCAAGAAAAAATATTTCTTATATAGTTGACATGCGATACGCGTATTTCATAGGTACACAAAATTGTGTTATTTTAAAATTACAAGGTATATAAAATAGGGTTATATGATAAATTCTGTTGTTAAAAGAATTTGTACCATCAACTTAAATCGAAAACTAGATAAGCTATATAAATATTGAATCTGTGCCTTTGGTTTGGCTTTGGTCCCAACTTATTTTTCGTCTTATGATAATATTTTGCGGACTATTATTGGATCGTTAATATGTACTTTTATCTTGTTATCTAGAAAATAAAAAATGTTCTAAGCATGCAATAACAAATCAACGTAATCATGAAATAGGGAAATGAAACAGATTTTCTATTCCACACATCCTAAAGAATGAATGTTGCGTCAACAAAAATAAAATCAAACTACATTCTGAACGTTCTCTTCGAACTAACTACGTGTCCATTAATGATGTGAAAAAAAAATAGTTAAAAAAAAGATGATCACCTGACTTACCGTTCTCCCACGCTGCCTCCTTGGTCTTCAAGAGGGCCGCTAACCCAATGTTATCCTTCGGCATCACGCGGTTCAACATGTTGTCCGAGCCCTCGCTGTTCGCCATCGCGAGCTGGTTGAATTCTATTAGGTGTTCCTTTACTAGTGCGAACCTAAAATTAATTATTTTATGGTATTGGTTGTAAAAAAATATATTTCCGTCCGACGTAATCAGCCTTTGTCCGAGGCCTATGAAAGATTTGCTTCAAGAATCATTTGTTTGGCATCGCTAGCATGAAAAACGAATTTTCAATAACACGGGGCACGAATTTTCGATTAAAATTGAAGCGAAGTTAGTTTAAATATGCTTAACGCCTAGGTTTGTTTATGGGAATGTTTTATGGACCTTGTATAACGTTCGTCACATAAGCCCTGCTTCCCCTGCTGCTGCAAGGGCATTGTCATTGCCCTTTAATTACATCTGTAATCAACCTAATTTCAAGTTATTTCCACATTATATTCTAACCTCTTTCCTTTGGTAAGTCAGTTAAATATATTATTGGGTTGAATTCGTTAAAATGTTGATGCTATTCTACATATACAAGTAATTTTGATGTGGTGCTACGGATGTTGTTAGTCAGGATTTATTTTCTATTTTCATATTAGAAGAATGTATAACGTATACTAGCTGTAAATTGTTGACTACATGTGTAAATCATAAGACGACGTCCATTTATACTGTAAAAGTTAAACATAAATTTATTTAACATCTTACTTGGCAGATCTAAAGAAGATAGCGCATCCGTCCACGTATTTCCGTTCCGATTCGGACATGGTTTTGGCGCGCGATTTTGGTGAGAATATGCCGTCGTAGCCATCCTGTTTTAGCTCCGGCAAGAAAAAATTGTAAAACTGGTCCGTTTCTACTTCCTGGAAAAGAAACAACAAAAATGTTAATCAATTTGTTTAGTTTTAAATATACGTATACTACATATACGCCTCATCTAATATGTAAGACCTTAAACTTCCCAATGACTCAATTGTACCGGTTTTGGGACTATCAGACCAGCTAGGAACTCAATCATGTCCTAGGAGTACATGGGGTCGGCTACGGGATCCCCTGCCTGTCGTAAGAGGCGACTAAAAGGTGCTTCCGGGATTGCGGGCGGCTAGAGTTGGAGCTCGAACCGTTTGGTCAGTCGATCCCGGGAAGGACAGTGGTATGTATTTTCGCATACCGTCGTAAAGACTAGAAGGAGCGGTGGGCCCAGCCGCCCATCTAGGAGCCCGATGGGGCAACGCGTTCAAGGGATTCCGGTTGCGTTTCTTTGGAGATCCCGGAGTTCTCTTTGTAGCGCTGAGGACGGTTTTAGTGTGGTAAAAATTCCACATAAGCCTGCGTCGCTCCCACGGCGTCGGGTACCTTTTGAAAGTTTCCCCCTCGAGAAAAAAAAAACGGAAGTACACGACATAAGTATTATGGGTTATAAATATTATTGACTTTTATTTCAAATCCAGTAGAATCCACATTTGGCCCGCATAATACGAAGAACGTTCTAAGCTTGGCAAGAGATACGTTCCCAACATTATGATAAGAGTTAATCCGGCAAAATCTCGAAATATTGAACTGAAAAATATATTTTTAGAATCAAAAAACATCCATCGATTCACCGTCGGCAGAAGTGCAAGCGATAGAACAAGAAATACTAACGACGGCGTTTACACAAAGCTCTTCCGACCAGACCGTAGGAAGAAGTGATCGATGGCACATCTGAGGCGCCATTCAAGCGAACATCTCGCTTAGTGATGTGCCAACTCGGGATAAACAAGACTCGAGTTAACTCGAGATGATATTCATGTAAGTGGAGTTGAACTCGAGTTAAACATCTCGAGTTTCTTGGATGAAGCTGAGTATGTCATTCGTTTCGTTTTCACCATTTTATATTAAAAATAGGGTTATTACATTGCTGCGTAAAACAATGAAGAAGCAGAACTGATTCATCATAAACATGTATTGCGTCATTCATAATTTTGATTTTAAATTAATTTATACCTATTATCCTATTAAAGGTTTGTACCTTTCAAAGTACACACAATAATTCAAACTCGAGTCAGTTTTTTAACTCAAGTTGACCAATTCGCAATTGGCCAACGCGGTGGACTATGGCCTAAAACTCTCTCACTCTAAGAGAAGACCTGTGCCTAGCAGTGGGACAATAATGGGTTGACCAGATACCAGACTCGAGTTAAGCCAAACTTGAGTTGACCATCACTAATCTCGCGTATACCTCGAGGGGGCATCACACCGCGCCGTCGGACCGACATTGACAGATTATTTAATGGGATACAATTGTGGTGTACGGCGCTCTGGATGGTCAATCTTTTAGATTAATGGAGTGTTTACTGGATACGTAATGGTCAGTTAGGTGCAAATACATCTTCGACTTCGGACCTCACACGCACGGTCGTGATAAGGATCGCTTTCAATTTTCAAACAGTCACTTTAACGATGCGATTGCGGTGCTCGCGAAAATAATTAAAATATTTTGGAACTTGTTGCGTTGTTTTTTTGTTGTAATATGTTTTATAATAAATAAATAAATTTTATTATGTAAAAGAGTATGCGTATTTGTCTAACATGATATTGACGATTGCAAGGTATAGGTAAATTTCGTGACATAAGGTCACGAAATTTGTGTATGCCTAGCTGTCGACGATGTAAAAAGGTTCCGGATTCGAACTTGGTAAGTCCAATTATGATTAAGATGTCTGTTCTTATTTATAATCTTTGTGTATTATCTCTATATTAAACTATATACCGACTATACCGATAAATTTCAATAGATTTTCTATCTCCAATGTTTATACCATATAAAATAAGACAAAGTATAGGGCTCATATGAACTTCCTATATACATAATTTCTATCTAGATCTAATTGCAATAGTCTATTGGTTCGCATCGGCGCACGCGACCACCTACGCGCAATTATTTGGAATAGACCAAGTTTTAACAATGACGAACGCGTGAATCGCATGTGGAATATACGACACGGAGGTAGCTGAGAGGAATATTTACGATTCAGGACATATCTGCACGTGCTATCTGAAATATTATCGAGAATGAAGCGCTAAATCTATGCAAGTTTATATATCTCAATTCTCTTATACACACGATTTACAGACTAATGAAATATTTATGTAATCATAAATACGAATGTCCGACTAATGTTTACACAAAACCTTAAGTAATGAACATGTAGCTAAATGTTATAAGTATCTAATTCTTGATGGGGTAATGAATGATATCAAAATAAAAAAATGTTTAATATTCTTATTGAGTATACAACTTAAAGGACTTCTACCTGTAAGCTAATGATGTCAGCAGAGTAGTGTCTGATTTCGTCCAAAATCCCCTTCTTCCTGTAGTCCCACTCCAGCGCCCAACTGGGACAGTAGCCGTACATCTGTCTTGTCGCGTATTTGTCGCAGAGCACGTTGTAGCACATCACCGTGAAAATACCTGAAACAATAAATTGTCCCCATTTAAGGATATCTGTAATAAGCACAACATAGACACGTGTCTTAGAAAATACGAGTTCACCGTATTACATCAACAGATAACGAGCGAGAGTGAAGAGTGGTCAGTTTCTATTTCTACACAACCGTCCCCATTCGATTCGCAATCACATGTCAAGCGGACATCAGACGAGATGCCAATTAACTATCACTGAAGCTTTGTTACAGTGACGCGGGACCTGTCGCGTGACAGATAAAACTTGTTCCAATTAAAAAGAGACTCATATTACGCTCTACATGCGTCGCGTACGCGCGTTCGCGTTTTGCCGGCACGCGACACAATAGCTTTTGTTTTTATAATGTCTAGTAGCATATACGCTGATATCATAACTAAACGTACATATCATCTCGCCGTAATCACTGGGAATTCACGCTCCCATCCTTATCTGTAGGGAATGAAAATGAGCCGTTTAGTAGCCGATCTAACAGTCGTGTTGAGCACCCCGGAGCTAGTCGTGTGGAGTGCATTAGGATCAACGCTGATGACGAGGAAATAGCTCCATCGTTTACCGGTACGAGTGTGGACGGATCGACGACTAGCCTTCATATTATGCAATCGCTAAATAGAGCCATACACATTGCCCGACGGTGTGTATTGGGTGCGGAGTGTAAATGGTCGTAAAGTGGTTACGGGGTATGAATTGGGCATCATGAACATCGCGGGCAGCAGCGACGGACTCATTCCGTCGTATCCACTTATTACGTAAACTAACGTGGCACGACTGTGCTCTCTCACGCTCCACACCATTATCGCAGATTTATGCGGACGCGGCGCGCTCGCACCCGTCTCATTATCCGGATCAAAAGGCTCGCGGGAGGATGAGGCCGCTCGTCTAAATGCCGACTTCGTGGAAGTCCTCGGTGATGCAATTATCGGAATTTAATCCGGCTCGATCACAGTCAATCAGTTGACAAAGGACGGGGGGTGGACGTCGCGAGACAAAGCGGCCGGGACGGGTGGAAGGACAAGACAATGCCCAAAGATCGATCCGCGGGCCGTAGTCGGGACAAATTGATAAAGATCGCGAGGCGCGCTCGCACTCATGCTAATCGCCGCGGAGTCAACGTCACCTGGCGTCGAACGGCCACGATCAATACGGCCGCAGCACGTGCCTCAACTGCGTCCATTGTATGCCCGATGCGTCGCGTGGCGACGAGGCGCACATGCCAAACGTCGCGAAACAATGCGCGCATCGATAATCGCACGTTGTTTAAGGCACTACGAACGGGCGAAACGAAAGCTCCGCGTCGGCACAATAATAAATGTTAATGTTGTCGAACATGTGGACGCGTGTCTTCTTTTCAAATATATACGAAGGCGATGATGAAATTGTACGTGTACGCCCGGCGAACAATGAGGGAAGGTGACATTCGTCGTGTACGGTTATAGCATTGTTGCGTTCGAAGCGGATCTTCGTGTGGACACAGATCAGTGTTATGTCACAAATATATAGCACACGGTATGCGGTGCAAAGTAATATGAAAGGAAGCGTAACGGCGGATATTTAGCGACAAGTAGAGCGTGTCATGATTGACTGCAGAATAAATATTTTCTAGTAGCAATCGCATCTTGCCAGTTTCGTATCGCATTTGTCTCGTCCTACGTAACGTCAGCGCGTTTACTGTACAAATTTATATTCGTGCCATTCGAAAATTTTAAGTCCCAAATATTCTATAGACAATGTATATGTACCGTTAAGAGTCAGTTGTTAGTCATGCTTGTGTAATGATTTATAATATCAATACAATTCGTGAGCGATCGAGACAGGTTTTTTGTGAAGTAAACGTATTTCATTAAAAGCGATTTAAGCGTAAGAAGATTTCGATCGGATCGGCAACGTAAGCTCATTAGATCATGTTCGCTCATGGACCGGTATGACAGATAGATATGACGTAAGTTATCTGAGGTGTTAATGAGTTTTGATTTTAATTATTATAATGGTATAATAGCAGCAAACAAGTATGTAGTCCACCTGGTGATAAGTGGCCAAAGCCACCTGTTATCTGTGATCAGACAAAGATAAGATTAGGGCCCAATTTGAAGTCGACAATAGATTAATTGCTACCCTTAAGAACTAAGTTGAAACGCTTCCGACAATTATGATACTACACTACTTACTACAGCCTGAAAACCAAAACAGCTATGTTTAACGCGATTGTTAATTGGCAGAAATAGGTGTGACGATGTTGGTGTCAGAGACGAGCCACAAAGGGATACCATCCATCCATCCATCCATCAGCCCTTTGAGGTCCACTGCTGGACATAGGCCTCCCCTAACCGACGCCACTCTAACCGGTCCTGTGCCTTCTGAATCCAACGGTTTCCCGCTGTCTTCTTCAGGTCATCGGTCCACCTGGTGAGGGGGCGACCTGTGCTCCTTTTGCCTAAACGTGGTCGCCACTAAAGGGATACACCACCTTTTAATTGCATCAATGATTTCATCTGTTGTCGAGTACCATCGAATTCATTTCACATTCACGTCACCGTAAACCTCTATTTTAAATATATTATATCATAATTCCACTTGGACAGAAATACGCTTTTGTCGCGATCAACGTTATTTTTAGCTAACAAAAAACAATGTTACTGGAAGGTCGTCGGTGCAAAACAAGATATCAACTTAAAAAGAATTCAGCGCAATAATATATTCATTGGTACTTCAATGGAAGTCAGCGCGGTAATTTGCATATGAAAACTCGTAATTGCAGAGAATCGAGCCGATCGATACACAATTGTCATGGTACCATAGAAGCCACATGACGCCGACTTCATGGGAGCCGGAACATTTGTTAAATGGTTTTAGTTTCAAGAAATTGAACCAATTACAGTGCATTTCTATAATAAGCGCCTTTAACGTACTAGCTATTTTTCCAAGAACCTTTGAAGTTAGTTAATTTTATATTAAAGATTATACGTTATTAACGACGTGCATCATATGCAAAATTATGTCGGTTTGTAAGAAGGTGGACAATATTAAAGTACATATGTACTTTCATATTTGAACAATTGAAATTCTCATTTCCGAATAAACGAAACAAGAATAAAACGGCACGAATTAATGAGGCATCTCCTTTCCTGGAGATGACTTTTTGCGACCGTCCGTGCAATTACGCAAAGGTTTTGTTCGGGGAAGAAATTGAAAAAAAACACACAGTACGCACAAACGAAAAAAAAAACGAAATGCAAGAGGGCGATTATTCAAAATTACGTGGAACCATCGGTGGTTGAATAACTGGGACCGGATGAGATATTGCGAGTGGGTCCATTTGTTGGTCGGCATCGTATGTATCAAATGCAATGCGAAAGGTAGTTACTCTCTTTGAAATATACTGACGTATGCGGAAAGTGTTCGGCGTGTTCGCACGATCCACGGGCGCACATTAATCAGAGGGCATTGGTAAACGCAATTAATGTTGAGGTGCGCTGTATTAATAGATGTTGCATTTCAGTCGATGTCCGTGTTATTGATGGGAAATTCGATTTCGGGATCGTTTCGCGCGGAACGACCTACCCGACGGAAATTGCCAGAGTTGTAACGCGTGTCTGACGCTGTGAAATTGGTTTGTATCTAACACCGTTTCGAGTTAGACGCGAAATACGTGAAATGTCACGTGTATGAACAATATTTTTTTTTCTTTTTTAAGCACCTTGCTCGTCAATAGTCTATACAATTTATGGACATTTGTAACCGATCGCAAATAATTCATGAGGCTTTTATAAGGTCATTGTGATCGACACAAGTAGTAGTAGTAGAGTACTAAGTAGTAGTAGGTACGCCATATTTATAACAAGACAGTCCTACAGAACTTAGAAGAAATCAAATTTCATGTAGAACAAGACAGAAATACTACAATTTAATAGTACATGTCATTAGAAAGCATTAAATGTGTGTAACGTACAAATGTTTTTTTTTCATTGTACATTTTTCTTTTTCAATAACCCTTTACCATTATTATAAAGTTTTTGCAAGTAGATCTATTTTAAATGCATTTTTTAAAAATCCAAACATTGATTTCCCTGTACATCCGTACAAAAGTGTGTCCGACGAGGGAAGCACTGCCCGTAGACTCAAATTACTATGTGACTTTAATCGTCGACACAACGGCCGACCGCGACGTAATCGATCCCCATCGGCGCCGCTACGGTGACTCATGTCAACTCAACACTCATTGACATTTCAATGTATAGGTGTAATGCACGTCTATAATGTTATGTAATATATTATAAAATTCTCGTTTCACGTTGTTCGTTCCCGTACTCCTCCCAAACGGCTTCACCGATCCTAATGAAATTTTGTGAGCATATTTAGTGAGTTCGAGCGGTCAATATTTATTTTTCTAGAGCAGTGATAGCCTAACGGTTGAAACTTGCCCTCTCAATCGGGAAGTCCGAGGTTCAAACCCAGGCACGCACCACTGATTTATTTGCGTATTAGAAATTAATTATCACTACTTTTCGGTGAAGGAAAACATCGTGAGGAAAGTTCTCGGAGTATGAAGTCCACCAATTCGCACTTGGCCAGCGCGGTGGACTATGACTCTCTTATTTCGAGAGAAGACCCTTGCCCAGCAGTGGGTCAATAATGGGTTGACGATATACGATATATATACATAAAATAAATTACACTATTGTTAGAATGATTTTATAAACTAGATAAACTCAGACTGTTCGTATGCAAGTTGTTGAAAAAACTTAGATATCCATTCTGAAATAGGTACTTACACCATTATCTGTACTACTACTTCGTTGTCCTTACGTTTCTTAGCTAAAGTTGAATTAGGATCCAGACCTTTTTACCTATATTCAAAAGTTATGGTTTGATGAAACATATAGATAAAATTGGAAAAAAATATATAATAGAAACTTATCCACAGCCTTTCCAAGTATTTTTTAAAAAATATACAGACACACGGAACTTTCAACTTTAATTATATGTAAGGTAAAGGAGTAAATTTGGAACAACCCAGTATTGGACTACAGTCCAAACGCGCCTTTAACATTTAACATGGACATTTGCCAGCGGAAGGGCGTGCAACACACGTGGCAACTAAAAACGAGTTCGATAGGTCTAGAAGCAATATCAATAAAACATTTATCGTCCTTTTACGCGAGAAATCTGATGGACATAGTTTACTATCGCGAGTGGGACGTTATGACGTTCACAACACTGAAAGATATGTGAATGGAATTTTTATGTCTTTTTATCATAAACACTAGCTTATACACGCGGTGCCGCTCATTTCGTCCTTTTTACAACGGTGGAGAGTATCTTATGTATTAAATTATTATTCCACTTCATTAACTATCTGCATGCCAAATTTCATACAAATCTGACCAGCAGTTTTAGTGCCAAAATCTGCTCACAAGCTTTCGTCTTTATGACATAACTAAGAACAGTTTTTTTTATCTGATTGAAGTAGTAAACGAGGATGCTGTCCACCTGATGTTAAGTGATCACTGCCGTCCAAAGACTTCTGTGAGCAACTTCAAACAGAACATGTTTTCTATCCGAAGTTAATCACAGATGCATTGCCACTCCCGAGGACTACTATGGTCGCCTCATTTAAAAGTGTTCAGGCAATCACACCATTCCATCGAAAAGTAAAAAAATGCTTCACGCTAGAAAAAGGTGTGGCGGTTGTACTTTCCCGGTTTTCCTACGCTGGTTGTACCACCTTTAGTAAATTATTTTAGATGTAAATTTAGTAAACATGGAAATATATGTGAAAAATATGAAAGAAATTTTTGAAAAACCAATTTTCACGATATTTGTTTTGTGTCATTATTGTTCATATTTCATATTTTACTACACACTAATTAAATCTGGCAATTTCGTACAACAACATAGTATTTCACGAAAAGTTTGGCAAAGACAACAGAAATATAGAATAAAGTAAACTATCTAGTCCTAAGCATCACTTGGATATTCGCCAAATGATATTATCGTTCAAGGATTTCAATGCCAAAGGACCGAACGCAATATCGATAAAATATTTATAGTAGGTACTTGAAAAGCAAAAAGCAAATACTAAGAAAATATCTGGTTAAATAAATGCATGGAAGGAAAATATCCCCTAACGATAACAGTGAAATTTAACCTTACAAACTAAAATATTTTGATTACTTTATAATATGAAATAGGAAAATGAACACGCAGCTCTTTTGGTAGTAAATGGCCTCTGTCGCTCATGGACATCTTTGATCATCTTAGGTTAGTTTTAGGCTTCTCTATGAGTTTTATGTTAATTATAATTACGATTTATTTATAGTTCTAATCTGACACTTGACATGATTGCACACCATTGTCATGATAAAATGTACGATCTTTCTTATTGTAACCGTCTTTGTGCACTACATTCTCGCAATAGTTTAATTTAATTTCGTTTCAATTCGGGCACATATTATGCATTGCTGAGGAATAATTTGGACGGGATTCTATAAGTACCTGTTTCTTAACACGCTCTTCAACTATAAAGTTGCAGATGGTTTATGTAAGGTGTAGAACGCATGGTTCGACTTGAGACGTACGATTATTTCAAATGTGCTTTTATTGCTTTTCGGTGCAAAAGTGGGATTTCTAGATCACTCTCTTATAAAGTTTTATCTTTGGGACAAACAACGAATCTGTAATCAACTTCAGATATAATCCTTGTTCTATATGAAGTTGCGTACCATATAGAATATTATATGATGTCCCATAGGCAGCAGCGACTATTTGACTTGTTTGCTATTATAATATTGCAAAAAGAGGAATATAAATACGCTACTGATATAAGTCGAAAATATGGAAAGCCGTGGTGATTCTGGTAAATACCACAAAAAGTTCCACCACCTTAAATATATTATACGCACTACATTATAACATAACACTGAAATGTCCTATCCTTCGAACAATAAACGTCGTTGTTTATTATCATAGAAATGTACGATCGAAACATCTCACTCTCGTGAGTGGGACGTTAAAAAAATAAATACAAACACTCGGTTGCTATCATGTCTCATCTGAATATAATGGAGGGCGCGGCCGAATGTTTATTGGCGATGCCATTACGTGGGCTCTGTGTGCGACAGGCGTTGTGCTGTGCACGAATTAAGCTCTCGACTGTGCTGAATGTTGATTGCATTTTACGATGCGTTTGCGCCGAGCGATGTGCGCGATTAGGACGAGGCGATAGTTTCGAAGCCAGTAATGGGTGTAAATGTTAATAAAAAGTGTGTTTTATGATTACCGACTGCTGAGCATGTGTTTGTATCGTAAGTAGCGGACACCTGTACTTTTAGTACACGCTGTGTGTGTGTGGGGATATTATACACTCATAGCCCCACACTAGGATTATCTCCTGTGTCGTGGGTACCATGGACACACACAAGACGAATTCACTAACACCCAGACCCAGAACATGAACCAACTAAACTTATCATTCAGATACCTGTATGTCCGGGAATCAAACCCGGGACCCATTGCGCGCCAGATCGGTGTGGTAACCGCTCCGCCACGCGGGTCGTCACTACCACTACTTAGTAAGTTTCCTTAAAACAATCATTGTTTAAGGTTTTGCTTTATACATTGCTATGTACACCACATACTTTCGTTTTGGTTTTCGACCATAACTTGCTTTGTACTGTGAAAGCAGGGGAAAATGTAACCAATGATTGTTTTAGGAAACAAAATAAACTCGTACTACGAGTACTGAATGGTACACAAAACTCTTCGGATGCGTGTTGTTTAAGCATTGTTTGAGAGGCAGGTTTTCAAAAAAATTGTAAAACCGTAAAAACAACTGCAAAACCATTTTTTTATGATAACTAGGATCAACACAACGTGGTTTGGATATACAGAAACGTGCATGAATTTTAGTCACTCGAGATTATCTATCTGACTTCCGACATTGAAGAGTAGTCACTGCCGTCAATGGACATCTGTAAGTAACATCATAAAGAACATAGGTTCTATCTGAAGTCAATCACACATGCGTTGCTACTCCCGAGGATTAAGATGGTCGCCTCATATAAAAATGTGCCGGTAACCACACCCTTCCATCGAAACGCGAGAAATGCTTCACGCTACAAATAGTTGTGGCGGTTGTACTTCTCCGGTCGAACTACACTAGTTCTAACACCTGGCCCTACACTGCTTAACTTTTTATATTGGCCAAGACCTACATAAACGGCGGAGCTATACGTGCTTCTTATGAGCGGTAATTTATGTTACGATAAGTAGGTACGGTGTTATGTTTGTTTGAGTGGGAAGCATATTGAAGGAGGAAAAGATTGCAGTTAAAGTAAGCGAGTATAGATTAAGATATCACGTTTTGCAGTTCATAGATTAAGGAAGGTAAAAAACCGCGAAATCCGCATGGGGCCTGTGACCTGTTTTTCTATTTTAAGATTTTGTTTCGCAGCAGGGAATGCGGTAGAAATCGGGACGAATAAAAACTTTAGGCTTTGTCAGTTTTTTCATTGAGGTCCGATAGTCGGCTACCGACTGACCTTGGAAATTCAATTTTAGCAAAATAATTTCCAAGTGATCGACTGGTATATTTTGTCAGGTTTTTAAATAGAATTGCACTATATGAGGTCAAGGACAACACGTGTTGGACTGACGCGGATTGAACACAGGCCAATTTGGTTTATCTTGGTGACTTGAATAAAATATTCTACACTTATAGCTCCGATGCTTTTGTAGACACAAACTTAATCCCTACTACTTATTTGTCCACAACTATATAGGTAGTACATTATCAGCCTATTTTCACTCTGGAAGATAAGGGCGAGAAGAAAACATTACTAATAAATCGATATGAAGAATTTAATCTGAATTTGACCAGCCTGCTAAATTATAGCCTACGCCCTTCTAATTTTAGGCAGACACTTATGTAACTGAGAGTAGTGGATACTCGACGACGATTGATTAAAGTACCGATTTAACGATATAGTGCTTGGTGATTTTGTTTAAATGGCACCATTTATTGGCGTGATATGATATATATAACCCAATCATAAGTAACATGACTTATGATTTTAAACTATATTTTCTTTTGATAAAGATGTTGAGTGATTTGAATTGATCTGTAAATTTTAATTTTAATCAGTGATATTATTGATATTGACTGTATATAAAATAGCCTATATATAATCTATAAATTCCAGTCTGCGCGTTTGATTTGATGCGATTTCAATCACACCAACAAAGAGACTGATAAAAGATCTAAAAATGATAAAAAAATTATATTAGAAGACACATTATTACTTTCCCAAACTTTTTTCGCAAATACATTCAATACGTGAAACTTTATTTTTTATTATATGTATAGTTTACAGCAATAAGTCACACTATTCAGTGGAAAGTGTTGAAAAAGCGATCCATACGAACCAGCGTAATCGGGCGTGTCAACCGATAACCGTCAGGGGGAGCCACCACACTTTTTATGGTGATAAATGGGAGTGAACTCAGGTGTGTAATGCGCGATCCGATGAGAGCATTAGTTCTGCTCGTATGGCTTGTTTCACCCATAGAGGCGATGGGATTCACATAGTTTTTTCTACCGCAAGTTGTCAGCGAAAAGATTATCGGTCGTTTGAAATGATTGATTAGCGAATTACGCGATGATTTGAGCGTTATTGCATAAAATAGGTTCCGGCACTTTTTTATGTAACATATACAATTAAATTTGAGTTAGTTAATCTTACAATAATTGTATATTTTCACGCCTTAAAGGCAAGACAAGAGTATGCTGTGAAAGATTGTAAAACGAACTCTGTTACCTGATTTAGCAAATAAAGATGTCTATGATCGATATACGAGCGATCGTACTATTGCGATCTACGACGTACGTCATAATTAAAATAAGCATAAGTCAAATTTTTGCCAACTTTACAATGTATGCCAAAATTGTTTCAAAACGGAGTTCTACTGATAGATCTATGTTCTTCTAAGCGGTATATTTTTGCTACGGGACATAATCGACGAATCTTCGTGTTATAAAAGCCGCTATTTTTCTAATAATTTAGGTAGAAAAGTGCACTAGGAGTACAGATAGAACTTTGTAGCTTAGACGTAAGAACTGCTTTATTTATCAAATTCCAAATTCGATTGGTCTGAAGCAAGGAAACGACGGAAACTGGTGCGGTGGCTTTACTGGTGGGCAGCATGCTTCATTATTCTTTTTTTCATTCAGGAAGTTAGTGCTTCTTGGAACAGAATAAAAATCGTATTTTATCTGTTTTAAGTTTTTCGTAACATACATATTGGACTTTATTCTTATCCAGTGAGATATTAGAACGAATATTTTACGTATAGGATGGACCTTCGAAGTAGTTTCTGTATTTCAGTGGAAGGGTATGTTTGCCGGCCTCCTTTTATACGAGGTGGTCTTAGCCCTCGCGAATATTACCGCATCCGTGATTTCTTTCAGATAGAATCGTTCTGTATGAAGTTGCATACATTCGTTCATGGACCGCTCACCATCTGGATCTCGATAGAGTGCATGCTCGTGTGTTACTTCATTCTCGTAAAAAAATCACTGGCAGCAATTCGTTAGCTGATTTAGTTTATACGCCACTATTCGTTTAATTCGTCCACCAATTCGTACAGTCCATCAACTCGCACTTGGCCAGCGCGGTGGCCTATGGCCTAAAACTTTCTCATTCCGAGAGAAGACCTATGCCCAGCAGTGGGACAATAATGAGTTGACGATCGATTCGTTTAATACTGTGTTTTTCCTTTTCTTCTAAATTTAAAAGCACTCATTCAATGTATAACTACATGTAACTTCACGAATTCTTTTGTTGCCCACAAGATAATTCTCGAGGTATCGCAATCTCAGAAAATCTTAAAATTCTGCAAAATCCAGGAGACACAAAATTTCGAACACAATGTTCTGCCCTATTGATCGTATCTTCTTAATTGTTTCTTATATAGCAGATAGATATTGAAAATATGCAGTATTTCGGATTTTAGATTAAGAAAGTAAATATATTTTTAAATTATTTTAATGTTATCAGATTTATGCATATAGATATGCGTTAAGAAAACTGCTCTCTTGGTTTTGTTAAATTTACTTATGAATGTGACACATACAATTTATTAAATGTATTGAGCTTACGGTTGCACGTGCTACAGTTTGACCATGGAATAAGCGGAATACTAACAGTCCTGCTTCTATTATTATAAAACGAGTGATAGAAAAACTACATAACAATTCCACTCGTACACCACAGTTCAATTCCAGAATAGAACATATTCTACGAAATCAGTCGCGTGTTTTTTGTTTCGTCCTTTGTGTCCTGTGTATTTTTAACCATCCAACTTGTCTAGAAGTCACGTCCGACCCGTATCTCGTTATGTAATGTGGACGACGTGAATATTTTATCATACACCTCATATTTTGATTGTACGCTCTGTTGAATATATTCTCTTTATATTCCTGAACCGTTATCAGTTAAGCTATGAATATATTTTCTTTTAAAACAGTACTCTTAGTAACAGTTTATTATGTATCCACGAAATAAGCGTTGAACATTATGGCCGAAAATTTGTATCTGACCGAAAGCAGATTTTTGGACGATGCCGAAAGTATTTTTTTTTAATTTATTTATTCAGCCAAAGCCGAAACGGAACGTTCAAAAACCATAAAAACACAAAAAAGTCTAAAAGCTGATAAAAACACCTTTGAAATTTCTCAAAAACGATAACATTTGGGAATAATGTAAATTTCGCACAAAACTTGCGTATAAGCTCATTACCCGAGTGTGTGTAAGAACACATCACACACAGACACACATCCCTGCGCATCACCATTTCTAGCGCGACGCTGAGCGTACAATTTTGACACTTGCTAGAAAGTTTAGGCTTTAGCCAATTTGACCGGTCTATTTTGGCCTTTTTGCCAAATATTTACAGGTGGTAGAACAAGTTTAGTTCCACCGGAGAAGTACCAACGCCGCACCTATTTCTAGCGTGGAGCAGTTCTTGTGTTTCGATGGAAGGGCGTGGTTGCCGGCAAACTTTCATTTGAAGCGACCATCGTAGTCCCCGCGAGTAGTATCACATCTGTGATTGACTTCAGATAGAACTCAATTTCTATGTGAAGTTGCTTACAGATGTCAATGAGCGGCAGGGACCACTTACCATCAGGTGGACTGCATGCTCGTTTGTTACTTCAATTAAATAAAAAGAGCGTGATTTTTTTGGCCGCAGGTGTCCGAAGCATAAGCCGAGGCTTCGGTCGGATACTACAGAAAATGTATGCGCGAAAATAGGAATAATGCTTGTTTTGTGGAAACATAATATACTCCTACTAAGAGTGTAGACAACAACATGTATGTTTTGGAATCACGCAAAATTATTCATTATTTATAAAAGCAGCAGTTAACGATGTATTATTGGAGGATCAATATGTAATCAGACAAACAACAGATAGCCGGTTCACGGATGCGGTGAGGTCGGAGCCAATGTCTCTGATTCGCATTGTGTATTGTTCGACCGCGAATGGCCACGCGAAGGGCACTTCCTCTCTTCCCGTGCCATCTGACCGTGAACGATTGGTCGAACGGACGGCTGAACCGCGTTTTCACCGCGCTCGTGAACACGTATCCTTGATCATTGTTGTTGGCTTCACTATACCTTTTCTAATAAGTATATTGTAAGTTTTGTTATACTCGTACCTGACAAAACAGAAACAAATCATATGAAAATACTAGCTTATTCCTGCAGCTAAAACCGCTTTGATATCGTTTACCACGGTAATGAGTATCTCATGTGTTAATTCACATCATAATCCTCAAAAGCTTTCTAATTTATAATATTATTTTGAAAATTATTGCAAAATGTTCAATTAAAAGATGTTCATGAGTGAATCACTTCGCGTATTCATTTCATGAACAGAACTTTAACGTTGCAAAGGCAAGCACTAAACTCCCATTGATTAATTCAGGCAAGTCAGTTTGACGCATCGATTTTCCTCCCAAAATCCCAGACATTGAGTACTTCAGTAGTCGCAGCTCAAGACACAATAGGACTTCAGAAATTGATACTATAAATGAAGCAATCCTGATTCAATCGCTCTTTTTCCATGTTACTTTAGAAATCGATAATTTATAAGTAGCAATCGTAACTTATCTAATAAACAACAAACGTTGAACAATGAGTGCCACTACGGTTGATTCTGCATAAAGATTTGTTCTTTGACATGAAAAGAATTTTCGTAAGTTATACTTAGTACAGTACATGATTTGTCTAACTAATGTTATTTCAACAACCGCTGTTTTTTTGAACCTAGTACAAGGAGGAGCCAGTTGATTTACATTCCTTGTCACTATTGTAAAAGTTGTTGATGAACTGGCTTGGATTTCAGTAGATACTGATAATGTTGAAACATAGTTCATTTCCTTCGCTAAATTTTTACATAAATTGTTAAATTACTTTGGAAAGAAAATGAAAAAACAAAAAATTGTAGTAATATAAATACAAAATATAGATAATAATTAATATAATATATTATTATAAATATATAGGCTATATGAGTGCATAAAAAATAGTTCATCGTTCGTTTCGTTTCACATTGCGCTTAAAAGATAAATTCAGTAATGTGATCTGAAAAAGTTAAATAGCAAACTACGGCTATAAATTTAAATTACAATCCAATGCAATGCAATTTTGATTCAGACGCTGCTTTAAATTCAAAACTAGCTTCATGTAATCGTATCCAAATTGAAAAGGATAAGTCGGTAAATTAAAAAGAGACGAAATCAAAAGACAAATTGAAACAAATCGAAAAGATCACGTAACAAATACAAATGAGTATCGAACGTGACGGACGACCGTACACTGTGCAAGTGTTTGAATAACAAAATGATCGACAGAGCGGAACGGTTGCTATGCGCCTCTTAATTACAAGCGTTTGACTTTAGTTCTACTAAATTTCCTGATTTCAAAAGAGAAACAAATAAAATAAACTACTTTTAACTTTTCTAGTAAACGAATGAAATTCTACAATTATGTGTTATACGATGCAATTAACGAAATAGTATGGATTTTTTTTTAATTTATTTAGAAAAAATCTAAATGTAACGAATTTTCAATTGAACTTTATTTAGTAATACTAATAGCAGAGTCCACGCGACTTCGTTCGCGCGGACTATAATGTAATCTATCCAACTATTATACATTTGAGATCCCCATCTGGACATTTTAATAGTCTGGATTATGTCAAAGGGAATAGCCTGGATTTGGTCAATAGTCACCGCGTCTGACACGAGTGTTTGCAACAACAGTGGGGGTTGATGCTCTTCTAGAAGTGCCTAAAAACTTAACGTAATCGCTATGCCTACTTTGCGTAGGAGCATACTGATCATTGCGCGTCGGAGATATCCGAGTTTTTCATAGATATTGATATGTTCAATAATATTGTTGAACATTTTTCGTTAAAGAAATTTTTAAGTAAAAATTATTACACCCTGATTCATGTTACTGAAGTTTTAGCAAGGATCCCTAATGTATTCTAGTAATAAAATAGCTTATGTTACTCGAGGATAATGTAGCATTTCAACGGTAAAAGAATTTTTGAAATCGGTTCAGAAGTTTTTAACATAATTCATAACAAATATACAAAGATACAAAGTTTTCCTCTTTATAATATAAGTATAGAAGTATAGAAAATCCTGCATTGGATAATGATAAAAGTATATAAATTCTAAATTTTACCCATCGCACGCAAATTCTTGGAGTTTTCAACTTTAATTCTTCATACAATACTTAGAAATGCAATATATTTCTATAAATACTAGGCGATCACTATCAAAGTAAACAAAAATCATAGATATTATTAAGAAACTACTCGCTTAAGATTAGTTTTTCAAATAAATTACGCAAAGTGGAGACCCCATCAAAGCGTTGCACCGAAGCGATTAACATGCAAATTCTCCAGGCGTCCGGCCAAGAGATAGTTTGCTGAAAGTTGTGATTTATTCATTCTGGCCGTTCCTCGGACGCGGTTCATTTGTTAGTTAGTTAAATTACTAAGATTTATTTGTTTGTTCTACAGATTAAGTTTTGTTTCCTCCGGCTCGTAGATAACTGTGAGCGATTTAAGTGTGAATAATTTTACTGCACGTTGAATAAATTGGTATATTATATTGTATGGTGGTATTATACAATTTTCTACGATCATAGTGGTGTTTCATAGGTAATAAGTGTACAGATGAAACGTTAGAGAGCTAAATACTAAAATAGATGAAAAAATACGTTAACATATAGTCAACAAAAATAGTTTGTTAACTCAGTTTTAATTCATACTAATTGGTTTTCAAAGTAAACCAATACAAACGACAGATAATAGCACAAACAGTACGCGGGAAATGAACGAACGGGAATAGTTCCATCACAATAAGAATTTACACATGTTTTAAATTAAACAGCGATGAAGGACTAACAATAAAACCGCAGTGCCATACAAACAAAACGCAAACAATACAGACAGACAAAACACAAACGACTTTTAGTAACATTAATCACACAGTAGAGCCGTTTAAGTCATGGTATCTTGAGAAGACTGGACGGCCTTTTAACTCACTTTTGACGTCCATAAACTGACTACTGCCTACAAACCTATCAAGTAGCGTCATCGGTTGGCAAAAGGATTTTAATTTGAACATTGCGTTAACGCGTTGAATTTTAATACTGTAATAATTTATTGTATTCGTTCCTACTACGCCACTTTTTCATTATTTTTTGCGTCCAAGATTAATAACTTCTCAACACCTTTTCGACGCAACCGACACACCCCTTTTAATTCTTCGCGTGAACGCACCGCAATCATTGTTTCATACACTTTGAAAGCTTGTCTGTCTGTTTTTCTTTTGTTGCTCTGTTGTGTGTTTGATTTAAAATAATAAGATTAATGAATTGAACTACAAAACTAATGAGTATGTTATTATTGACGAAATTTCTATCCTTTTCCCACATTATTTCTATCCTCCCACAAAAGATTATAGTTAAAAAAAAAAAGATAATCGCAAATATTTCATTCAGAAGACAAATAAGTGATTGACAACAAACAAAAAAACAACAACAAAAAATTTATTCATTATTTCTTCCATATATTTAATACAATGTCCATGCAAGATCAATCAACGGGGTAAAATGTGGAAGCAAACGAGTCTATTGCATGAGCCGGTAGGACGTCATGTTACGGCAGTAGACACTTCAAGAGCGGCATTGGTATCTGTAATATACGATATTGTTTTAGCCCAAGTTAATGCGAGCCCAGTCACGATTTCTATTTGCTACGTTTTTAATTTATTATCATTATCAGAGCAGACAATCTATTAGAAGTTACTTCTTCGCAGTATTCAATTCTGCTGGCAATAATTGTTTATCGCGCTTTCGGACCATATAATAATATTGAATTGTTTTTGTATGCCTTCGATGAAACAAAAATGGTTAATGTGCTTTCTGTTCTGATCACAATTCCGTACCTTAAATTAAAGTTATCTGTCCGATTTTTTTAAAATTTAGACATGTAAAGTAACCTATACTGTTTTTTCCAATAATATTAGGTTATTTTTACTTTTCAAATATAAAAAGTATTAAATAGATTACAGATTAACAGTAAACATATTGTTCATCCCATCGCTCATAATCTTCCATACCTGTTACCTACTTCATACAAAATAGATATCATTATAGATACAGACACTATTTGAGGGGAATCAAATCACAGTAGATTTGGTAACAGGAATCTGACAAAGGTAACCGCAACAAAACAACAGACAGGACTCGGCAAAGAGATCGGGTTCAGTAATGACGGGGCAGTGGAAGGTACGCCCTTTCGAATTATTCAAACTGTAACGGTGCCGAGCAGACTATGTGTTCCTGTCGAAGTAATTAGCGTCTAGGTGTCTACTACAAGCACAATGTATCCATAGATAAGATTTGTATTATTAACTAAAGGATTAATGGATCGATGTCAGTTAAAATATAACAATGATTTAAAAAAAAAAACACAAAAAAAATTACTACTCCTAAAAATTCTTTCAGTGTCTCAATATTCTACGTCTGTAAGGAAAACTATAAAATTATGAGAGTCATTAAATATAATTCCAAAAAGGTGAGAGAAGTATTACTCAAAAAATCATAATTTGATTGAATTCACTCTTTCTTATTACAACTAATATTTTACCATTCCTTTGAAAGTAGCGTTATTAATCGTGATTTAAGATGTCAATGTTTGCGTTCATTGCATTTTTTCCGGAAAGGCTCAAAGTATACGTCTTTTTGAGCTCAACTAAAAAAAAAACCGCCAAATTGTCCATGAAGACGTAGTAAATTAATACTTTAATATTACAATATTTATACAGTACATCGTTTTAAACTTGTCGTCTATATAAGGACATTGGATACCGTTACTTCATCTTGAGGACATGTCTCCTCGTAATAACTAATTTATTTTTAAATAAACACGACAAAGTTATTTAAGTAACACAACAAAATTGTATTTAAATCAGAGTCGAGATATATGTGCTACCACAAATGAAAGTCCAAATTAAAAAATTAACCGAAGGGGCATGCAACTGTACCTTTCATCTATACCAGCATTTTCCTCTTTATCGATCATCATTACAAAGTAAATTGCAAGGTATAAAAATTCGCAATGCGTTATTAAAAACAAAAAAAGCTTACTTTTTGGAAACAAATAAACTCGTAAGGTTACTATAGATATCATTGGTACGCTGATCCAAAACACTTTTATATTCCAAGGCAACGACAGCTCAACGCCCTACGCGAGCTCGCCAAGTTAGTCAATGACCTACTTAGCATAAAATACTAGAACGACATACATACAAAATCCCGGTGCGTTTAGCAGCACCCACAATCAACGAGCATGCAGATGCACGCGACATTAACGCAACGAGCGCGGGGCGGTTCGTCGTTGGTTATTTATGAGCCGTGCGCCGCGCCCAACGCACCGCCGCGACATGTTATGATGTTATTAATGACGAAACGTGTCAAGGAGGTTAAATTTTCATAACATAAACACCATGTGGTCATATTATTGGCCACCGGTGTTCCACACTGACACTGTTGAAATTGCCAGATGAGGTACTTGCATATTAAGTTATCCGTTGATGGTGAATTTTTTGACGACCCGCGTGGCGCAGAGGTTACCATACTGGTCTGATACGCAGTGGGTCCCGGGTTCCATTCCCGCCCAGACAGGTATCTGAATACTGAGTTTAGATTCGTGTTCTGTGTCTCAGTGTTTGTGTATTCGTCTTTATGTGTGTCCATGGCACCCACGACACAGGAGAAAATCCTACTGTGGGGCTATGAGTGTAGAAAGCGTTTTTTAAATTTTAATAATTTCTTTTCTATTTTATTGAAAGTAAATATCCTCTACTTATTATCTAATTGTTAGTGATGTTAAGACTGTACAAAACGAAATACTCAATAGTTGTATCGTGATCGTTTACCAAAGTTTACAAGCATTAAAATAATTTGAGTATAACACGATAGACCATTAATCATCAATACTAAAGTTCTTAAAACACTTATTTCAGTTAAGTACCATAATTACTATTGGCAACGATTTAATTATGATAAGTTCGAGACAATTTCTTATAAGAGTTTTTTGCTTAATACAAAATTCAACATTGACACGGATAACGGAGGTCGTCCGCAAGATGGGATGATCGAATACTTACATGTCGGTCGAGACCTATTTGGTCTCGTCAAGGGTATCCAAGGCCTTTGTGGTGGTAGTGTGGCAGTAACTGAAACAAAAAAGGATTATTTTAATTTAAAAGTACACGGAAAGGTCATGAATAAAAATACACAATTTACCTTCATAGTTGGAAAGATCGCATCACTCTTTTTGGTGTACCGTACTTTTGAGCCATAAAAAAAGGAAATCATGGAGTTAATGCTCAAATAATAAAAAGAGTTTACAAAAAAAATCAAAAGCATGTTGTGTAGTGAGGCCTGTTCGAAGTGAATGATGGATCAAGTAACTTTAATGTACGTGCCCTCATTAAAATTACAGTTGATTACTTTTTGCTGAAATCGTAAATCGGCTGTGAAAACTCAGTCGAAATGCAGGAACAATTCGGTCTGTTGCCTTAAGCGGCAATACTTTTGGACGTCGGCAAGTAAAAAAGTAATTTGCGAGTCGAAGCAAAAAGCGACCGTTACTGTTGTAATCGCCAATCGTGCATGTGTATTCGGAGATAGGGAAATTCGCAATCGAAATCTTCACAATGAGCCAAAATCCCAATATTTGACTATCGATAACAATTTCTCACTTCATTTTCCATACTGCTTTATATTAGAAATTTTCAATCATAATTCTGGGTCGAATGAAATATTCCAAGAAACTATTCATGTTGTTCTATTCTATTTGATTTGTAATCTGTTCAGTCGGGCGAAAAAAATATACCCAGTAGTACAACTTTCAAACATTATGGAATACAAAAACAGCTCATTTTTGATTATCTTACCCAGTAAATAATGATACAAAACATCTTCATCCCAAATACAAATTAAATTCGGTCATTTGTTGATAATATGGATCAATGCATATATGCATGTAAAATACCTTTAAGTGCGTAGTTATCAATTCATGTTATTTGTAGGAAAAAATTAAAATAAAAGAATTTTGAAGGAAAGAGCTATTATATTATAAGCTATTATATTATACATACATTAGATTATATAATAACATAACTAATCAGTTTGATACTGATATGTTTTGGATAAGAGGCAAAATGTATATTAAATATATAGCAGATAAAAATATTCAACGAAAATATCAAATCAGAACGACATCGTGGAAGGATGCAAAGAAAAAAATCTGTAACGAGGAAACATATCTGGACCGCATCTTATTACCACTTGTCATAAGAACTCAAACTGTCAGCGCGGCCATGACGAATACAAAAACGGTCGTATGATGAGAAAAAAAATCGGCAACCCAAAGGAGTCAGTTCATCAACACACTAGCATTGCTAAAGTAAATTAATCAACGAGCGAAGCGTGTCGTACTTCTAATGGATGGCCGTAATTTTTCATACAGTCCAATGGAGCTTAATAGATGAGATATTTGTACGAACGTCACAGACGATACTGAATAGCCATCTCTACATAATTCAATTTATCTGTTATCATCACATTCTATCGACACTTGAACGTATGATAATTTTATACCCGAATTATAGATCGCGATACAGTTTTTGTAATTACCTACAAATTGTCACAAAAAATATCTGTAATCAACATTTATTAGTGACGAATGAACGTATTATTACTTCATACATTTTGATCACGAAATTATCTTTTTGTAACAAGATAATGATTTAGGAAATAACCATATCATTTTCAAAAACATGATCATACACATTTCAAAATTATTCTCGATTTTCGGTGTACTTAACTTAGCAGCTGAATAAATAATCGGCGTTGCAAAGGTGTCAATTATGTCAAAAAACATTGTCACTTAGTAAAGTAAAAACTAGCAGATAGATGTCTTGGGAAAATTATGATATCGATCCATCTGTTTCAGCTGTGACAATTCCCGTGTGGCTCGAATATTCTTGAAGAAACAATAGAATGGAGGAGTAAATGAAAGAAATAATAGCATGGTAATTTTTAACGAAGACATATGGACATATGTCTTATATTTAGAAGTTAGATTTTAGTTGAAATCATATTCTATACATCTCAAATACCTACCTTTTGACTACCGGGCAAACGACGCTCACTCGTGCGTGTATCAAAATATAACGTTGATTTCATCTATGATTATAACGATATTATAACAGAGCTCGTCGATCTGTTGAGGCGCGAACAAAAAAGCACTAGAGATCCGATGGGAGATAAGATATTGCATTTGTTAAAGTCCGTGGTGTGGTCCCTACTCGGTACGTTTCGTTTAATACAGTCGGCTGGCTAGGGGCTACGGTCGGTGTGCTCCGCATCATGTCATCTTAATATTTGAACGAGTTCTATTTGCATGTTCGGTACGTAAGACTGTTTTGCGTGCTCGTGTGATTGTGTTTACTATTTTATTTCCGACATTTTCGCTTATACTTTTATTACTACACATAAAATATTAACATTAGCGAGTAAATACGAACACACCTAGCGAATAGAGTTCAATGACTGGACGTATGCAAATTTAAATAAACATTGTAGCTTTAAAATCTAGACCTCAGCATACAATAAAACAATAACGTTATTCATATTAATGATATCTATGCAACAATTCTCCAACGTTCGGCAATTCGGCAAATGGTTTTTATCAACGGTTTAATTGTATATTCAAATGCGTCTACTTAGATTTTTATCGCGATGCAAATGCTTAGATTTGACTTTAAAGTCATCGGTTTTACCTTTGTAGTCGTCGCCGGCTCAAGAAAAATGCAAATCGAGTTATAAATTAAAAGAGTCTTTAACTTGTTGGAGCCACGATAAAATCTTATTAAAGTAGTTTGAATTGAAGTTGTAATAGTTTAAATAATCTGAGAGCGTATTAGAGCAATGTTATTGTTACTGAGCCGTTGTTGAGCCGAGGGAGGTTGAGACATCTGATAGGATTTATCTAGATAAGGCTCAAAGACTGAGCACTGTGAACACGATCTTTCAGCACTCGCTGTATTGTCAGATGCCGTGTAGCTAATTAATCGAATGAAATTGATGATGATCTACTCGGCTCCGAGATGAATAGGTACAAGGCTTAGGTGTGAAACAATAAAATTAAATTGCACTATAGTTTGTTCGCTCTTGACGTGCAAAGGCGTTGATGTTAGTGATGGGAAATAATATTTTCAAAAATCTAAAAATGTTTTTCACTATTTAATGTCAATAAATTCTTACTTAAACATTGATCAATGATTAATGTTTAAGTAATGAACCGAGGAACTTATTGTATGTTTAGGGTACTTTTCTTTCAAGAAGATTAACCCTTTCTTAATGGAACAAAAAATGTTGCAAGTTTCAGTTTGAAGGCAAATTTTGGTTAATAGCTCGCTTTAATTAATATTACTACAATAAATATATGTCTTGCTAATTATTTAACTAACATTAATTATTAACAAACAAATAATGAACGATCGTTAGGAGTCATATTGTCCTATACAATTCAAAAAATGCATCCCAACATTATGTTATTACGACTATATAATCTTACAATTTAATCACAATAAAGACAAAATTCAGTTCAGTACAGTTCAGCCCAGCAAAACGAAGATTTGTCAAGTCCATCACTAAACCGGCGCGGCGGCGAGGCGGCGCGGGCGTCGCCTCATTACACTTTGTAATTAGGGCCGTGGGCCGAGCTGCGGCCCTGCACTAAATCACGACAAGCTTAACATGCGCGACCGGCGGCGTCTCCCGAACAGGCATAAACCACAACACAATACCCGTTTATGGATGTGTTATTGAATATTAAAACGCTAAAAAAAGCTCCGTCCGACGCTGGATGGATCTCCTTTACATATTTCCAAACAATGCATCACTGTACGTTCACACTACCCTGGAGATTTACAGCTATTGTTCGGTAATAAATCTAACGAAAGCGACTTTAAACTCGTAAAGTGTACAAAAATTGGAACAAGCGCTTCGTACATTGTTAGAGCGCTGAAGATGATGCCAGTTCGCTAAATCCGCTTTCGCGTTGATGAGTCGACCCATCGTCCACGGCGGCTTCCGACAGCGCTAACAAGAGGTGGCGACGGTGGTGGCATTAGAAGCAACACACTCAGCGTGTCGAGTGAAAGTCGAATGAGCACTAGATCGGCCGAAGTTGATAAACATCGGCACGCTCTTCACATTGTTCGCGCTCCGATACACGAGATAAGGCTTTCTCCGCTCGTCTCTCGAGAGCTACCGTGAGAACGTATCGTATGATATGACTCGACGTTCGTTAAACAGAGGCCTCTTTATCCGAGATGCAATCTGCACAAACAACTCCTCGTTCATTCAAGCTCATTTGAGTGAGGAATTTCATATAGCGGAGCACTTCGCAGCTATTTCTGTACCTTTGACTGTGGCATAATGAGATTGGAGCATAAAAGGAGAATGAAGTTTTAGAGCGAAATAGTTATGAATAAATGTAAATTTTCATACGATGCCGTGCCATTACAATATGATAAACATGAAACGGCGAGTCAGCGGGGTTAATCAATTCAATGCAAACATTTTTAGTCCATTGACTATCGCATCCTCGCCAGACGTCGGGGAGCCGATCGACTGAGAACCGGTAAGAGCGATGTGGCATCATATTCTAGAGCAAAAACTACACAAGCCTGTTTCTGCGCAGCTGAATCTATGGAGATGAGCACCGTTATGCGCATACAATGATGGGTATAAAAATACTGATCATAATTGGCGTATCCGATATGTTTAAAGAATGACTAACATTAAGCCGATCCTATTAACATGTAAATTCTTAAGAATTAAAAAAACTGTTAGCTTTACATCTATGCGTAATATTAATTTAATCTGGATTACGACTGACTTTTTTACAACATTGAAGTAGTTAACGATTATGCACGCTTTACACGCTTTCTACACTCATAGCCCCACAGTAGGATTTCCTCCTGTGTCGTGGGTACCATGGACATACACAAGACGAATACACAAACACCCAGACCAAGAACACGAATCTAAACTCATCATTCAGATAGGTACCTGTCTGGCCGGAAATCGAAACCGGGACCCATTGCGCGTCTGACCGGTATGGTAACCGCTGCGCCATGCGGCTCGTCAGTGCATACATACAATTCCCATGCTGGTAAGTAATCACTGCCGCTCACAGTAAACAACTCCAAATAGAACAAAAGTTATTTCAAGTTAACCACAGATGTGTCACTACTCCCGAGAGCTAAAATGGTCGCCTCATATTAATGTGAGCCGGTAACCACTCTCCTGAAATACATGTCCAGATGTTGTAAAACGCCGTTACTCGTTTAACTGACTGCAAATTTTCTATATGCATTACGTATCCGGTGGGCAATTTATTATAAACATATCATAGAAACTGCAAACAATCTGACAGCAAGATGAATGGCCAATATCATTGAGCCAGAATGCCGATCAAATCGGAACATCTGTTAAAACTCGTTTGTGGCGGTACATCTTTTTAAGTTCACGAGTCTCTTCTATACACTAATATAGTAATACAAGCTGACCCGGCAAATGTTGTATTGCCATATAAAAAAATTAAAAAAATGTTAAGGGTGGACAACCCTTATCATTAAGGGGCATGAAAAATAGGTGTTGGCCGATTCTCAGACTGACTCAATATGCTCACAAAATTTCATGAGAATCGGTCAAGCCGTTTCGGAGGAGTACGGGAAACGAACATTGTGACACGAGGTTTTTTTATATTAGACTAGTTGACCCGGCGAACTTCGTTCCGCCTGTAAGTCAAATTTAAAATTATGAGTATTTCTCTACTATATTGTACGTGTATTATATATAAAAACCTTCCTCTTGAATTGTTCTATCTATTGAAAAAAAAAACTGCATTAAATCCGTAGCGTAGTTTTAAAGAAATAAGCATATAGGTACTATAGGGTCAGACAGTCAGAACCGACTTTGTTTTATACTATATAGTGATATCACAGTTTTTAAGCTCAAGCTACCCAGTCTGGCATGACCTTTCGTGGCTACGAAGCAACGAATCCGTCATATTCAACTACATAGTAAATTTACCTTAATACTTGTGTACACCGTGAATAAATTAAACAAGCGTGGGTACGGAATTGTAAGCGTGTTTGTTGTGTAATCATTTTGACAACGCGCGCACAGTAGTAAGAAACTTTTAGTGTTTGATGAAACTAGTGTTTGAAGGTGATAGAATTAGTGTAGTTCGACCGGGGAAGTACCGCCGCCACATTTATTTCTAGCGTGAAGCATTTCTTGCGTTTCTATGGAAGGGTGTGGTTGCCAGCACACTTTTATTTGAGGCGATCATCATAGTCCTCAGGAGTAGCAACGCATCTGTGATTGACTTCAGCTTGAACCCGTGGCAGTGACCACTTACCATCAGGTGGACTGCATGCTCGTTTGCTACTTCAGTCAGATAAAAAAACACTGAGTATCCTCCGTATAGTCACGGCGTGTGTTGCTATTTTCGACAAGTCGTGTAGTCACTGAATAAAAGAAACGGTCAAGTGTAGGTATACGTTTGTATGCGTGATAGGATCGTTTACAACTCTATGCCATTGTCCCTCGCCATTTAGGGGCTAAAATACGTCGTTCGCATAGTATTCGCATTCGCATCGCTTTGCGTGCGACGACTCCTCAACTCGCCGGTACCTACAATGTCCGTCCGATCATTTTTAGGGTTCCGTACCCATAGAGTAAAAACGGGCCCAATTACTAAGACTCCGCTGTCCGCCTGTCACGAGGCTATATCTCATGAACCGTGATACTTAGACGGTTGAAATTTCTCACAGATATCACGGTTGAAATATTTCTATTGCCACTGTAACAATAAATCACTACATAGTATAAAACAAAATCGCTTCCCGCTCTCTGTCCCTACGTATGCTTAGATCTCTTAAACTACGCTATCTATGGATTTTAATGCAGTTTTTTTAATAGATAGAGTGATCCAAGAGGAAGGTTTTTTATGTTTAATACGAGTACATGTATATTATAGTGGAGAAACACTGATAATTTTAGAATTTTTACTTATAGGCGGAATGAAGTTCGCAATGTCATCTAGTAGAGAATAAAATAAACATTTAAGGAGGGCTCCCATACAAGCAACGTACCATTTCTTACAGATAATGGTACGGAACCCTTCGTGAGCGAGTACGACTCGCATTTAACCGGTTTTTGTTATTTTTATGAAGACATCGGATTGATTTCCATTTTCGTATATTATTCAATACACGCGCGGTGAATAACAATGACACCGACATGTTTCCCATTTTAGTGCCTTTTAAAATTGACTTTTTTATTGCGTTGTTTAATTCAGTAAATATCGCTCCCAGCCGCTTCGTACAAAACAAATAAATTTGAAGAACCTGTCTGTAATATCAGAATAAGTGTCTTTTATTTAAATAATGTACATGCACATACTTATGTGCACCATACCAACTATTCGTCAATGTTCCGTACATTGTACACACACCCTAATGTTTGAAACAACAAAATCTAGTAATTAGTACTGTAGCACCAAAAGTTTTCGTTTATGTTTTCAGCATACAAATTAAAATAACTTGCGCAGGGAAAAGGGAGTGCGGCCCAGAAACCGCAGAAGCATCAATGTAACACCTATTTCTTCATTTCCATCTTATAACAGTGCCAACCATGCTACCGCAAAGGCATCAATGTAACACCTATTTCTACTTTTCCATCTTACAACAGTGCCAACCATGCTACCGCAAAGGCATCAATGTAACACCTATTTCTACTTTTCCATCTTACCACAGTGCCAACCACGTTACCGCAAAGGCATCAATGTAACACCTATTTCTACCTTTCCATCTTACAACAGTGTCAACCATGCTACCGCAAAGGCATCAATGTAACACCTATTTCTACCTTTCCATCTTACAACAGTGCCAACCATGCTACCGCAAAGGCATCAGTGTAACACCTATTTCTACCTTTCCATCTTATAACAGTGCCAACCATGCTACGTTCAGATTTGTAAGGTGGAAGTAATGCTGCGATGCAGATGCAGAAGAGGATTATAGGTGTCTATGAAAGGCAATTACCAACAGACTTACGTAAGTTTACGATAAGATATTCTACATGCTCGTTTGCTACTTCAATTTCATAAGCAAAACAATTTCGCACGATAAGCTCGTTTTGTCCAATCGCAGCTTTTACTGAACCGGATGGTGCAGGTTACGCTAAAAATTAAAAGCCGCTTATTTACGCGAAGTTTGGATAATAACACGACATAAAAACTGCGCGGTTACCCGCTCGTTATCGTCGGTGCGAGTTTTTTTCCCCACCGACTTATTCCAAACAAACACCACTAATGCCCGTCAGTCTCTTATGGAGCCGTGCTATTTCAATGTGCTAAATAAAAACCCACATATTTAAATTATGAACGGAGCGTATTGGCGTAGAGGCGATATTATTACTACTTAAGGTGTCAGTGACCGCGCACACCTAATTTTTTAGCCAAAGTCTAGCCCGATCAGCGTTTCTCAAACTGTGGGGTGTCGGATCACAAACAATGGAACGCTCTTGTTTCGAGTGGTGCGCCGATGCCGAGGGGATAATGTAGATGCTTACGACAGGCAGTTCGTCACGTATCACTTTGGTCGTCAACATTACATTTTATTGTGTACAGCATCATCGTTACCTTGGGTGGCACGTATCCGAGCATTAGCGTCCTCGTCTCCTCTCCATGTACAGAAAACGGATATTTGAACTGATTAAACTCGACTTCTTTATGGAACTAGTTATACCTAAGTGGCACTAAACCTGCTAAGAAAATTATTAAGCGAATTTAACAAGAACGTAAATTGTCTATATTATGACGACGTTAACTACTTAGTTCGTTAATAGCGTTTACAAATCGAGTATCTTCTATCGAAACCGTTTTGTGTTCGCACAAATTACGATCCAGTTACTTATAATTATGTTCATTAAACGTACCTATATCTCTTGAACGATATTCCCCGAAATATTGGCAACTTTAATTTCGGAACACATACTGCGTGCTAATGATCGAAGAGTCGAAAAAGTCTTTAAATAATTACGGCTATCAATCCTTAAAGAAGGGGTTCTCGGTTGGTCTTTCATAAATGACAAATTATCATAATATCGTATTGTGGACAATGACCCGAGCGGCGACGGTATCTCTGAGAAGACAACATCGTTAGAGTAATTTTCGCGAATGAAAACGGCATGATGTAACTTTACGATCGCTTTGGGCGTAGCGATAACATAAAACTTTATTGCCAACGAGTTTGTCTTGGAGGCGGAAGAGCAAGGGCAGATTAGAGATTTCGAGCTTTAAGGCATGGATTATTATGTTACGTCTCGGTTTCGTTCATGTTGAACGTTTTTACTGTTTCGTTTTGGAGGGATTTCTTAACGTATTTAATAAGACTGTAATCTGTATATCCCTAGTATATCTGTCTTATGGGATTATCTTGATAGAATATATTAAGCTTTGTAACACGATACATGAAACATTTTTGATGAAAATTGAACAACACGAAAATTGGCAAAACCAAAGCTCTGTTCTCGATCCGAACACAAAAACTGTATTGCAGAAACTCCATAAGTTTCGTCAAAATTCGTTTTATATTTATGTCATCGCAATTAATCTCTCAGATTGAAAAGAGTTTAGGATCAGGTGTGATTTCATAAACTCTTTAAATGCCGCCAAATATGTGATTCGTATTATGAGTCTTGAAATCATCAAGTATTGTAGGTGGCAAATTTTATTATACAAATTCTAACATCAAATTTTATCGTCTATCGTCAATATCGTTCAAGAGCTGTCGCTAATTTCTTTAACGAGACTAGGGTCCTTTTGTATACTCCCTCAGTCAATTCACATTAATTTCTCGCAATGTGGCGCCCATTTACATGTTAACTGAAATTAGAAGTCTCTTCTTTCGTAACAAGAAGCTTACAATTCCTAGGTGCTATCGTATTCCGCCTAATTGTTCCATTGCAAACGATTTAAACATTAGCGAGGCAACGAATGTAATTACGACATCTATACGCAATCACTGTTGTGTGTTAATGAAGCGTGAAGCTGTCAGACGTAAGTAGAAACTACTGGCTAGGTGAACGTATTTTATAATTTTATTAGCTACAGGTTAGTGCCAACGATCGGGCAAATCTGGATGCTTACTACTGTCCAGTATCATGACGTATCTTCCAATTGAACACATCAAGGATCTTAATATAATCAAAGATTTCCGGATGTGTTAAAGGTGCATTTCGGACTACCGCAGAAAATCTCAAGCAAGTATTTCAATATACGGCAATAGCATAAAATCTGCTGTAATGAAATAGTACATTGAGTTTTAAACATGTGGTAAGGCTAAGCGGACTTTTGAACAACAACAGAAAATAAACATATAATGAAATATCAAGATATAATATCATGAAACACAAAGAAAACCAAAAATGTTTTATACAATTACAATGTATTTAAAGATTTCTAAAAAATATTTTAAGCTTTCAACATTGTAATCACTTTAAGAAATGAAATATGAATATTCCGCTTACTCGAATATTAAGCTGCTTGTCAAACATAAAAAAACTTATAAAAAAGTACGAGAAAAAACTTTAAATCTAATTAAATTATCAGCGTCTTAAGCTACAGAAAAAGTTGATAATCTATTACACGTGATAAAATCGTAAAAAGTTCTTTTTGTATCAGTATTTTTTAAAAAGATTTATTGTAGGTCTCCGTTAATCTTTTCTGTGCATAATTATACATTGTTGTTAAAATTTTTGATTCCTCAAACTATGGGCGTATATAGCGTGCACAGAATCAGTATATAGTATAAAACAAGGTCGCTTTTCGCTGTCTGTCCCTATGTATGTTTAGATCTTTAAACGTAGTTACATTACGGATTTTAATGCACGTTTCTATGCATAATACATGTACAATATAGTAGAGAAACACTGATAATTTTAGATTTTATTTTTTATTTATTTAGTAAATCATAAAAGGAAAACCTTGTCATAGGGTGTAAAAATTTTTTTTTTGGCCGAACGATATTATTGGCAAAATGAGCCCATGTAGGTAACTGCACAGGATGATATTCAAGTTTTGAATTACACGAAAATGAAACATTTCATCTAAACGTAATCGTATCGTAAAACCTTAATGTAATTCGTGTATCCCACCCCAAATCGTCATAAATTGTGAAATATTTTGTTCCAGTTGCTTAGATCATATTTTGTAGTAATCTGACTGAAATACCCATGAAAAAATGGCTGAATAAATCTAACACGGAGATCATGTACAGATATACAAAAAGTCACAGGTGTTGAATCTAAACCTAACGAATTCTAAACATGAATACGCTAGCGCACAAAATATATTTTTTATCGTCGATCGTTTTCGACATTTCATTTGACGTTTGCAATTTTGCACCTGTATCGAATGAAATATTCTAAAACATTACTAAGACCTCGCTCCTTATTAGGGATTGCAATCCGGCCTAATTTTCAATCCGGCCGGATCCGGCCGTTTTTTCTCAATCCGGCCGGATCCGACCGGATCCGGCGGTATTAATCGAACGGTTAAAACAGTGTAAAAAAAAGGATTGATTTCTAAAGGTAATTATTTTGTGTAATGTGAAATCTTTGTCAAAATGTACCATCACCGGATCCGGTGGAGGTCCGGATCCGGTGGTAAATTAGTACCGGATCCGGTTTGTGCAAATTTGTGCCGGATCCGCCGGATTACCGGATCCAGTTTTCCGGATTGCAATCCCTACTCGCTATGAGATCATCTTGAATCGCGTCCACGGCTCTTTGATAATGTCCAAGTCGCGAACGTTCTACAATGGTGCTTTCAACGATTCGCGAAGGTAAGCTCGCGTGCCATTGAGAGATCTTTTATCTCCTATCGGTTAATGCGATCAATGGCGAGGGTATACGTAATGGTATTAGAAGCCTATCATTACGTGATGGCCATTACGTACATGGGTTGTGAGAATTATTTTAATACTTTCGTATATATTTATTTATAAGACCGGCATTTATGATAGATTTTTATCTCGCTAAGCGTGGTTCATTACAATTGCGGTGTATTATCGTGATCGTTCATTGAGAAGCTTGATACCCCGGAGTGGTGTTTTATCGTTCTAATGGAAGAGGTTCAATCAATTTTAAATGTCTAGATATTTACTACCACTTATCATCATCGGCTTTCGTACCCACAAAGTACTGGGTATCGGCGTTTACCAGGTATGTTTGTGTACACATCGACTAAATTAATATATTTTTCTTATCTAGTCCGCTCTAGCAATCCTCCTTTTAACTATCTATAGTTACAATTATGTCCTTGAATAATAGGAACATTCAAAATCTATTTAGCATCGTTCAATTAACATGCAACGATACTAAACGATCGACTAATCTTGAACACGTATACGAGCAGATTGTGGGAACTAGTCGACACTTGCATAATCGAAAATGTACATGGGACTGCAAATGGGTACGCAATAAACGAATGGGAATCGAAATCGATTTTTCAATAATATTGCTATCCCGCTTCCACTTAGTTAGCATGAGTAGCAAAGGTGCATATTAGTCCAATGTTCAGGTGATTCCGAGAGTATCGAACAAGCCTGGTGTTAACAATTACGCCGTCTTGCTCATAACTCGTGGTTACGAAAGAGACGGTGGGTCTTTAACGCATCCGAGAGCCTGCAAACCGGCCGTCAGTAGGCGGTCCTAACGACCTGCCGATTGATGCAATTGACCCAAATGGACACGGGGATTAGAATGAGAAATAAACCGGTAACAGCTGGTATAAACCTTTAATAACAACCTTGGTTACGAACCTTGGTATATTATTATGTAGAAACACCTTTGGGAGGTATTGTTAATTGTATTGCTATGGTGCCAAAAACTTGCATCTTGCATAAGCATCCAAACTTTTAACTCTGTAAAACCTTAATTTATATTTACTGCACCTCATTTTTTATCTGATTGAAGTAGGAAACGAGCATGTAGCCCACCTGATGGTAAATGGTCACTGCCGCCCATTGACATCTGTAAGCAACTTCAAATAGAACAGGGTTCTAGCTGAAGTCAATGACACGGACGTTGCTACTCCCGGGGACTATGATAGTCGCCTCATATAAAAGTGTGCCGGAAACCACACCCTTCCATCGAAACACAAGATATGCTTCACGATAGAAATAGGTGTGGCGGTGATACTAACCCGGTCGAACTACTCTGGTTCTACCACCTGTATGCAACAATTGTAACTTGTTTGGGCAAAATTAATTGCAAATAGCATACTCTTATTTAGCGTCAAACGTAGCTACAATCAATTCGGCAAATTTCAACATAAAATAGATTACAGTTCTGAGAACCAATATCAACGCCGTAGAATTATACAACTCGGAATAGGTACGTCAATTTCATTACTCCGCTCAAATATGCATTAGTCGGCGAAGCGTGCCACAGTCACGAACTTTTACTATAATTACTGACGGGAATGACGTCACGATTACATTAAGAGTTCGAAGCAGCGTTATTTTCGTCGACGACGGTCGCTCCGCGCCAGCGATCGCAGCGGGGGGGTTAATTTTCAAACTTTGATATTCGTCACCGGGTGCCCAAATTTCCCCGTATGCTCGGCACGTGTAACAAGTTCGCCTACCCGAAATAAGATTACCTACGGAATAATGGACTATAACACCGAATTTATTTTCACGGCTAAAGGATCGATTGGTATTTCGCTAAATTTTACTGAAGCAATCTGTATTGCGACTTTCTTCTTCTTTTTGCTCTGCACTTTTTCTATTTTGTTCTTAGAGAAAAAGTTCAGAATATTTGAACATCTAGTGTAATTTATACCAGATAATTTACGAATTATATTCTAAAGTTTTTGTTTATAATTGCTAACCGGATCTTTTACTGAAAAATCTCTTTTATTTATAAACCTGCTAGTAATAACTTTTTCGACGTTCGCTCACCGCGAAGAACGCTATTATTAATTGATGTTTAAAAATTAATATTCGACATTAATGGTATTTTTTGTGTACGAATACAAAAAATCATCATCGGTCGATGGTGTTTCAAGTACAATGTCGTTTTTTTTCAACAAGTCCGACGCTGCGGCCGACTGTAGTTTGCATGTAATCATCACGTCGCCCACGCGCGTGTCCTCCCGCGCGACCGTTCACGGCCAAGGCCACGGCGATAATAAACGCGTCGTAATGATGAACGATGTGCTACCGAACAAAAAACGAGCGCGCGCGCATCAACACGTGGGGAGTCTTTACGAGCCTCTGACATGATTTAATGGCTCGGAAAATTACAACGCCACCGACAAACAAAACCCTATCGCACGAATGAAAAGTATTGCGTGACACCGGTTTTTGTCGCGCATAGCAATAACAGAGGCGGCTAAATTACCCGACGCTGTCGTCCAACATCGTAAATGTTGAGATAATTCGCGCTGATTGCGGTGGACGACTCCGGATAGTTCGGTTGAACTATACAAGGAGCCATCAAGCCGGGCGATGCCCGTCGTAAATCAAAGCGATACCTCTTTTTCGCTAATGGACTCTTGTGACTAGACGAGACGGCGATGTGATTTCAAAAAGAACAAATTGTCAAGTAAATTGAACACTGTCATCCATTATCTCCGAAGGCACTTCGCTGAAAACAAAGCCGCGTTTAATTAACAAGTCGTTATCGTTACAGACTTCTATACGGGTCAGACATCACTAGACGTGCTGTCGGAATGTAGGCAGCGATCGACATCGACGGGGGATATCGGTTATTACTGTCCTATCGGCAGTTTATACTTGCTACACAAGTGATTACACGGTCCTGCCGTGTGGGAGAATTCAATTTGTTCGCAAGTGAGGGAGTGGTTGATTCTACGAAGGTTTTAAGTTGAGATAATATCTACACTCAACAAATAGCCGTTGTCGTATTCGGATCACGCGCTCTCATTCCTCCAACCTAGTGCATCGTACTTGGAAATGTGCATCATCGCGCATGTGTGGGTTGCGTTGCACGCAAAAATAACGCTCGACACAAAACCTTGATGTCGAGGTGAACGAACCGGTGCGATAGGTAAACAGTGCTGATTGATGGCTATCATGCCGTTTAAGACACTTCTGTTTAAATATCTTGTAAGTTTGCCGGCATTCATTATATTATCAAGTAGAGCCAGGCAGCTTTGTTAGAACTTCGAAAGATCTCCGAACTTAAGTAACGTGGGCGCATTTGAATGCGTGGCCACTGACAAAACTTTTACACGCACTTCAGTTAATCGAAGCTTGCGTTGTCCCATAAGTCCCAATTATTATCATTCACGAACAGACGTCAAAACTTTCAGTGTGCCTTATGGATTTTCCACTAACCCGTACTTCTCTACCATTCTAAATTGAAGCAGCTACATGGGCCATGCTACAGTTACAGTTAAACGCTAAGATAGCCTTGAGCTCCATACTTCATATCTGGTCCGGTAAAGTTCCGCGTATTCCTCAAGTAAACAATGTTCATGGGAACAAAGCTGACAATATCAGATATACGCATAGGATAAGGCACATTCATAACGCACGTAGCCGGAGGGTCTATAGAGGTACGCATGTAAACACTACAATCTTTCATCAAATGTCACAAATGGCGACGGTGTATCCGCGGAGGAACGGGCATGTCGAAAACGACTCAGTCATGTCTCTCTAAACGACTCGCGTCAGTACGCAACTAGGCACCGCTAAAACATGGAGCTGTAAACGGAAGTATAATTAATGGAGCGTGCTTCGCTTGTATTAATTTGCTAAAGACCATTTGAGTAAAAAAAACACTACAAACATTTAAGCGAATAAATATTATAACTAATGACACTGAGATTGTCGTTCGACTGGTTGGTTATAAAGCGCAAATTATCTTAAGAGACGATCATATCTTCCTGTCCACAGTCAAAATCAACAAACTATATATTCTCATGACGTTATCTCGTTTACAAAAACCACCAACGTTTACATTTTAATTGATTGTCCAACTGGAGGCCAGATATCATCGCGGACTAATGTCAACGTTAACTGTGAACTTTGTTTGCCCTTACCTACTCCATCGGCCTATCTACGGCCGGTGGGAGCTGCCTATCGCCCGTCCTGTACAACAAACATGGCAATTGGCTCTGCGTAGATCGCTATCGTACACGCCACGCTCGACGGCGACCGCACTTGCGTATCTCATTTTAAATACCCGAGGTCCAATGTCCGTGGGGTCGTTTCATAAAACCGCAAGAGTTATGATCGTACTCAATTCTTCGTCTTTCGTTTTCCTGGTCCCGTGACCATGTTTGTTTTAACGACGTCTTAAATATACTGAATTGTTATTATCGATCAATAATACGTATACGATAATATTAAAACGTATAACGGTGGTAAGGCCCTTCTACGATTAAAAGCGCTGGCATCACACCTATGTTTGCTTTATAATAGTAATATGTCTGTATTCTAGTTTGAAGAATGTAGTATAGAAGTAACAAAGTGTCCCACTTAAGTTTGGTGAAACTACAATCCTATTTTAAATTGAGTTCAAATGTTTATGGGTAACAGTAACCTCTCTTTTGTTTGTTGCAATTTAAATTTTACAAAAACATACAAATGTCTTATATTAGTTATTTCCTAGAAAAACGACTATGGATAAATGTTGGAATGTTTACAATAACACAGTACTGGTTCCAGGATATAAAGTTGTAACAACAAATGAATACAGTTGTAAACTCATAAACGTAGTGGGCGGTAAGGTTGGTAGTCATACAACGACATCAGACGTAGGTTTACCTTAATACTATCCATTTGTTTAAAACAAGAACTGTTTCCTCGCTCCGTTACAACGTTAAAGTAAACAAAATCTTACGATATGTGGAAGTGAGCTTGACTAGTTTGATTTGATTAGAAAGAAGGATGTTGATTTTACGTTTAGAATGAGAAGATAGTGTAGATATAATGACTTTAAATAACCGTGTACGTTACAAAGAATTCAAGTGGAGGTGATGTTTCTCGAAAAAGTTTTACAATGCGTCTATACGCAAGATGGATTCTGTAAAACAGTACCTAACGTTCTATGAAACTGTGTAATGTACACTGCAGTAAATTACAAATAGATAATTGTTCTACGTATCACACAACGGTCACTATACTCATCATATCTAGATATTAAGCAAAAGGCATCAATTTCGCTCAGACAAATATATTTGTAAGCTTACACAATAAATATGTTCATTTGAAACCAAGGCCAACCCTTAGCATTGTATGCATCCTTAAACTCTTAATACGTGAGTATAAATGAGAAGACTGTTTGATTTGTACGAACCTAACCTTTAGATTATTTGAAGGCCTGATCGCAAGAACAATGGAGACGAGAGTGGAACCATGGAAACCCAGCTGTAAGCCACAGGAGGGCGTGCCGACGACACAAGGTACCACGGGCGGTTACTGATATATCCAGTGTGACCTTATTGAGCTGAGTTGCTTAGTGTTGAAAGCGATTTCGAAATACAACTTCCGCGACCTTTTCACTGTTATTATCGTCTGGTTCTGGTTGGTTTGTTGTGTTTTAATATCAATAAGTTTCTTCGTATACCTATCAAGACCGAAGGATAAGATTAAGCTCACAAAACAAATATTTCCAATTGGCTTCTAGAGATTAACTGTAATTTTAGAATAAGGATATGAGAAGTATCTTGTTGAAAAATGATCGAAACGTAACGGTTCTTTTCAAACTTTTATAACAACTAGGCGACAAATGTAAATCACCTTTATCTCTATAGAACCATATCTGAACTATAGATATGAATATTGCCAAAACAGCCAAGATCGAATGGAAAAGTCATGTTCGTCTTGTAATTGGAGAGAAAACATCGAAACTACATCTACACGATGAGACGCGCAGCGTAATTGGGTACGATATACCCGTCACGTGCTCTTTACTACCGATATGACCTCCAAACGAAAACCAAAGCGATATTCATTCGTACACACAAATAAGAAAGTAATGACACGACATTAGCATAATTTACTTTTACCTGACGCAATCTCATAAGCTTGATTAACAAAAAGACGAAAGAAAGAAAGAATATAGCGAATAGGCCCAACTATCGCCATGAATAGAAAGTGTAACGGTCTTAAAGAAAATTACATTAGTGTAAAATGCCATTTCGATCGATTCTAAATCTTACGCTGAACGCATACGAAGTGCTTCACGATTCACATATACGTCCTACGAAATACAAATCGAAATTAGATAGATACCCACTTACACATTGCATTAGCGAATATGGTGAAATCGGATTACACGAAAGTAGCATTCTAATGCATCCATTTCTCTAAGTGTACAAATGTGTATGAAAATAGAATAACAGATACTCGTAATGCCTACATAAATAATGTACATTGTCGATTTTAATGACTTTCTTTTTATGATTCTAATGTAAAAAGCTTTTAATATAAAGATATTGAGAACAACGCAAAATATTTTCAGATCTATTTCTCCTTACTAGTCGCAACGGTCAAAATTCGGCCGTAATTTGAATAAAAAAATTAAACTTCATATTCATATAAATATAAATTGTAATTATTATAATTATTCAAGTTCTTTTGAACGCACCAGCTAAAGATAAAAACAGGTTTAATTCGCTAAGCTGCATTTAAAAGCAATAGCGGATATTTTGACAAAGACATCTGACATTTTTGACGTTATGTGTTTTCATAGTACAACATTGAATGTTCTATTTCTTTTATTATGTAGGCGTTTGTGTCAAATGCAAGGTAGTGTTTGTAATGTGTTTTAGTTGATTTAACGTATTTTTGCGTAACCCTTCTCTACATCAACTATAACCGTGCGTAATTTCATACTCCTCCGTCTGCGGCAACTATCTTAAAAACGGATCATATATAGATAATTGGTTCGTAATTATTGTAATAAAACATTTTTTCTTTCTTAATATTGCGACATTAGCTTCTTATATTTTATCGTTGACAACAATGCTTTATACTCTAGTTTAAAGTCTATATTCGGTTGTCTACTTTACTTTATAAGGTGACGGATGTAACGGTAAAATGCTAACCTTTTATTATAAAGGTGAATATAGTATTAACAAATATTACAGATGCACAATGGCTAGCATTTTTGTTTTAATTGATTACCGATCAATTACTGTTTTTTCAACTTCGACAAAATTGTGTTCGCAACTCAGTAAGTACTCTTGAAGCGTGCGGTTTTTAAAGGGACGTAGTAATTATTTTTGTCTATTTTCGGCACGAAATCGCCACTTTCTAATTCGCCAGACTACGTTGTTAGAAGTTGTCTTAATTAAATTTATTGAAACTTTGACATCATTCCTTTTATTTCTCACATTGCGATATATTTATCGTACAATAAAAATATAACCATGACATTGACTGACATCCTTGTATGAATAATAGCTGTAATAGAGATACTTTAGTTTTATACTTTAGTTTAAAGCCTATATTAGATTGTCTACCGTACATTAGGTGGCAGCTGCAACGGTAAAATGTAAACCTTTTATTATAAAAGTTAATATTTTATTAACATATATTATAGATGTACAACGGCTGACATTTTTGTTATAATTGATCAATTATTGTTTTTTCCCACTAACCCAGTAGAATGGGTACTTTTTTTATGTACACAATTATGAATATCTGTGTAGCCTTCGCTGTGACCGCCTATAGTCCGCGTGTCTTGACCAATTTTCGGTTTGCTTCAAATTAGAAGATTTATGTTAGAAGTTTTTATTACCTAAGTTCTTGAGCTACTTTACTATTGAAGAGTGACAGCTTGAAATCGTTCTCGAGGGCCTCAGGTTGCCATCCCAAGCCCGTGCCACGAATTTTTCTAAAATGATATGTCTTAGGAATTAAATATTACTACTTTAGGGCGAAAGAAAATATCGCGAGGAAACCAGATAGTTCTTTCGAAAATTGTTCAAAAAGGTGTATGCGCATGGTGTATGGTGTTCCGCTTTAACAATGGCCTCAAACTCTATAATTCTGAAAGAAGACCCATGCCCTCAGATGGACAAAAAGGTGAACGATGACGACCACGTAAATCTTCTATTTGGATGCAAATTGTGGACAGTAAAACTTCTACACATAAAATTGTAAGTATACCAATCTGGATCGCGGAGATTGTTGGATTATTATTATTTATACAGTGCAACACAAACATAACCCGCTAATAACGTAGCTTGAACTGAAATGTCATCGGGGTTACGGCATTTCGGAAAACTGCGTTCTCAAACCAACAATTTGTGCTACGATTTGTAACATATTGGATAATGACTCTCTTAAGAAACACAACGTACGACCGAGGGCTATATTTCGCGAGAACACTCGACCTGTTACAAATAAACACGGGCTAAAATACGCACCATTCTTACGCTGACATTTACTAGGAATCCACGCGAACAAATCACAACCGTAAGCAGGGCTGTCAAAATTAAAGCATTTAAGAGAAAATCTTCTCCTTCGTCGTTACGCTCTTGGCAGAGTTTTTGTGGTCATCAAGTAGTGCTTCTTTGGATGGCTGATGTAGCGTAACTCACGATGTCTCGCCATTTACGAAAACATATCGAAACTAAACTTCTTCTTCAAAATCTTGAAAGGAGGTGGAAATCTTCGCGGCGACAACGGTTACAGCCTAATGTATTTCTGCGTAATAATATCGGTGTTATGCGGTTCTGTGTGCTTGTTTGTTCGGTACTATAAGACAGAGTCACTTACACGAGGCATCGCTAATTAGTCCTTGAGGGTAGCAAATCATCTGTGGTCCATCTCAGGTAGGGCTACAATACAATCCCGTATGTAGATCTCACATTTCTGCGACTGGCATTGAACAGTCTCAAGTGGACTGGATATTTTGATCATAGTTTATAGATACAATATAAAATGAAGTGCTGACTCCATATATCCAAAACGAAAATAAATAGGACCTAATTCGAAATGCTCATTTTGTAGTGATTACAAAATTGTGTTCGGGAAGTGCTCTTGAGACGTGCGGTTTTTTAAAAGGACGTAGCAAGTATTTTTGTCTTTTTTCGACACCAAATCGCCACTTCCTAATTCGCCAGACAAACTACGTTATTAGAAGTTGTCTTAATTCAATTTGCCGAAAGTTTGACTCCAATCCCTTTCATCCTCACTGTAAGATATCCATTCCATACATTTATCGTCCAGTTAAAAATATAATCATGACATTGACTGACATCCTTGTATGAGTAATAGCTGTAATAGAGATATTAAGCTTTTAGCGGGCTCGGACAATCGGGCGGCACTGGTCGCGTGTGCCGTAATCACTGCTCGTGGCTACAGCGGGACTGACGGCGGAGCAAAACCGCGTAAGTGACATTTGGAAATAATCAACGATGAATAATGTATGGATAAAATACAAATCATAGTATAACTTCAGCCGAATGTACACGCTTTCTACGCTTTCTAAACTCATAGCCCCACAGTAGGATTTTCTCCTGTGCCGTGGGTACCATGGACACACACAAGACGAATACACAAACACCCAGACCCAGCACAGGAATCTGAACTCATCATTCAGATACCTGTCTGGCCGGGAATCGAACCCGGGACCCATTACGCGTCAGACCGGTATGGTAACCACTGCGCCACGCGGGTCATCAAATGTCATGTACCACCCGTGATATAGAAATGAAAATTGTTAATGACAATTACGTATTTATCGTACAGTTAGAAATATAATCATGACATTGTCTGACATCCTAGAATTACTAATAGCTGTAATAGAGATGTTAAGCTTTTAACGGGGTCGTGGCTACAGCGGGACTGACGGTAGAGTAAAACCACGTAAGTGACATTTGGAAATAATCAACGATGAATAACGATTAAATAAAATAGGAAAACTTTAATTTTAACTGATGCTACAGCTGGACTTAAGCAAGACCGCGTAAGGGACATTAGGAAAAAACAATCTTAGGATAATAAATAGATAAAATACGAATCGTAGTTTAACTTCAGCTGATTGTACCACACGCGATACAGAAGTGAACACGTTAATGACAATTATACATTTATCGTAAAATAAAAATAATATCGTGACATTGACGGACATCCTTGTACGATTAATAGCTATAATAGAGATATTAAGCTTCCGATTCTACGTGCCGATACCATGTTTGTAAATTTTGTTAATGACAATTAAGGAATTATATTATTTTATTTTTTATTACCAACACTTGACGAACCAAATATCCACCATACGTAAGTACTGTAACAAGAAAATTATAATAAGTAATAAAAATAAGTGATTTATCAAAATCTTCATTTATCACAGTTGTGCGCTTTTACCAGCGTGCCGTTGAGCCAATACCAAGAAATGGACAAATAGACCATTAGAAAAACCCTTTATGTATTACCACTACTTTTACAGTTACCGAGAAGATGAGTAGATTGGCGAAGGTAAATTTAGATAAGCAGTGATAGCCTAATGGATGAAAAAGGCTCTCTCAATCGGGAGGTCCGAGGTTCAAACCCAGGCACGCAGCACTGATTAATGTGCGTATTAGAAATTAATTATCCCTGCTTTTCGGTGAAGGAAAACATCGTGAAGAAACCTACACACCCGAGGGTTCATTAAAAAAATGTTCTCGGAGGTGTGTGAAGTCCACCAATTTGCACTTGGCCAGCGCGGTGGACTATGGCCTAAAACTCTCATTTTGAGAGAAGACTCGTGCCCAGCAGTGAGACAATAATGGGTTGTACTCCAAATTTAGATTAGGACACTATTGTAAGAACCGTTACTTGCAAACAAGTTTACAATGTAAATATTTGAAAATAAGCAAGAAAACAATTTGCAATTTGTTAATTTAATTTGGGTTTGATTTAGATAGTAGATAGCAGATTCCAATTTGGCGCCGATATCCGTTAGGAATAAGTTTTTTGCATTCTATGCGTAGCTCTCGTAGCTCGTAGACACACAAACGGTTCGAAGTTCGATTTTCGGTTAGGCATGTCTAAATTAGGAATATTTTGGGAAATAAAATAGTTTGAAGTATAAAGAAGGAGAAAATAATTCATACATTCGTTTTGTTTTCATATTTTTTGAGTACTTAATAGTAGATGTATTTTCATTAAACTTTGTTAAATTATATTTAACAACTTAAAAATGATTTAGAATAGATAAAAAATATTTCTCTCTATACATATGTAGGTAGCCAAAATATGTTCATAATGTTGCCTTCGAGATGTGGTGTTGGAGAAGAATGTTACGCATCCCCTGGACAGCTATGAGAACTAATATGTCGATACGAAAGGAACTCAAAGTAACATCAAGGCTATCGTACATCTGCCTTCAGCGAATACTTGAGTATTTCGGCCATATCGCCCGGAAGAGTAGTAATAATCTCGAAAAGATAGTAATCACCCGCAAAGTCCAGGGGAAGAGACCAAGAGGACCAAGTCCGTCACGCTGGTCGGACCAAATCCGCACCGCTCTCGACAGTAAGATGCATGATGCCATTCACGTTGCGGAGAACCGGCACCGTTGGTGTAACATAGTCCGATATAAGGTGATCCGTGGAGGGGGTCACGACCCTCAGCATTGAGGAAATCGAAAATTAATCAGTTACATCGTACCAGAACAATTAGCAAGGCTGCATTGCCAAGAAACCCTTATTTTGACACGTTTCTTCAAAAATTCTCGTGACTCGACACTCATATCTACTAAGTAGGTACTACTATGGCTCTACCGCCCTAGCCGACTTAGACAATGATTATTACATTATAATACTTAACGGGTACTCACGATACGCGGTTTATGAATTCTGATAGAATTATTTTTGCCGGTATTTCGTCCCCGTTGCATGGATCGTGGTCACGGCCGAACTGACCCAAACGTGTATCGTGAGTACCCGTTAAGTATTATAATATATCAATTCGGCGATAATAGTCTAAAATCATATAATGATTATTAGATACTACGATGATTATTAGGTATTTTAAGTTAAACCTACACTTCGCCGAATACGAAAGCATCAAATGTCCGAGGTAGGAAATAACAGTTATTGTTTCTATAATGACTTAACTGTGCTGGTGCCTTGAGCGAAGGCGGCGGATCGTTGACTTCACCTTTCAAGCTTTGGACGTCTCTATTAAACAAAACTACTAATAAATAAGGTTATAGTGTCGGTTTGTAATCTAAAAATCACTGCAATTTGTGAGACAACAGTCGTAGATAGGTGTTGTTTGTCTGTCAGGACGAATGTACCTACGGTTTTTTTTATCCGATATAGAAGCAAACGAGTACTCAGAGGACTCCGGTTGCGTTCCTTTGGACATCCCAGAGTCCACTTTGTAGCGCTGAGAACGGCCACCGGGGGGTTTTAGTGCGGTAAAAATCCCACTTAACCCTGCGTCGCTCCAATGGCGTCGGTTACCTTTTGAAGGTTTCCTCCTCGAGAAAAAAAAATGGTGTGGCGGTGTCATCTTCCCAGTTAAGTATACTAAGTTTTTACGTAGAATCTTCCTTCGCTTTTTATTGTCAGATAGACGATATGGCATTTTCACGTAATAGCTATTTCACTTACCGCCCCTCTAGTAAAATCTATCGCACACAGTCCGATCCCTGTTTTTCCGTAGAATCTATAAAGTCTATTTTTTAATACCAGTTTCCAAACCGCCATTTCCTCGCAACATCAGTTTTAATACCATCCCTCTCACAAAGTATTCAATCATCAACCAGCCCCGGGATTCCACACATCCTATCCGTTTCCACCTAATATCTTTAACCTTCGAGGTACACTCTGAACCCGATTCACTTTCGCGCAGCAGCGTCGGGTTCGCGACCCGCGGTACGCCGATTGCTCAACCTAGAGACCTCTCACCAGCCACCGTTCGGTTCTCGTTGGACCTGTGGCTCCTGAACTCCTGAGAAATATCAGCGACTTTCACTCGTCTAATCGTCTGGGTTATTTCGTTGAGGATTTGAAGAATGGTAAATTATAAGATAAGATAAGTAATCTTATTTTCTTGACGTGCATAGTGCAATTAGGGTACTAAGAAATTACAAATTCTCAACCTGCATTGTATCATTCTTGTAATGTAATAGTAAACAATTGTCTACACGCATCTACAACTTACCTATCAGCAACCTACGATCTACTTTGTTCAAAGTTCATGGTTCATTCTTTAGTATAACTGAATCTTAAAAACGTCTTGGTGTTAAAATACTAACCTTTGTAAAACATCAATTGAGTAAGATAACTACTTTCAATTAGACAATTAATAGCCCTTATTCAAAACGTTTTAATCTACTTCCATTCAGAATTTTTAAAATATAAAGTTTCTAAAAATCTATAGAAAAGTCTACAAAAAGGTTGCGTGTTTGTATACATATTGTTCTGATTTCGCGAATGACTAAGCGCCGGGAAAACACAATAAAGGTACTTTCGCTGTGTGTAATCAACCTTACGTCAGCGTTGTGGGATGGATTGGAAAGTGCGGTTACAAATTAAGTTTCCTCTGGGTAATTGAAATACCTTTAAATAATAATATAGCTTCCCTTTTGCAACACGGCACAGCAACACAGATTTAACAGTTATTACGAATAGAAAAAAAGTTTAAGCGCTGTAAGATACTTACTAAATACTAAGTTGAACTAATATCGTTATGACATTTGGCTCTTCAAAAAAGGTGCGAAAAGAGCTCTCCTTCAAAGCCGGCGATGCATTGGCGACTCCTCTGGTGTTGCAAGTGTCCATAGGCGACGGTGACTACTTTCCATCAGGTAGCCCGTCTGCCATATCGTTAGGTTCACGTATAAAATATATATATGTAAATATATTCAACAAATTTGAAAGGATTCTGAAAACGTACTTTATTTCTTACTTGCTTTCGATCGTATTTTTAATACTTATCATTTATTACAATTTGGTTTACAGACATGAGATTATCAACGAAAATTTTAAAGGTGGTAGAACCAGTGTAGTTTGATCGGGGAGGTACCACCGCCATACCTATTTCTAACGTGAACTATTCCTTGCGTTTCGATGGAAGGGTGTGGTTGCCGGCACACTTTTATATGAGGCAAACATCATAGTCCTCAGGAGTAGCACCGCACCTGTGATACTTCAGATAGAACCTATGTTCTATATGAAGTTGATTACAGATGTCCATGAGCGGCAGTGACCACTTACCATCGGGTGGACTGTATGCTCGTTTGCTACTTCATTATTATAAAAAAAGGAAATGTAACTAACGGTTACAAATGAGATAGGTAGGGAAGATTGAACGCCATTGAGTAAAAGATACCTCTTTCTCACTACCCTTTTCAAACCAGACCAAAACAGGTAGAACTACATCGCTCCTAGTATTACACGGCAACATTGCCCAACGTTCCGTTCGTGTACCATTTAACATCGATTTCGCAACGTGTCCTGGGAAAGTTCATCGCGCTTTCGCCTCGCAACCGACGTTGCATCATCGGCTGCGCCGGCGCAGCGGGATCGCGTACGCAACTACGCATTTAGTTAACCTCCTTGTGTTTTACAGTTTTTTGCTGATAAGTTACACACTGGCAACTATTTGTTCACCTAATATGGCATATTACACACATGCCATACAACCCCTGTAGGGTGATTGCGATATTTTTTATCTGATTGACGTAGCAAACGGGCATGCTGTCCACCTGATGGTAAGTGTACACTGCCCCACATAGACATCTGTAAGCAACTTCATATAGAATATGGATTCTATTTAAAGTCTATCACAGATACATTTCTACTTCCGAGGACTATGATGGTCACCTCATATAAAAGTGTGCCGGCAACCACACACTTCCATCGAAACGCAAGAAATACTTCACACTTCAATTTGACCGGCAAGTAACGCTGGTTCTACCACCTTTAAAATATATGAACATCTCACCTACTTCTGGGCCCTGTATTTTCTACAGTGTTCATTATAAAAGTAAAAAAAGGCAATATAGGTAACTGTTGCGATTTCAACGCTGTACGTGTATAATAATTACAATCTTATCATATAATTAAAACGGTAATTGATTTACGGAATGCAGCTAAATGAAAATTGAAACAATTCACTTACTTTTAAGCGTAGGTATCTTTTTGTTCGACATTTCACGCAAATAGGGTAACCATTAACCAAACGTAATAATCAGATCGTTTTCTTTTTATGATGTTTCTGATAGCCATAATAACCGAGTATAAGTATATGCTCTGATATACCTTCAGCGCTCTTCCATCCATCAGCCTTTTGAGGTCCACTGCTGGATATAAGTCCTATGGCCTCTAAATTCAACTGTTTCCCGCTGTCTTCTTCAGGTCATTAGTGCACCTGGTTAACGACCTATGCTCCTTTTGGTTAAATGTGGTCGCCACTCGAGAACCTTTCTTCTCCATCGGTTATCGGTCCTACGAGCGATGTGGCCGGCCCATTGCCACTTAAGCGCGTAATGTAATATCTTATTTGTTAACGAAATATTCGTGTACTATGCTTAGAAATCCAATTATACGCTTTCATCAAAAGTATTTGCCAATTATTCATTGTCTACTGCTCATTGAGATAATCAAAAGGTAATGGGTAAAAACATTAACGATACGATATTAAACTAGGTTTGATGCCTAAAGCAAGACAAAACACTAAACTAATAAAAAGAGCTTTACTCAATGAAATATTTCCCAAGACAATTACAAAAAACCCAAGTTACTCAAACTTAGATCGAGCGCCTGGTCACCCTAGAGACACATGCTACATTCCTAGTATCCGTTTTGTATGCGTCCCTTGTGTTTAATTACATTTACTTCGAAGGGGTGAACCTACTAGCTAACCGTGTATTGTCGATTCGCCTTTTACCCGAAGGCTATGAAACATTTGCCTCAAGCGTAGTTCACTTTGCGCTGCAAACGTCAGCGTTGAACGCTAAATAAATTTAAGAGTGGTAAAACCCTTTGCATATCAAATTCGGAAGTATCATCGCCTCATCTATTTCTGCCTAAAAATAGCACTGCTGTGTTCTAATGTGTAGTAATGGAAACATACTTGAGGCGTATAGTTGCAAAACCCGCTATAACAATCCTAGAAAAAATATGAGGAAGTATTTTTTTTACTTTAAGGCTTATTATGGCACAGTAGTAATTGAACCTGGTAACATTTTTATCATAAGAAATAATACAGAAACACTAAAGAAAAAAGTAGAACTATTAAGTTATAGAAATAAAGAAGATTAGTTAAAATTGTAACATCATAGTGGCTTTTGAAACTCATCGTTCATTTTAGTGGGATTTGATTTAAACTCGCAACGTTTTAGGGGATTTTGCAAGCAACATAAAAACAAACTTGGATGGTATTATGCATTAAATTTTTCAGTTTTTATAGATTAATGGTAGTTACTGTAAGAGCGTTGTAATAAAAAAGAAGAATGCATTATAACTTTTTTTTAATTAGAAAAATACATAGAAATTAAAACTTTTTATTAATCAACACGATTGCAAGACTACACAGGAATACATAACCTTGTACCTGAAAAAACCAAATAAAAATGAAAACTATATAATCAATGTAAGATAAATGATATTATCCACATGTTAATATACCTATCATTGATTTAAATATGTATCTCAATGATATCTATAGAAAAAATAGTGGCACACACTAACATTCTTGCTATCGCAAGCTTGTATAACATCATCCTAGACTAACAGACCGTACATTTTTAGCAAACTTTCAACATACCTTTCTTCACATGCTACCTCTCGTTTCCACTTGAATTTTCTAACACGACGTTTCCTAGACTCATCAGGATCAGTTTTTTAACAAATTGCATTTAATTCATCCATTATTTACCACTAAAATACAATAATATCGCATGTAATTACTCCACAAGAACAAAAAAATCGCTATATTAAAAGTGAATGAATGAAGAGCTGTGATTGGTGCATTTGGTTTTAGGGTCTTTTGAAATAGAAACAATTCGTTTTAGCGGTATTTGCTACTAAACACGAGTTAGCCTTTGGAAATTTGTACGTTTATAATGGGATTTGCTTGGTCCTGTTTTACTTATTCCAAAGAGAATTTGAAATACTCGCCGTTGCTGTCAATAAATCTATTTGTAAAAAAATATGTTTTAGGGGGTTTTGCAACTATACGCCTCACTTATCTGACGCGTCCCAACCTAGTCCTTAGGGTTAGTAACGTATCTGATGCTAGCTTCAAGAAAACTCTGATCTTATCTGGGAATGATTTCTAATGTCCATGGGCGGCAGTGGTTACTTACTATGGATAGTATGCTCGTTTGCTGCTGAAACATTATAAAAAACAAATACGCTACGCTATACGCTTACGCTTTCTACACTTATAGCCCCACACTAGGAGTTTCTCCTGTGTCGTGGGTACCATGGACACACACAAGACGAATACACAAACAGCCAGACCCAGAACATGAATCTAAACTCTTCGTTCAGATACCTGTCTGGCCGGGAATCGAACCCGGGACCCATTGCGCGTCTGACCGGTACAGTAACCGCTCCGACACGCGGGTCGTCTTGCAAATAAATGTTTTTCATCCTTTAAGGACAAGAAATTTCGTTTTAAATTAAAACGAAATCTGCCTGAATTCGCTTAACGCTTGGCTGCAGCGCCCAACGATCGTTTCGTAGCCGAACGGTTGAGGCAACCGGCATTCAGTCCCCCATGTGACACCTGTTCCAAATGCCGTTATGATACGTGTAGCTTTAGTCGGTAACAGGGTTATAATTATGATAATGTTACTCGTAAATCTAAATTAATTGTAGAATAATGAAAATTAACATATAAGGTTACGCCGCTTTTAAACCGCGGAGGGCCGCGGTTTAAAAGCGGCGTAACCGTCGTCCGGCACGACTACACTGATTCCTACTTCAAAACGATTATATTAACCGCTAGTATGTTACGATATCGCTAAGATACTGCAGGTTTATACAGTACTACGGGTTTAGCATTACCAGCGCCATGGGCGAGATTTTTGCTGCGCCTCTTTATTGCAATGAAAACGTAGGTACAAGAAGGTACTGCACTGCAGGTAAGACTGCGGCGCCCTTTCGTGTCCGGCGCCCTGGGCGATGGCCCAACCGTGCCCTACCCGAACGCCGGTACTGGGTTTATACAACTAGGTATTCTAGCAATTCTTCATAGGTAGCAACTGATCCGTGACAGACCTCAGACGAGATTCCAATCTCATCCCGGTGTTCTAATGAGCTACTATGACGAAACGAAAGGGAAATAGTTCGTTTACCACTTTAATTATCTACATAAAATGCTGCCCATTGAAATACTACGCTGCTGTACAATCGTTTTGGTGTTTCAGTTGTGCTGAATGAAATCGAGTAGGTTATACATTGATTATATAGAACCATTCCTGGCACGGGTTACATTATTTTGGGCACGCATTATTTTTGAGCTACCTACCTAAATCATTATTTTAAATAATAAAGTACATTAAAAATAAAGAAAGAATGTTACTTCTTTCTCTGTTATGTTACATCTCTCTATGTAACATATAGAGTTGATAGTGTGGCGACCTCCCGCTACTCGTCAAGAGATGGCGCTACTAGTACTCTGAAACACGCTATCAAAGTATTCTCAATACCCCGCATATATACAAGTTCCGAACAAACACTGTTGGAGCACGACCGCTCCCCAGGCATGATCACCTAGCCGGGCGGGAGATCTCCGTTTGCTAGTATTTAGGATTATTATTGTCCTAATAATCGCGAAATTAAAATAATGACGGCAAGACGGCAGTCTTCAAACATTACTTCAGAATCAAATGCACATTACTGCATAGTTCGCCACCTCTTTCATAGGCTAAATAAAACAAACTAGATTCATTTAATTTGATACGGTAATCACGTACCGTATTCTACGCGAAGCACTGTCTGATATCGCGGGAATGTTTTAATAACTGCAAATAAGCAGCGGTATGTGCGAGAGGAAATCACGTAATGCCATTACTATGACACGGGACGGCATCTCGGAATACGTAAGACGGCCGTTACCGGTGCTCATAGATTCGCTGATATTTCTATTAATTACTTTTTTTTAATTGATTGAAGTAACAAACGAGCATGCACCTGATGGTAAGTGGTCACTGCCGGTCATGGACATCTGTAAACAACATCACACAGAACATGGATTCTATCTGAAATCAATCACAGATGCGTTGCTAGTCCCGAGGACTGTGATGGTCGCCGTGTGTGCCGCCGACGTGTGCCGGCAACCACACCCTTCCATCGAAACGCAAGAAATGCTTCACGCTAGAAATAGGTGTGGCGGTGGTACTTCCCCGGTCGAACTACACTGGTTCTACCAGCTTCCAACCTTTTTTTATTTGTAGGACTTTACCGGTGCCGATAGTAATTTTTACTTCGCTGCCATTTCAAATTAATTACTTCTTCTTATTAATAGGACTTCTATTAATTTCACTCTCTACACTACTGCACATACTCAATTCTAAGACTTGCGTATGTGCATTATAATTCTTAGTAAAGGAGCGATCATCATACCGGTCTGACAAGAAGTTGGTTCCGGGTTCAATCCCCGGCCAGACAGAAATCTGTACGATGACTGTAGATTTCTGTTGTGTGTCTGGGGAGTTATAAACCCACGGTACAAGAGAAAATCCGATTTTGATAATATAAAAAGTATTTTTGCATTTGTTATAATTATTGCAAAATATTTTAATGAGTATAAAATGGCAACAAATCATATTAAAGTTTAATTACATACAAAAGTTACTACTAAAAATTAGGCTCATAACTTTAATGTAAATTATAGCTGATAAACTTCGATTCAATAATTATATCCTATGCAAATTTTTTACAATACTAATAAAGATTATTTGAATATGAGATTAGTCTCATCTTGTCTAGAGGTTAGTACGATATGGATAACAAACACTACAGTTAGAGCCCACAGCGTTGCAATGCCACTGACCTTCCGATTCCGATATTTCGTCTACGTTCCGCAAAACAAAAAAAAAACTCAAGCGCTAATGTATCTTAATGTATTTTCCTAAGCGTGACAGTGGAGATTGATGGTGAGCCAGTGAAAGTGAGGATCGTGAGGCGACTGCAAATACGGTGAGCTTTTCAACAAATCCGGGGTCAAGTTGAAACGACGAGTTTTGTTAAAGTTAGGGTTGTCGCGGTTATGGACAAATTAATAAACTTATAAATTACTAGGCGGCTTCGCCCGCAAGGTCGGAGAGAATTAACATTAGCATTTGATAGCTTGATTGAATTTTACTAACAACGTCTGGAACTACTAAATATGTATCAAATAACAAAACATCAATATTCTCATGTGAATAAGAGAGCGCGGTAAAAAGTAGCCTACGTCACTCTCCGCCTTCTAACTATCTCCCAGCATATAAACCATATCATATAATAGGTATGGGGCGACGTGAAAGAGGAACAAATAAACACACTCTCATATTTGTAATATTGATATGGATATCATACATGCGAAAATTTGTGAGAGTGTATGTGTGTATGTTACTCTTTCACACAAAAACTATGGGTCTAAATTCTCTGAAATTTTGCACACACATAGTTTATTACATAAATTAACACAAAGGGTTACCGCGGTAGACATGACCGTTGCCGGCAATGCCACAAGTATACTGTTATTATACTATTGAAATGTTTCAAGATTCTGTGGTCGACTTCAGGTAGGCCTCTTATTTCGTTCACCAGCGTTATTGCAGACTTACCACCTAAGGATAGATACTACATACTCATTTGCTAATTTAATCACTACATAGTATAAAACAAAGTCGCTTCGTGCTTTTTTTATTGATAGAGTGACTCAAAGGAAGGGTTTTATGTATATTACATGCATAATATAGTGGAGGAACACTTCGCCGAGTTCGCCGGGTCAACTAGTAATATAATAAAAAAACATTCTGATACACGCACGTAAGATTTCGAGAGTCAGAGTTACCTACGACTGTGTGTCGGAATCGAACTTGGCTAATAAATTTGATGAAGAGTGTCAACCCTAAACGGAAACACTCGTATGTTTTCCAAAGGCGGCCCGAGTTCGTCTCTATTGTCATTCAAATGAAGAAACACTTATAGTTTTTCTACGGCTGAATAAATTCGTTCTATTTTCGACTCTAATAGATTGCGCTGATGGTGAACTTGAAAGTCGTAAGATGCTTCATCTGCGGTAGTATTACCGTCCCATTATTGTCCTACTGCTGGGCACGGGTGTACTCTCGGAATGAGAGAGTTTTAGGCCATAGTCCACCGCGTTGGCTAAGTGCGAATTGGTGGACTTCACACACCTCCGAGAACTTCTTTCTTTTTTTTTCAACTTACGGGTGTATAGGTTTCCTCACGATGTTTTCCTTCATCGAAATGCGAAAAGAAGCCGAAATGCAGTAGCCTTAGTGCGAGTTTATTATGTTTTCTCAAATGAATTACGATTTGTTTGCACCCATCATTTTATAGTACAATGCTAGTTACGGGCAAAAACAAATACCTAAACGAGCAATGTACGACTGGAAACATAAACATGATTGTTTTGATGAAAATGATGTAGAAAGCTCACACTAAGGGTATACGTACTTAAATCATATCTTGGGTTGATTACCATTAGCATCAGTGGCCACTATGTCCTGCTGTTTACGTGTTAGTTTCTTATACCTATAATATAAAATTACCATACGATTTCTGACGTCATTTTAAAATTTACGATGTCCCGCTAATAACCGACAAATAATATTAAAAGCCAAAATAATATATATTTATTGCCATATGACAATTATTAATTAGTCGAAACTAAATAATATCCGATAGGTCAACTTTTATGAAATTTTATAACGGTTATAAGCCTTGAGATTTGATTGAGTTTCGGAGAATTAATATGTTATTTTAAAAATTAAAAGATACATATAATAAAATATTAAGATAAATTTTTAGTCCAAAAGAACTCGTCTATGTGCGATTCGGAATCATAAACGAAGGATTCCGTACCATCATCTATGAAAAAAGGTAAAAATCACGTCTTTTTACATAGGAGTTATAATTTTCAAAAAACTTGACAACACGCTTTTGCGTTGTTCGAATGACCAAAAAAAAACACGTTTGGTGTATGGGTTTTTTATTCTATTTTTAGTATTCGTTGTTAATACATCATCAGGAAATACATCATCTGAGAAATTTTCACCTGTCTAGCTGTCATATTTCATAAGACAAAACCTTTTTTTTTTTGTTTTCGAGGGGGAAACCTTCCAAAGGTACCCGACGTTATGTGGGATTTTTACCGCACTAAAACCCCCCCGGTGGCCGTCCTCGGCGCTGAAAAGGAGGACTCCGGGATCTCGAAACGACTTCAACCGGAATCCTCCGAGCGCGCTGCCCCATCGGGCTCCTCCCAGATGGGCGGCTGGGCCCACCGCTCCGTCTAGTCTTTACGACGGTATGCGACCACACATACCGCCGTCCTTCCCGGGATTGCCTGACCGAACGGTTCGAGCTCCCATTCTAGCCGTCTGTAACCCCGGAAGCCTCTTTTAGTCGCCTCTTACGACAGGCAGGGGATACCGTAGCCCTATTCTGACCCCGAGGCTACAGGGGCGAACTCATAAGACAAAACCTGGCGACAGACAAATGGACAGCGTAGTTTTAGCCTATTATAAAATTTCTGATTACATAGAAAACAAAACAGCTTGGGACTGAGCAATAATATACATCATTATAGTTATTTATAGTATATTTAATTAATGGCAAAGTGTAGCGTATCTTGCCAAATAGGGTTCTCTTTTACTGAACTGTAAGGCAAGATACTGGAGCTAACTTTCATTACCATGTAAAAAAACATGATTGTAATTATATTAAAAAAATGGATATAAATAAGAAAAAAGACCCGCTGAGTTTCTTGCCGGATCTTCTCAGTTGAGGTCGTATTCCGATCCGGTGGTAGTGTAAGAAAAAAAATGTAGCTGACAATTTGTAAGTGCCCCGTTGGCCTATACAAAATAAAGACATTTCATTTCATTTTAGTAACAGCATTCTGTTTTTACCCTTTTGATACGGAACCCTAAAAATATCAATAAACACGACATGTACGATATAGGAAATATTAAAATGTTAATTGGGTGTGATTTTGCCGACTTGAATGTGAATATAACAAGGCATGATAGAAATCCTTGTATATTTACGATGCGTAAAATTTGTGGATGATAACTAGAGAGACTTAAGGAGTAAGCCGACAGCGATTAAGTCTGTTTGAAAGCCCGGCGTAAAGATTAAGGCATATAAATTTTCTTGGCTGTAACAGTAAATGATTATTTATTAATATTCAAATCGCAGTTTAACTCAACTAATACGTGTCGTACAGTTTAAAATCATAATTGTGTAGGATTTGAATTCCAAATCTCCAGAATAGGACAACACGTTTTATGAGCACTGACCTGTAACTGCTTATTTTCAATAATTTGGATGTATAATTTAGATTTTCAAGGTGGTAGAACCAGTGTAGATCGACCGGGGAAGTACCACCGCCACACCTGTCTAGCGTGAAGCATTTCTTGCGTTTCGATAGAATGAGGTTCACATGAGGTGACCGTCATAGTCCTCGGGATTAGCAACGCATCTGTAATTGACTTCAGATGGAACCCATGTTCTGTATGTAGTTGATTACAGATGTCCATGGGCGGCTGTGGCCACTTACCATCAGGTGCACTGCATGCTCGTTTGCTACAAAAAAAACACGATTTCCCACTTCCTTATTTTATTTATTGTACATTGACTTGATCTACAAACACAATCTCCAAAGGATCACCCATTTAAAGATAGTTTTTTCACTCACACACACACAAATCACTTCATCCGCTCACATCTTCACCCACGAACCCTACACTGTAACCTAGTGATCGTAAATTACCAATCATTAATTATGCCGACGCCAGCGTGGCGGCGTGAAATATTTAGAAAACCGTCCACCTACGTCCGATTTGTATGAGAAAGCAGCATAAGGGTGTTACCATACTAACATGATTGAGGACGATCGATGCTATCGATTATTTCCGTATCGATAATAAAATCGCTAACAAATTTGTTTTATTCCGAGCAAATTAATTAGTAAGTGCTTTATGAGCTTTAATATTATACTTAAGAGTACATACTCTTTAGATTACGTAGTAACAACGTACGTAGTACATACGCTTTAATATAATACCTAAGAGTACATTTTTTTTTTGTAACGATAATGTTATCGTTCGGACAAAAGAAAATCTTACACGATACATGGATAGACAGTAGTCCTTTTAGCAACAATATTATGACAACACTATCGATTTCTATAGTTCTTATGAATTCGATATCATCGAAATTATGCCAATAGATCGAGTCATTCTAATCGATCGATCAAAATTGATCACGTATAATTCGAATTCTTATCCTTTTTAAAGCATACATTTCTACAAACATTGTACTTTGTTGCATTTTCGTCAATAGCTTCAGTGTGGCAGCAGCCTTAGGGGCATGTATCGAAGCAAACTATTAAATATCGCGACAATAACTTATAGTGAACAACACCATGCTCATTTAATACTTATCTGTACGTCATGTTAATGCTAAACGTACTTAAAATATGATATCATGCCTATTGGATAATGAGAGGTTATATAAAATGTACTACTGTAATGGAGCCAATAATAAAACTGGCCAAATTCAAGTCGAACTCGCGCACGAAGGGTTTCGTCCATTATTTATAAAACGACAGAAAAAACACATCTGATGTATGGGAATCCCCTTAAATACATATTTTATTCTGTTTTTAGTATTGGCACATACAGATTCATCCAAAAGATATTATCTGGGAAAATTTTAAGTCTAGCTATCACGGTTCATGAGATACGGTCTGGTGAATGACAGACGGAAGACCCAAGTCTTAGTAATAGGGCTCTGTTTTTACACTTTGAATACGGAGCCCTAAAAACTAACTTGTAACCTAAGAATGAACACACAGATTATAACAAAAAGTCTAAGAGACGACTCTACACATGCAATTTCACAGATCATCATCACTCCGCGACTATCTCAGAAAATACCATCGCGTAACCGAAACGCCACGAAAAAAATAACCTTCAAAAATCCAAGGAAGGAAAATATCACTGCGAACATATCATAAATTTAAATAAAAAATGACGTGTGTACCCAACCATTTCGCATTATGGGTCACCTTCAGCTACCTCGGGCGTAGTGCGCATGACAAACATCTCAATTAATTTTTCACTTCGAGAACGTTTCTCGATTGTCATCAACATTTGATTTGTGTGCTGCTACGGCGTGATTCAAGAGTTATTAAGTGTGGCTACATGATACAATTTTATTCTGTGTTCTCTGCATATTTGTCATAGAACATCAAAACATATGAGTAATATGCACATATCATTACATTGGCAGAGTAAAATAAAGTAGCCAAAATTGACCCATCCGCGCTTTTTTTTATCTGATTGAAGTAGCAAGCGAGCACGCAGTCCACCTGATGGTAAGTGTTCACTGCCGCTCATGGACATCTGTAATCAACTACATACAGAGCATGGGTTCTATCTGAAGTCAATCACAGATGCGTTGACACTCCCTAGGACTATGATGGTCGCCTCATATAAATGTGTGCCGGCAACCACACCTTCCAGCGAAACGCAAGAAATGCTTCACGCTAGAAATTGGTGTGGCGGTGGTACTTCCTCGGTCGAACTACACTGGTTCTACCACCTTCAAAGGAGGAGGAGCTTCTAGGAGTGTCAGGATGTTGCGCGCTTCTAGTGTTAAAGTAGGTAAGTTTGTTTGGTAACTGCAATTGACAACTGCCGCCCGAAAACGTCAGCAACGAACTCCAGATAAGATGAGTCTTTCCTGCGGTTGGCCACAGAAGTGTTGCTGTCACTGTGGACTAAAATGGAACGCCGCAGCTAACTATGTCTTTTTATTATGTAACGGGTACTCAATATATGCGATTTTTTAATTTCTTTCTGCCGATATTTCGAACCAGTTGCATGGATCCTGGTCACGGCTAAACTGCGGTGGCGGGGAGAAACCGTTGACAAGCATTAGTGGTAAATTAACCTATCTACCCTATTTATAGTTCGTTTTTTAGGTTCCATATCACGACACACAACACTAACTGTATCCTTACGCACCACTTTCCGGTGGTTAGTTTATGTAAATCGCAAATAGTGCAAAATGTGGTGCAGTAAGAAATTCAAAAATCGCATATCGCGAGTACCCGTTAAATAATAAAATGTATAAATTCCGCGATAATGTTAGTTTAAAATCATAACGTTAATCATAATCTTAAAGTAGAGCGCTACACCTTATATCCTTACATTGTTGATATTTGGAACCACAAAGGATATGTATTACCTTTTACATACGCTAAGCCCGCGATGCGAAAGGACTCTAACATCTGTCTGATCGTTACCGAGCCCAAACCACTAAAACGAGAAAAACAATGAAATTACGACAGTTAGGTTAATTTTACCATATATATCAACAACCTATTAATGTCCCACTGCTGGGCACGCGTCTTCTCTCGGAATGGTATAGTTTTAGGCTATAGTCCACCGCGCTGGCCAAGTGCGAATTGGTGGACAATAGACAAGTGCCAATTAGTGGTACTTAATAATGGTAATATTAATAAGGAAGATTTCTTCGATATACAGCCCCTCAGGGGTTAGATAGTAAGAAGCATATGATATATCCAGCATAAAAATAGAAAATTCTTACATACCTTTACCTGTACATATTTTATCCTTATGCTTTCCTATCAACAAACAACTTGCGTCGGATGACTCCGCAATACCGACATGATCTCGTCCACAACCGGAGCACAATTATAATACTCATGTTTAAATGTTGCAATTACGCTTAATTAGATAACCGATCGACATATAAATCACCGGAGGCCCTCTTTTATGGTAGCAAGAAAAATAGTTAGACCAGAAGCAAAAACGATTGTATCCTGTTCTATTGCATAACTGGTCGTGCGTTGGCTTAGCTTGGACTCTCTGAAGGTATTGTGCGTCGTGGGAATAATAAAAGAGGTAACATCCAGTGCAATTCGAATTCGGCGATTAACTGGAGTGCCTTTTTGGTGTGGCGACCTCCCGCTAATCATCAAGCGATCTCCCTTTGCCAAAGTGGTGACCCCGACGTGATCCACTTTGGCAAAGGGAGATCTCCCGCCAGGCTAGGTGATCATGCCTGGGGAGCGGCCGTGCTTCGATAGTCTTTGTTCGGAACTTGTATATATGCTTGGTATTGAGAATACTTCGATAGCGTGTTTCAGAATACTAGTAGCGCCATCTCTTGATGAGTAGCGGGAGGTAACCACATTGGCTTTAAGAATATGTAAGTAAAGATACATGTAATATGTCCACCAATTAGCTCTTGGCCAGCGCGGTGGACTATGGCCTGAGAAACTCTCTCATTCTGATGGAAGACTCGTGCTCAGCAGTGGGACAACAGTAGGTTGAAGAGAGAAGTAAGTATATATAGAAGATGTCCACATTGTCAATTTGGTAAGTGTTCTGGTTTAATGCGGTTTAACATATTGAAACATTTGAGATTTATTTATTACGGATAATCAGAAATACGTTGCTTGGAAGTGATGCGATTCTCTGAAGGTTTGATGGAGAGTGCGAGTTTTAAGTTATAACATAATTATTAATATCTCTGCTTGGGCCTGGATCGGACCCGACTCCGGGTTTTACGTAGATCGTTACGCCGATGTGAATCATACTAATATTATAAAGGCGAAAGTTTGTGAGTGTGTCTGTTTGTTACTTCTTCACGTCTAAACGGCTTGAGCGTTTATCATAAAATTTCGTAGGGAGTTAGCTGACACTCAGGATGAACATATAGGCTACATTTCACTATGTGAAAATATCTTTTTCCCACGGGACAATCGATACATCGATTTTTTTAACGCGGGCGAAATTGCGGGGTTCAGCTAGTCGTTAATGAAAAAGAAGCAAATGTCCATCAGTACCACTAACTTTAAAAATTTAAATAAAACATTAAAAAAATCTAGTTTCAGAGAGGCACATAGTGGCAGTCATGCAAGTAATGTGCTTAACGAGCCATTCTAAAACGTTCATTTAAATATGCCTAATTATCAAACAAACAAGAAGCAATTTACAACGTACACTCGTACACAACATTTCCAATAACGTTTCAGTTAAAAGTGCAGTTGTTAGCGTTGGCAAGGAAAATAAATTCGTTTGCCTTTGACATGCTACAAACAGCAATCAACCCAAATAGTACATCGACAGAAATAGCTCTACCTACCATTTACGTAACTTTTGCATGCACAGAAGCGATTCATTTAACTTTATATAATGCTATTCTGCGACTTCGCAGTACGCGTGTACGAAATAATACAAACATTAAACCCCTTAGGGGTGGATTGTCAACAATCCTTCCTTAGTATGTATGTATATCATAAATTGAAACCTTTTTCCAAAGATGGTTCTAGCTTTGGTCGTTTAGACGGCAAGTATTAGTTAAAAGGTGGTATACTTTCATATTTATATATATAAACATAGTATTTCATATATAAACGGTTTGAAATTCCGAATCAAGTTCTTTTCCAATCAGTATCTTCGTCCAATAATCTGAGTTAGAGTAGCGAAGTGGAGTGTGTTGAAGACATTATACATATATATGTACGTATCAAAAATAATTATCCTATTAGCGATTAAGGAAAAAGACGTATCTATAATGAATAATAATCTTTCCTTCCTGTGAGTATCTTATAACGAAGACCGTCTTATCTCCTTAAACAAAATAACTTCCGAACCTATACTATGTTATTAACATTCAAAAAAAATCATCCAAATTTAAAATGAATTAAACATTATTAACCTGAATAAAATCTAAACACCATTCACAGAGAAGAAGAGACAGTAATCTTTGGCGCCTTAAGATATCAAATTCTACAACATCACGTAAATCTGACATACAAATACTTATACCACAAGGTAAACAGTCGGGAGATACCGAGCCGCGCTTACAACCCTGTCACAGTGAGCGGTGATGTCACACGTCTAATATAGTTTGTGCAACTAACAAAGATAACACGGGGTCGTTCACCCCGCCGCTCTGTGCCAGTTGGGAGAGACGCGTCACATGTGTCACAACTCACTGCCAGGGTATTTAAGAACAGCTCAAAGTACAAAGGGCAAGCGTCCGAGACGGAGAAGTTTGATAGCAACGAGGACGTTTGAGGGACAAACTAATTCTTAAAGTACTAAACTTGAGAGCACCTTGCGGACCGAATATGCAGACATCGTCTTAAAATCCTATGATTTTGCTTGTGTCTATACACAAGCTAAACCTAAACGAGACGACCCTATTTGTCTTTTGGTACGGAAACGCATCCGTGATTAGTTTTAAGTACAGCTTTACAGGTTATAGATATTAGACGACAATTACACTATCACATGGACTACACAGCAGTTAGCTACTTAAACCTTATAAAATAATCCTGTCGGCTCGATGTTCTCTTATCTGACCTGACTTCAAAAACAACCAATCAAAACTCTACTGTAATCACAAGTGCATTGCTACTCCTGAGAAAATAATATCTTAAAAATGTTATCTCAATTATCATGTCTATAAAATTAAATACACACAAATCAGAAATTGTGTCGTAGAACTAAAAACACCTTGTTCAACACCACAAGACACATTAACATGATAAGTGGACGTCCGTTTGTTCAAACAAATTTAAAAGGAAAATACTACATCGTACCTACATGTGTATGATAAAATAAACAACATAAAATTAACCTTTTCGACCTTGACTTTGGACAAAAATATGAATATGATTCCACGGTATTTGGATTCTCAAATAAATTTCGTATTAAATCATAGAATAAATTAACAATTACGAGTATGGAAAGATATACCTAACTAAATTATACTATTCTTTTAGTTTCTTTTTGTCGTAGACTTACGTCATTCTCTACGCCGTCGTAGCATGAAGTAATGATCTTCACTACATAGTATAAAACAAAGTCGCTTCTCGCTGTCTGTCCCTATGTATGCTTAGATCTTTAAAACTACGCTACCGATTTTGATGCAGTTTTTTTTAATAGATAGAGCGATTCAAGACGACGGTTTTCATGTATAATACGTGTTTAATATAGTAGAGAAACGCTGATAATTTTAGATTTTTGACTTTTGGGCGGAACGAAGTTCGCCGGCTCAACTAGTATAGGATAAATTAAGGCTCAACTAATATAGGTTTTTGTTTAAATTGTATTTGTAGTTTATTAAATATCTTTGTATCGAAAGATGTACATTTGATGGAAAGTGGTCACTGCCGGTCATTCACATCTGTTATTATAACTCCATTTTATCTTCTATTTCCATTCTATCTGGGGTTCTATCTAAAATCTTTTTTTTATCTGACTGAAGTAGCAAACGAGCACGCAGTCCACTTGTTGGTAAATGGTCACTGCCGCTCATGGACATCTGTAATCAACTTCATACAGAACATGGGTTACGGACTATGATGGTCGCCTCACATTTAAGTGTTCCGGCAACCACACTCTTCCATCTAAACGCTAGAAATAGTGTGGCGTTGGTACTTCCCCGGTTAAACCTACACTGGTTCTACCACGTCTAAAATTACCTTCAAAATAAATTATACATGCGTTGCTGTTTCCGAACACTAAGATGGTCTCCTTATATGAATGAGCTGGCACCCTAACTCTTACACCTAACTGTAGCAGCATAAAAGTGAAAACTGGGATAAACTGAGAGGAAAATACAAAAAAAACTACCTACTATATATCATAGATAAAAGCAAGCATGTCTGTGACTCTGTGAGAATATATTCTTGAAAAATAGGTACATGATATACACACACATGGATCTTTTATTTGTATTATATAATTACGGATTTGAACATTTATTCAACATTCAGATAAATTCAACATTTGTAACACAACAATGAAAACATTTATGGAATATTTCGACATCAAACACATAATACACGTTGATAGCATAGGCCATTAGAACGTAGTATTACGCAAACACGCTAACTGAACCAACATGACATTTGTCCATATTTGGGAGGTATAGTTATTTCTTAATTACGCGTGAATCCTCTGCTGTCGGATGCCATAATACAATAACCAGCAATTACGCGACGCATAACGATGTGTAATATTTGCAGTAGAAGACAAATGAAAATTCTGAACAGTTTTACAAAACTCTATTAAATAAACATAACATTACAAACATAAATTTTGATCTTAATGTTGATTAATAAGAAGTAGTAATAAGAAGAAGTGATTAGCGTAATACTTTTTTTATCCGATTGAAGTAGCAAACGGGTATGCACTCCATCTGATGGCAGGTTACTACCGCCCATGGACATCTGTAACCAATTTTGCATAGAACTGGAATTTTATATGAAGTCAATCTCAGATACGTTGCTACTCCCGAGGACAAAGATGGTCGCCTCATATAAAAATGAGCCGGCCCCTTAAACCGAAACGCCAAAACTGCTTCGCGCTAGAAATAAGTGTGACGGTGATACCTCCCTGTTCGAATGACACTGGCTCTAGCACCTGGTGAGTTCTATATCATTTATCCATACACATGAGTAAAATCGGAAATACAGCCCTGTAACCTATTTATGACATGGGTACAACCTATTATTGTCCCACTGCTAGCACGAGTCTTCTTTCAGAATGAGAGAGTTTTAGGTCTTAGTCATAGGTGGACTTCACACACCTCGAGAACTTTACTTTAAAGAACTCTCGCGTATATAGGTTTCCTCACTATGTTTACCTTCACCGAAAAATAGCGATTATTAATTTCTAATACGCACATAAATCAGCAGTGCGTGCCTGGGTTCCAACCTCGGACCTCCCGATTGAGAGAGAAAGTTTCAACCATTAGGCTATCATTGCTCTGCATTTATGACTATGGTTCATTAGATACGATTAATCAAGGAATCACTTTTATATCGTTTTATAACTCTTCCAATCAACGAAATTATGTTAATCAATCAACTTTACAAACCGAAGGATGAGATCCGTCCGTACCTATATTAAAAAGTACTAGTCATCCGTCGCAACGGTCGAAATTCGACCGAAATTTAAATTAAAAATAGCATAGGCAGCACAAATATTTCGAAAATTCAAATAAATTAATATAATTTTCAAGTTATTTTGAACGGACCCATTAAAGGTAAAGAGGTTTAATTAGCTAAGCTGCATTTAAAGCAATAGCGGGTATTTTGACAATGACATCTGACATTTATGGATTTTTATAGTAAGACATTGAATGTTCTATTTCGTTTATTATGTATGTGTTTGTGTCAAATGCAAGGTAGTGTGTGTAATGTGTTTTAGTTGATTATATGCGTGTTTCATGCATTATTTGCAAATGAGTATTGCGATCCTTCTCTACATCAACTATAAACGTGCGTAATTACATACTCCTCCGTCTGCGGCAAGTATCTTAAAAAAGGATCACAAGTTTTTGCTTCACGTATTAATATATAGATTATTCACTAGGGTGTTTTTCCATGCTTCGCCCGATTCGGTCCTATCTACCATGGTAATGACCAACCTATTTGTATATCAAGGCCAAACTTTATGTGATCCAAATTTCAATCGGAATTGACCAGTTAAATAAGCTACGTGAAAGTAAAATTTCTTGTAAGTCGGACCATTTCAATTTCATATATATATTCGTATACATCGACGGGCCCCTAGAACAAAATCGTATATGAAAAATTTACAATTTACAGTATGAAGCTTAGAAGTTTTATTGACATACAAACATTGATTACTGACGCCAAGACTATCTATGGAAAATCATAGCTAAATAGCTATTACAATCAACTATTACAACTCACAAAGCTTCATATTGTAATTTAGATTAATGACCACAAAAATGACGGAATACATTTCTGTGCAATTCGATCTGTTCGGTGTACTCATATTAATTGGCACATGTAGCAGCGTCGATAAACTATCAGAGATATGTTTGATTTGTCCGGGTGTGTACACGATATTTACATATGTACATATGTACGGTGTAGCAATTTACACTCGCAGATTGAGTTTGCGTATCGCCGAGTCTATAGAATCATATTACGTTTGAGTTAATAACTGCTCGTAGTCAAATATTGACGATAAATTCGTTTCGGTACGCTCACGTAATCGTTTTGTGAGCTGTTTTATATGAAGAGTGTGGGCTTTTTGGGTTTATGTGTGCATTATATTTCGTATTACTGATCGAATATTAATATAAACAAATTTGTGGTTCATTCGTGGAACGTATATGCCCAAATGAGCTTATATTAAACGGCGGTTTAACCTTATCATAATATACCTACTAGTAGATATATACTAGTATTATAAATGCAAAAAATGTGAGGATGTATTTGTGTTTGTTGTTACTGTTTCACGTATAAACTACTTTACTTGTAGGGTTTTACAGAAAATTGCACACAGATAGTTTATGAACAAGATTGGCATAGAGCACATTACGGTGGTAGGCGTGACAGAAGCGGGCAAAGCCGCGGGAATAACCTACTACTTTAAAAATACTAATGGAATATAATAAAAAAAAAAAAAACATACTTTTCCGATTTCTTTCATCACCATGGTTTCTATTGTTAATTTTTTTACACGCTTTCTACACTCATAGCCCCACGCTAGGATTTTCTTATGTGTACTCACGAATCATAGACACACACAAGGCAAATACACAAACACCTAGACCAAGAACATGAATCAAAACTCATGATTGCTACCTGTCTGGCCGGGAATCGAACCCGGGACCCATTGCGCGTCAGACCGGTATGGTAACCGCTCCGCCACGTGGGTCGTCAGAACTACCAATTAACTACAAATACGTATTCAGGTAAACAATACAGCTCTTTTGCTAAAGCGTAGCGCAGCATTACTGAGATATGGTAAATATCAGACGAAGGTGTAAATCTAAAGAATATACTGATAGACCTGATAATCACTTATTGTTCTTCTACAATAAATAAGGTTATAGTCTAGGTTGTTTTTAGTAACCCCATTACAAGTATTCATTTCCGTTTTTCTTTTAGTTAGGTTGCTTTTAGTGACCCCATTAGGTACAAGTCTCTTTTTCATAATTATAAATATAAACATTTTTCTTGTACTTCTTATGCACTTAGCCAATAATAATTGTTTACTAATAGGTAACCGATTCCCTTTTATTGTTTGTCCTGTAGGTACATTCAAAGCCTTCCACAAATATTTTTTTCCTTCTACAAGATAATGATACTTCAGTCACCTCTTACAAAAGAATAATAATTCGGTGTATTTTCTCTTAACTCGATTACAATGAGTTTTGTTAGAATCGGGGCAGTAAAGACGTCGGTATGGGCTATAAAATGAGGGTTCGTCGCTCGACAGCGAGATGGGCTATTTCGGTGCGGAAATTTACAGTATCATATTTTATTCCTTAGTTAATACCAGTAACAAAGGGTGATACAGACGAATGACCTCTGTATGTATCCATCATATTCTATAAAAATAAAAAAATAAAAATATCTTTATTCATTTCAAAACAGTTATTCTTCAAACTAGTGGCAAGGGCCCCTGTACTAGGTTATAGACCTGTATTACTGGGTACCCCGCTCTTCCACACAGACAATGAATAGTAATTAAAATAAATACTAGTAGTAAATTAGATTATAATTAGTGTGTGTGTGTGTGTGTGTGTGAGCGAGTGTGTGTGTGTGTGTATGTGTGCGTGCGTGTGAATAGGTGTGTGCATGTATGTCACATTGTTGAAAACACAGTGTTCTTAAAAATTCGTGGCTTCACACAGAAAAATTCTAAGTAGAAATTCCTTTGACGAACTCACGTCGCTGCCTTGTGCATAGTGAAGATAGCAGTAAAGGACTGCCGCTTGTCGCCTGCCGATAATAATAACGTTTTCTATACTTACAACCCCACTTTAAGATTAGCTCCCATGTCGGGAGTGCCTTGGACACATATTAAGATTAATGCTTAAACAGCCACACAGAACAGAGATTTAGATTGATCTCGCAGATGTGTGTGACGTAGATTGACTTAAAACACATAACGGTGGTAGACGTGACATAAGCGGGCGAAGGCGCGGAAATAACCTGATATTATATATGTCGACGCGACACCGCGTATTTATAAAAAACACGTCGCCGATAATAATTATTTTAGTTAGTTTAAAGATCGAAAATTGTTTGATTGAATTAGCAACATTTAATGATTTTTAGAATTGTAATTTAGTTTACCCTCCATAAATTTATTATTGTCACACCACCAAACATTGTTATAAAAAGGCGAGCGAACGCCGGTAGTAAGGATTTTTCTTGTTTAACCGCCGAAGCGATCGGACCTCCTCTATTGTGAATAAATCGAAGAAGTTTACTCCTGTGTTTTACTTGAAATCTTCAAGAATAGACAGTAATGAAGACTCCTGGCCTTCCTGACGTCACATTTCATCATTTCACTTCGATATATAAAATATTAATGGCATATAATGAAAAAAATCCTGCTTTTCTCATTTCTTTCATCACTATGGTTTCTATTATTTAAATTTTTTACACGCTTTCTACACTCATGGCCCCACATTAGGATTTTCTCCTGTATGAGTGGGTGCCAATCCACACACACAAGATGAATACACAAACACCTATACCCAGAACATGAATCTAAACTGACCATTCAGATACCTGTCTGGCCGGGAATCGAACCCGGGTCCCATTACGCGTCAGACCGCTATGGTAGACGCTCCGCCACGCGGGTCGTCAAATCCCGTCCAACATCCCGTTGATCGTAGAGAAGCATCGTTAAGATGTGTTTTATGTCAATAATGATGAAGCAAGGGGTCACCCTTGCTTCATCATTACGAACACATACAAAATAACTCGGATTATGTTCATTATTAAAACATTATACTTTTATCAGCATGTTTCTGGCTTCAAATACGCATGCACTAAAGATAATATTGTCTCTTCACTTAGTTGCTCCGTACATCATGTACGTGGATGTACTATTTATACACAAGAATGGCTCGTCCACCCGCGAAACCGCCAATCAACATTGTATTTCGGCGCGGAAGTACCTATACATGTATGCCGACTGCATTATGTTGATACTGAGTACCGCCAAATAATACGTACGTAGGCATCGATTTAATATAGTAAAACCCAAGATACACATTCAGCGTCTCAAAACACGTCCGGTGAAAAAGAGCGCTCAATTACAAAATTGAGCGCTCATTTCCAGTAGTAAAATTGTATTATTTTTAGCTTAAAGCGTTGTAAATACAACTTCAAATCATGGACGTAGGTTGTATTGCTAAAATATACGGTCGTTATGACCATCTATAAATAACTACGTACATTTGACGACATATTTAAGTGTCATTTTTGTTCGATACTGTGTATCTAGTGTATTTCTATATCGATGTACGTAGAATATGCATTCTGAAGCTTCACTCGTTTTATATTTATTATCGAAATAATATCGACAGCACTCGTGATGTTGAACAACTTTTACAAACAACGTCGTAGTGGGACAAAAAATATCTATTTTAAAATTGGAAAGCTTGCAGAGTAAATATTGACCTACTATTATTCTATCAGTATAATAGGTAAGTACCCACCTACCTTATAGGTCTAAATGCCAAGTGAAATTGCTTTCGTTTTTATATTGATATTTTGGCGGTAGCGATAGATTATCAAGAAGAAGAAGATACAAAGAAATCTAATCGTTTACAATAGGTAATTGTTAATTCTAAAAATGTATCTACTATAAGACGAGTTGTTTTTTATAAGATTGAAATTTGAATTAGTAAAAGAGCATGGATTCTACCTGATTGTAAGTAGTAAGAATAGAGGTTCTTTCCGAAATCAATCACAGACGCATTGCTATTCTCGAAGATTAACATAGTCGCCTCATATATAAGTTAGCTTTGTAATAATACGTTAGTATAATTATATTGTCAATCCATTATTGTCCCAGTGCTGGGCACGGGTCTTCTCTCGGAATGAGAGAGTTTTAGGCTACACACTTCTGAGAACTTTTTTTTAAAGAATTCTCGAGTGTGTATGTTTCATCACGATGTTTTCCTTCACCGAAAAGCATTGATAATTAATTTCTTATACGCACATAAATCAGTGGTGCGTGCCTGGATTTCAACCTCAAACCTCTCGATTGAGGGGGCAAGTTTCAACCATTAGGCTATCACTGTTCTTAGTATAATTATGTTTTGTAAATTTTACAATCACACCCCACTCGGAATACTGTGATTTTAAACAATGAGTAAACACTAAATCAGTAGCGTACATAGTCTATAGGGTAGTACAGACGTCGACGTCGGTGGGGGCGCGACCGTCGTGCGGCCGGACGGGACTTCGGCGGCCGACCGCAAAACCGCCAATCAACACTGCGAGGGGATGTTCGGGTGCGGAAAATACACACACGTACGACATAAACACACAACAACAGACGCACACACTCACTCAGAGGTAAATAAACGTACAGAATTTCGAGTACTTGAAACAACGCAAAGTTAATACGTAATGTACACAGATAAAAACGAAACAGTGACATCATCTTTATTTGATTCGATTCTGCTTTAATTGGATTTGGTTTAAGTGACTGCATTACTCTGAATTCTTATTTTATTTTTTATTTTATTCTCTACCGGCTTTTTAAAAGTAAGTAATTACTTACACGTATAGTTTCGTTTATCGCGTATATCAGGGCCGAAATCGGCTACATTTATTTATTGTGCAGTAATACAATATATTAAATAATATAGTTACGATTTTTTGACTCCCGAAAACATTACTTCATTTTCGAGTAAATTCAACATCGTTCTCGAACAAACCTAATTTTAACAGACTCACGGCTTAACTTTACTTTTATCGTATTTTCATAGAAAAATGTAAACGAAAAAGTAACGCTTGAAAAAAGGAACATTTGTAATAAACACACAGGTTCACTGAAATTGAAATTTAACGATATATAAAATAAATCGAATATTTATTGGGTTTTAATTTTAATTCTATTTCAATTTTAATTTTAATTCTAAAATATGACAAGTTAAAATATACTTAGCCCGTGGCACACGAGTACATACTTCTACACAAAATTACAAATTCAGGAAAAGGCGGCGGCCAAACATTCCTTGTACCTAAACTGATATGTTCAAAAACCCCATTCAATTAAGATTACATTATTTTCTTACCGTCATTTTTTACCGGATTATTATTTATGCTAATATTCATTTGAAATCCCCACACCGTAACTAACGCGCTTTTAGTTTTGTTTAGGTAATACGAAGATGATTAATATAACGCTCGACTGCGTTCCTAGGCAATTAAAGTGAATCCATTGTATTGTTTAATTTTATGATCTTGAAATCAGAAAGTGTGAAGCGAAATAAATAAATTTGAATGTCAAATAAATTTTATGATTTAAAAGATCATACGGTTAAGTGAAAGTATTACAAAAAATATAATTATTATATTATTATCCATTGACTTTTACAGAAACAGCTCTTACCTCCTATGATGCTCAAATGACAACAGCTTTCGCTGAAAGAATATCTCGCTTTACCTTCGCGTAAAGATATCATATTATATTATTAACTCATTGCTGAGTAGAGAGTGAAGAAACATAGAACTAAAGGTTATGTTCTGATTACCTTCATCGGGATATTATTATTTTAAATATGTTTTTATTTAGTATAATCTGTGTTCTGGATGTGAAAGATGCACACGGATATCTGTAACTGCTTCAAATAGATCAAAAATCCTAAGTAAGAAAATCTAATGTTCCCCTACAAGCGCCCCTGCCTAACATCACCGGCCACTTTCAAACTCTAAAACCTTCGAAACAAATAAGCCATTTCGAGTGCTCAAAATCTTTGTTTATTTAAAACAGAACAATTAGTTTACACTCGAACTTGACATTCATCAACCAAGATAAAGATGTCAACGCACCGTGCCACATCCATTGTGCGGTGAAACGAAAAAAGCCACCTTAGAACAAAACGGTAATAGATTGGCGCAAAAAGTCCCGACATGCAAAATCGCCCGGGCTAATTCAAATTGAGAGGCGATTTGAAAGCTTATTATTAAATAATTTCGTTGCGGCCGAATGTGGTCACACGGCAGCGTTTTTGTTTGTTCGCGCAAAAAATGCGACGGACCTCGGTGATGTTATGATTGGACCGAAATTACACGTTCGTATCAACGTAGGGTTACATATTCAAAAAAAGTGTACCGATGAAGACGTCCAACGTCGTGTATGCTCTGCTTAATTACGACATTTCGTATTGTATTATCACGATGTTTAGATCGACATTAATTTGTACAAACTACCGGTGTGGATAACTTCGGGTATATGTTGTACACACGCGAACAATCCGAAACACTGCCTATATTTAGCTAAATAAGTTACTCTTAAATATAATTAGAGGTTACGCTGATAGTCACGCTAATAAGATGTTCCGTCTAAGAGCGGTGTACGTAATAAATACATCGCAAAGGCTGGCATTTGACCATCAGGTTTAGTATCGCGGCGGTCAATCTCCTTAAATTATAACAAACTAGCTACTCCCCGTGTGTTCGTGAATGATTTTGTTAATGCCAACGAGTTTATATAAGACGTACCACTGAACTGTTGGATCTGAGTTTCATTCCGTTACTGGTTGGTTCATTAGAATTAGTGAAATATCACACTTCTACAGCTTCTATTGTCGTAAAGAGTTGTTGTTGTTGTTATGTGACTTTGAATTGTTATGCGGTCAACAGTGAGCCACAAAGAAATTTACAACCCTTTGGGTGTTTATTTATGAATTGATGTATGGATGAAATTTAGAATATACCTACTATAGTTCAAAGGTTAACACAACGCTTTCTACACTCATGAATCTCATTGTCATATTTTCCTGTGTCATAGAAGCCACGGACACGCACAGAAACGAATACACAAACATCACACACACTCATCTCACTCATCCACACTCAGAAAAAGATTCTAAATTCATCATTCAGATCCTAGCCGGGGATCGAACCTAAAACAACAGTGTTAGACCAGTACAATAACCGCTCCGCCACGCGTATTGCCAACTTCTCGTGCCATATATAACAAAAATACACACAGTCGCCAGAAAATACATAAACCGCCCTTATCAATCTCGGTGACCTTGTTTTCCGATTACCAATCCATTCCGTTAAAATTTAACCATAATATTTTTTACCGGACTTACCGGTTGAACATTGGTTTGAAAGCTTTTCTCTTTCCATCTCTTTATCTGTTAATAGCTTTCAAAAATGTATGTTTCAAAGAATCATCCACCTACTTATAAAAATATAAAGCACTTATAAGTACCTACTTACAACCATTTTATAAAAAATAAAACATAATCAATCGTAACAGTATTTTATTCAATTTTATGTCGTTGTTTTGAATGTAAGATTTATATTACATATTATTGGCTACTCGCGTTTTAATTAAATTGGATAATCATTTATCTGCTACTGCTATTACTTATTTTTGTTAACTTATTTTCATATCATATCCAATTTCAACCATTACAAGAAAATACTCTATCAAAAACTTCTAAAAATGAATTGTATGAAGTCCATTTTTAAGGATGCTTTGTATGTAAGTATTTAAAACTAAATATATTCCGAATTCAAATGACTAATGCTATCATAGCTTTAACATTTAATGTTAAAATATAAATTCTATTTCAATAAATCCAACTAAAACTTATCAATCCACTTACAACACGTCCACTAGTACGTTTGTTAAGATAAATTGTAGGTAAAATAGTTTTTGTACGTTGCTCTTACTTAAGAGCGAATCATAAAAACTTTTTACTGGCTAGAAGCGAATAGATTAAATGAAAAATTAAGCTCGTTAGCGTAATGTACTCGTTATGTATACGATGTGGTGGACCGCCATAGCTCGATCAGACCAACAGTTGAATGCGTCAGACATCCACTTAGCGATAATGTTAAGTTGCAGATAAAAACTTCGTATGAAGCTTGTTTAAACATTTGATTAATATTAACCTACATCGTCGTCAAACCATTACTATCCTGCTACTGAGAATTGATATTGTTTCTAGAGTAAGAATGGTTCACGTCACAGCCAGTGGTCGACTTTTATAAAAGTGTACCAGCAATCGCTGGTACACTTTTATAAAAGTCGACCATCATAGTCCTCGAAAGTAGCAACACATCCGTGATTGACTTCAGATAAAACCTATGTTCTGTATGAAGTTGCTCACAGATGTCCATGGGCGGCAGTGACCATTTACCATCAGGTGGATTGCATGCACGTTTGCTACTTCAATCAGTTAAAAAAAAGCCCGGAGCGGATTGGTAGACCTACATCAGGGGTACACAGTCTTTTTCAGGTCATCAGTCTACCTGTGCTTATTTTGCTCCGACATGGTCGAAAAGAAAGGTTTATCCCCCTGGATTATCGTCAATCCATTATTGTCTCACTACTGGGCACGGGTCTTCTTTTGGAATGAGAGAGTTTAGTCCATAGTCCAACGCGCTGGCCAAGTGCGAATTGGTAGACTTCACACACCTCCAAGAACTTTTTTTTTAAGAACTCGGGTGTGTAGGTTTTTTCATGATGTTTCCTTCACATAATTTTAGAAAAATCAGTGGTGCGTGCTTGTCCTTGAACCTCCCGATCGAGAGGGCAAGTTTCAACTATTAGGCTATCACTGCTTATAACCTAACAAAAACAGACGCTGCACACATTACCATTTTGCATCATACGCACAGCGACTTCATGTAGTCAAAAGCACTTAAGATCACTATAATTTGGACATTTATCGTCATGGAATCATCATATAAATCCACGGCAAAATTACATGGTCCACGTCACGATTATCTCGTTATTAGAGGCGTGGAGGTGAGTCATCGCAGGTATTTAAGTAGGCAGTAAATGAAGAACTAACTTGTTGGTACTGACGCCCTGGCTCAAAATTCCATGTTGCATTCAGTTTGTTTCATCATCACCATTATTAAGAAAATTCTCTACAACGGTAGAGTAAGGGTTATTTTCAGAGTTAAAATCCATTATATAGGCTATAGCACAAAACGCTTGCGGAGTCTATGTGTTTTGGCTACACACACCTTCGAAACCTTTTTCTGGGTTGGGGATCTCTTAGCCGTGTAGAATTCCTTGTGTTGTTTACCTTTATCCTTTAAGCTAAGTATAATTAATTTCTAATACATAAGCTTCAAGTTTAATTGTTAACACAGGTACGAAAAATTAAAGGAATTACATAAAATTTCCACTTGCTGGATGCAATTCGTGAAGGTAACTTGCAACTGGATTTGGATAACTGTTACTAATCCCAGATAATATTAAGCTTAGCCGAAGTTGTCCACAGATACATTGCTACCCCTTAAAACTAATTTTTGAACAGACCGGATAAATGTACATATATTAACGTATGTCCTCCACCATACCTTTCAAACGACAGTATCGCAACGTCTAATAAGCAATGTTAAAAAAATATGGCAGAAATAATAGGTATCTCTTCGCAGTCGAACTGCAAAGGGTGCTATTGGAATCGAACCCGGAAACCTACACGTGTCGGACTGGTATCGTGCCCTATATTAAATATCCATCAATACAACGGTTATATAACAAAGCAACTAACAAGACGGATATTGGCGTATAATTGGTCGCTCACAAGTACGTACAATAGATTTACTCGTAGGTACAGATCGTATTGACCCATGGGAACAAAGCGACCTATTAAATTGATACGGCTGGCACACGAAGGCCAGGATTGCTGTGTACGATTCATTTTCCGCTTCGTTCATGTTTATTATGTATTTATGTATCTGATATAAGCTTCTCTAAAATTATAATAGTAACCTATTAATTTGTCATATTTTTTTTCTGACTGAAGTAGCAAATGATCATGCAGTCCACCTGATGGTAAGTGGTCACTGTCGCTCATGGACATCTGTAATCAACACATTGACACTGAAAACTTTCTCCATGCTGCCTCAATATGGCTAAACCAAAGACATTTTTTTTATTTTTTTTATTATAGTAATGAATTGATATGTTAATATGTATGTCGTCCCTGTAGCTCCGGGATCAGAATAGGGCTACGGCATCCCCTGCCTGTCGTAAGAGGCGACTAAAAGTGGCTTCCGGGGTTGCAGACGGCTAGAGTGGGAGCTCGAAGCGTTCGGTCAGGCAATCCCGGGAAGGACGGCGGTATGTGTGGTCGCATACCGTCGTAAAGACTAGACGGAGCAGTGGGCCCAGCCGCCCATCTGGGAGGAGCCATATGGGGCAGCGCGCTTAGAGGATTCCGGTTGAAGTCGTTTCGAGATCCCGGAGTACTCCTTTTCAGCGCCGAGGACGGCCACCGGGGGGGTTTTGATGCGGTAAAAAATCCCACATAACCCTGCGTCGCTCCCACGGCGTCGGGTACCTTTTGAAGGTTTCCCCCTCGAAAACAAAAAAAAATATGTATGTATATAAATGAAAGATAGTACGTCGTTTCGAAAAATATTTCAACCGACAATCAATCGGAGATTTAAGTTCGATGGGCCAGTAAGTATGAAAATCTTGAAATGTTCGTAGGATTTTTTTGCTTTGCTTGGTTGTACCCGAATAATGAGTGTTCTGTGTTAATCTCGCTTATAAACTATCTGGGTGGTATCAAATTTCAGCAAAATCCAACCAGTATTTTTGCGTAAAAAAGTAGCGTACACACATCCCCAAAAACTTTCGCCTTTATTTGAAGTAAGGAGTAAGATACGCTGTGTGTTATTCGCATCCATTCGCATTTACGACAGATCGATCTAATTGCATTTAGGATTATCAGATACGCGAACTGATGCGTTCACTCAATAAGTTTTTCGATATTCACGCATTCATTAGCCTCCGCTTGAATCTTAATCATTATTAAAAGCGAATTGTTAGTCAGACTGTCGGAATTTATGTTTTGAACCACCATACTCGTATAATATATTGCCTTATTTTAGAAATATTGGGTCAGAATATATAAAAAAAAATAGATATAAAATAACAAAAAAAAAACAAACCCGCTAAATTTCTTGCCGGATCTTCTCAGTTGAGGTCAAAAAAATTGTAACTGACAATTTGTAAGTGCTCCCGTAGGCTATACAAATAAAGATATTTCAATTCATTTCATTTCAGAGAGTAGCAACTGTTTTGAAACAACATACATGTTGCCGTACTTGTACAATAACATAAATATACATAGTTTCCATGTATGTAAAATGTAACTAAGAATTAAAAGTATGTATTAATAACAATTAAAGTGTGAATGTACATACATACTTTAAATTCATACTTATTTATGATATTCACGGAATTCCTTAACAGCTGTATATTTATAATGTGCTTCATAGTACATTCTTTCTATGAAATTGAAGCAATAAACGAACAAAGTCGGAGATCACAAGTAGGTATATAAAAGGAATTGTCCGCGAATAACACATTAAGCCGCACATAGGTCGTATCAATTAGTCGCTTGCATAACTATGAGATATAGCCACAAATAGAATGAAATGTCGCCGGGCAACTTTTTATCAATTACAATTGCAATAAACGTTCAATAATTATACCATTTGTGTAATGTCGTTATTAGCGGAGTGACATTAACACTAACAATGCGTTAGGTGCACCGTAGATAGCTGACAATTGAAGCTATTGTTCTTACGGGTTTTCATTTTTAAAACGATGAATAAATCCTATTTCCTTGTACAACCAATGTACTCGAGCATGACATTATATTCAAATGAATATCATTACATTACTTTTATAATGTACCTATAAGTAATTACTTTCCTTTTAAGTAAAAGCAATTTTTATTATATTATTATATTACAAAAGATTTATTATATTTGTGTGTGTATAACAACACACACAAATATAATAAATCTTTTGTGAACATTAAAATTCCGTCATGGAAGTCCGCGTTCTATTGCAAAGCGCCATGAGTTTACTCAAAAAAAGTTAAGCTCTTGGTGTTTTAACTACCATCAATTTGGGTAACATTGAACTGCGGTGTAACTTTGAACAAAGTTGTGAAAAAAATATATTAATTTATTACATGGAAACTTCTTGTTGTTTCAATATCGTACCTGCGTAAAATGGATTGCCAAAATGTTGTAATAGCAATGAAAGTAAAAAAAAGGTACCTGTCAATGACATAATTTTAAAAAATACCGCCTTTTCCGTAGTGAAGTTGTTGCAAGTGTTTGATGCTCCGTTTTGAAATAACAATTATAATATAAAACTTACAGTAAACAGGTATGTTTTGGTGTTTAATCTTTAAAATGTATATTGTATATTATTATTTTGAAACTGTACTATCCGTATCACATGTTGAATATTGCGTAAAACTGTTAAACTTTTGACGACGTCGAAATTGGATGTAATACGGGTAACTTTGAACGGTTCAACGTTACCTGTATCATAAAAAAATATTGTTTTCGGAGGCTCAGGGTCGCTCAGCGTGCTATGGAGAGGGTTATGCTCGGAATTTCGCTACGAGACATGATTCGCAACGATGAAATCCGTAGACGAACGAAGCTTACCGACATAGCTCTCAAAATTAGCAGGCTGAAGTGGCAATGGGCCGCCACATCGCTCGTAGGACCGATAACCGATAGGGAAGAAAGGTCCTCGAGTGGCGACCATGTTTAGGCAAAAGGAGTACCGGTCGCCCCCCTACCAGATGGACCGGTGACCTGAAGAAGACAGCGGGAAACCGTTGGATTCAGAGGACACAGGACCGGTTGGAGTGGCGCCATTTAGGGGAGGCCTATGTTATGTCCATGTTCCGTCCATCTTTTTTTTTTTTTGTTTTCGAGGGGGAAACCTTCCAAAGGTACCCGATGTTCCGTCCATCCTATGAATGGATGGAATAAATAATCAAAAAAAAACTAGTATCTTATTTTACCACCAAATTGATCGACCTTGATTCATATGGCAAGACCAAGTTGTCTATTGTATTTATATATCAAAATAAATGTATTTTTTTATAGATTTGGTTTTAATTAACAAAAATATGTTAATTAATTTTACTCAGACCTTAAAATATTCGATTAATGACGGATTTTATATCCTCAAAAAATTATATTCAAAGTTACCCAAAACTAAGGATAACTTTGAATTTGAGTTTTAGGGGTAATTGTGGATAGTTTAATTGTTTTCTCCGTAAATTTATTGTGTTAGATTAATAAACCAGCTAAAAAGGACACTATTCATTTAATAAAAACAAGGTGCAATAAATATAAAACAGATTATAATATCACAAATATTGCAAAAAATGTTCAAAGTTACCCAAATCGAGTTTACATCGTACTTCATTGTCTTTTCATTGAATTTTATCCATATTCATTAAAGAGAAAAACAAAGTACATAATTTAATTTAATAATGTATGCTCGCCTTTTCTGTAAAATTATCATTTTAGAGTAAAGTTATTATTCAATCCAAGCTGGAATACGTATGTTCATATCACGCGATACGATCTTAATCCGTCATCATCATCAGTCAAAGCGGTACCATGATGTGCAACAGAACCTAATCTACTTTACCGCCAACCTGCCGCTTTGCGTCGTACTGAAACGCCGGAGAAAATCTAAATACGCAAATAAATACACATTTATGCAGCCTTAATGCACTGCAATGAAGACATCGTGCGAGCTTATTATAGCGAGAGTCGAGAGGTGTCGTAGGCGTGTTGCAGACGGTACGACATGTGTTTGGGGTGAGTATGTGTCGCGAAGTTGCTGTGCGTACTTCTCATTGTGCGTAATTTATGTCATCAACTATTAGTGTGCCATAATTTAGGGCAATCCTGGTAGTTTTTGAATGAATGCGTCACCAACACACATACGTCCGCACAAATTTCCATTTATAATATTAAATAACACCGATTTTTTGACAAAAGTCTGATGTATAAATCATTTAATATGCGTATTTGTATTTACGTCACTAACCATAACCCTCACGACACTCGCTAACTTAGTCAAGATAATTATTCTTTTAACATACTTGCAGGGTATTTTATTACCAGACAAAATATAGTGGTACAATATTATTTTTCGCAGTTAAGGTTAACTTTAGTGGAGGTTAATATTCCAATCGCATGTCGTGGTAAGCTATTGACCTGGGTCTATTTTATTATACGTCGAATTGTTGCATAACTTGAATTCAGCAAACAAAGCAAGCAATTAAACCAATAAATACAAAACAATCCTATCCCTATCTAATCTTCATATTTATGAAGCTAGTGTCACTTGCGGCACTCGGATCCATCCTGGCCAAATATTATGCATTAACACTACACAACTTAATCATCTACGTGAATATTATAAATTATTTACCAGACGACGCTACTACCAAAAAAAAGTTGTATTAAATCGTTCGTCTGTTCCCAGCCTTACACTGTTACTATACTTCACGCTGCATACAACATGATGAATAGCTTTCTTAATAATTTATCGCTACGTATCAAATTACTCGTTGGATTGCTTGTAATTTAAAGCTCCACGGCCGATATGGAAGACAATTCGATAGTTATTAGTACTTTCACCCTTAAGAAGCTGACACACTTGCCGAGTTATACCGAACTGTGGTTTATGTGTTGTACGGGTCTGTGGCAACGGTATATTTTGAATGAATTAATTTACTTTTAAATCACGTGTTCACAGAGTTAATAAGCTATATATTAGCGTTTAGCAACGTCTAGCGACAAAACTTTAGTTGTTTGTTTTATTCTGTTGCTATTGGATCATGAGCGATTGTTTGAGCGATTTTGGCTACTTTTAGAAAGATATTTCGTTCCAACGAAATATATACTTTAAAAAAATTTATAAAAATAACCAGCTGAGTTACTTGTCGCATCTTCTCAGTTGAGGTCGTGTTCCAATCCGGTGATAGTAAGAAAAATATTGTAACTGACAATTTGTAAGTGTCCCCGTAAGCCTACACATACGAGAGAGAGAAAAAATAATGAACTTCTTATTAAATAACTTGTACACAAGTATGCATACATTAGTATATGTCTTTAGGACTATAGTATTGCAGGCATAACGTTGCAAGAAGCTCGGCGATCGCGTGTAAAGAGAATGTCTTGCACGGAAAGTTGGGAAATAACAGTTGTATCATAAATCGATCTTTCTTATAACATTCCCTTTGATTACTGCCTTTTTATATAATTAAAGTATCAAACGACTATGCAGTCCGCCTGATGGTAAGTGGTCACTGCCACCCACTGACGCCTGTAAGCAACAGAAGTTATATTTCCCGACACCGATGGACATATGTGAGTAACTTCATACAGAACGGGAGTTCTGAGTCAACCAGAAATAGGTTTACACTCCCGAGGCCTCAGAAGGTCGCCTCTTATGAAAGTGGGCCAGCAACCACACCCTTCCACCGAAACGCAAGAATTGCTTCACGCTAGAAACAGGTGTAGCGGTGGATCGTTCCCAGCCGAACAATACTCATTTTACCACCTTGCAAATGTTATCTTGTACGTTTAGATTTTATTTCTAATGAATACCCAATGAACAGGAAAAATGCGTTTTATAATGCAATTAAAATAACATACAAGTAATCACCACAAGTCTCTTATGTAACGTTATGTTGCTCATATGTTACGTAAAATGCATTGTGTACAGTCAGATTACGTTAGTGTCGAAGCAAAAAACATACCTACTTCGTATAACATTACTTGTACAACTATGCAAATCTAATATATGAAATTCTCGTGTCACAGTATTTGTTGCCATACTCCTCCGAAACGGCTTGGCCGATTTTTACCAAATTTTATATGCTTATTCAGTAGGTCTGAGAATCGGCCAACATCTACTTTTCATACCCCTTAAGGATTGTCCACCCTTAACATTTTTATTTTATTTTTTATATGGCAAAACAACGTTTGTCGGGACAGCTAGTGTTATATAAAATAGCAAACTATTCGCACTCGATCGACCTCGATCTATAAGGAAATGGAACTTTGAGAAAAAAGTCAGCGGAGTAGGTGACCTCGGCGTTGATTAGTGACTGCGTCAAATGGTATATCGAGTTAAATCCGAGAGCGGGTAATCGAGGCTGAAGGGACGGCTTCACGGTGGATTACGAGTTGACTCGCCACTGGGTCATCATTGTCACTCCCGAGACCGATCATTACATTGTTTTTTATACACGTCGACTTTTTCGACAACCGCATCCATCGGATCAAGTTCTTGTATGTAAAGGTTTCTTATATCCGCTAAAAAACGTATTTAATGGGTGGCCAGTCAAGCCGTGAAAGTATAGACTGTCAGTCTCCCCTTAATTGGAATTTCTTTGATGAAAAACATAACAACTGTTGAGTGAAATGAAACTTTCCCGATAAGAGTACTCATAGAAAAACACTACAGACCTTCGTTAGCAGATACCGTTGCAAATTAAAACTCGTTTCAAATTACAACAAACATTTCAGACGAAATTATTGTCGTAATTTAATCCGCACCTTTGACCTTAAGATCTAACCTTTTCAACAATGATAATAACAGTTATGATCTCTCATCGCACGAAGACAACTACACAGCAAAGAAACAAAACATCTCCAGTCAACTGACGCGCACATTTATTGACCTGTGGACTTCAAATCAATCGTTTCATTATAAAGCTCGACCGCTTATAAACAATAACAAGAGCGTCCGACGATTTCGCGGCGAGGTCATCGAACCCGCAACAGCTGTGAATCGAAAAATAACAGCATCCCAGAATAACCCAACTGCATCCACCACACGCGGGTTGGTTGCCTACTTTCGAAGCTTCAGTTACCGGGCCAGACGTGCCGACTAGCGCACAGCGGAGCCACCCGACGGAAGATAATTAACAACAAAATTGGCCGGAGACAGCTAGGCGTCTTACTTCTGTGGCCCGTGTTGCATTACGCCCCGCAATAATAACACACGCCGGAGCCGACACGAGGCAATTAAAAAAGAACTCGGAACGCCCGTTTCCCACACATTACTGGGTGAGCGTTGCGACTGCATTGCAATAGCAAAGATTCAGAAACGTCGGGGCAAATTGTCTAGATCGAGGTGAAAGCGCTGACACATCTCCAGTAGATGATTTACACTGTTTACCCTATAATGCCTGTAATGACGTCTGTAATGAGGCGACTGGAAAATGCAGTCGATTTGTAAGGCTAGCTGGCTCTATTAGAGACGGTATGTCACGGATAACGACGACATCAACTCCAAAGCTCATGCTCTGATTTGCATACTGCGAGCGAAAGTGTAGTGCTGAGGCGAATCGCCTCGTATTTCTAATAGCTATGCAAATATTGCAACGGTAGGAAGTAGAAACCTCGCGCATAATTTAAGCAGTTATAATTTGGCAACAATATAAAATAAACGGTAATCTTATAAAACTACTGCATCCGTCCTAGTTTTTTTTCAGCGATGCAAAACTAGTTTATGGTAATGGTTGCATTAAGAAATTTAAAACTGAATCTAATGCACTTTTAGAAATTAAAATGAAATTTTACGCTACATTCACGATCAAAACAAATTTTAGTACTAGTATAATATATTAAGAGCAATTGAATCTTTAGTGAAGGGCATATTTTGTTCGAACAAATAACCAGTGAGTCACGTGCAAACGATCTCCGAATGTTAGATAGAAACAAGAAAGGTGACAAAACTGGTCCATTTGAATATTACCCGCTCCAGTTGTATCGTCTCGCTCCCGATTGTCGTGTGAACAGCCAGCGTAAGTTCGCGTGGCGAATTGTGCTCAACTCTCTAATGTACTCGGCGAGAAGCCGTGAAAATCACACCTTTATGAACGGAAGCGATAATAAACGCCGTCAAATCAACAAACCAAACTACATCGCAAATATTGAAGAGCAAAGTGGGTCAGTGAAAAAGTGAAGTTTGTTGGTTTCGTCAAATGCACCATTTACCCAGTTCATGAGAGCGGAACCGATGTCTACGGAAGCATTGTGCCGGCACACTCCGTCCGATCCATTGTGAGGATCGTATTAGATAACGTGCTCGCGAGAGCGCGGACAAGACAATGACAACGATTTCGCATTCGAATTTGGAGAGTGAGAGCGATTTATAGGCGGTGGTACACTTGGGCGTGAAATGACGCGTGCTCTGTATGTCTTTGTGGCTATGTAAATGTAGCTATTGAAAAAATATACACTTAGATTTTAAAGGTATTTTAAGGTCACCCAATATAGTCTCCAAAAAGTTATCTAGATTTCAATGCACTTATCTCATATGTAAAGCAAAGAATGAGGAAAAAAGCAGTTTATTGTAGCAGTTAATGATCGGTTCGTTCGTCAGTCAGGTTAGTAGTTATCACTTGTAGATACACATCGATTTAATTGACTATCACATCGGGAGTTGCAATGGATACCTGAGCTGCTCTTTTATCAATACAATTGTATTCAATTACAACACAATTCAACACGGACGAGTAATTAAATGCAGACAGTAGGCCGGCGTTCTCCGATAGAATCTATTGCGCGTGAGACCGCGAGACCGCCGATCTACGGCCCGCCATACACGGACTGTTCGAGCAATTACCCCGTTATCAAAATACACAGGGACCGCTCTTGCAGTCAGAGTCAACAGCTTGAAGCTGCCATTGATATCTCGAGCAGTTAGCAATTTCAATTTTAATTCAAATCAGTAGCATCAAGGATTTTGAAGAAGCTGCGAATATAACTTCGCGAGAGCCTTGTATGCCTTGACCGCTTGATCGCACGATGAAATTTCACCAAGCTGCCAACCGGCCGAAGCAGTAGCAGCTGCTCGAGGGATTCGTGTATGTACGTACGAAGAAATCTGAAGTTTACTATGCAGTCGCAGATTGAAGCGGTCGATACTGGCTACTTCAAGCTGCCCGTGTATGGCCGGCCTATAGAATCTCGCACCGCTTCTTGCCCGTGTATTCAGATGGACGCCGTTCGCACGCTCTCTACGGTTATTTTCGGTTCGTCACGAGAGTCACTTCGTAACATATCACCGCTCTTCGATACCACGTAGTCGTCCCCGATGCAACACGTCCGCCATTGATACCATTTTACCGCGGTCCCCCGACAATATACCGTTTTATTCGTTACGGGCTTGTCTACGTAGTTCTCCTAGACGAGACGTTTTACTTCTTACTATTACATATAATCCTTCATGCCGTACGTTACCATATTATTTTTTTAACAAAAGTGTATTGTTTGCCAATGTACATATTTCTGTATGATATATAGAGTTAACCTAGTCATATGGAAATAGCCGCAAAAATATATTCAAGTAATATTTGTGACGCATATGAACGTCAGCGCCTAAGGTTAGAAGCACCCCTTGGAAGCGTTTGACAATTAAATATATTTGACAAGTAAAAACATTAGCCTTGAATTAGCCGCGTTTTCGAAATTGGTGCTTACATTTCCTACTTCTGATGTACAACCAAAAAAAATGTCATTAAAGAAATTTGGATAATAATTTATATGTAGTAAATTTGTTCTTTATATGTAGAAAATATTGTTGTACTCGCGTTGACTGGACATGATATTTTACAACAAATCGGATTACCTCGTCCGCTATGCATTAGAATGGGGGAATTGTAGCGCGAATCGAGATGATTTACGATTCAATAACTGTTGACATCGAACGGCCGGCTTTTTACTGCAAAATAATCCTTACAAATGGCGACACTTCGCCGTTATCGGCACGATGTTTTGTAATCTGTGAAATATATTTACGACATTATTATATTAATGGATATTACTTTTCCAATCTGAATTATACTTGTCTAATAAACTAATCAGGATTAAGTATATTTTATCACTACATAGTATAAAACAAAGTAGCTTCCCGCTGTCTGACACTATGTATGCTTAGATCTTTAAAACTACGCTACGGATTTTTTTAATAGATAGAGTGATTCAAGAGGAAGTTTTATAATACAGGCATAATATAGGCAGTAACTGCACTGCGTATAGGCAGTATTGCAAATGTGAAAATTTGTGAGGATGCATGTGTGTTTGTTACGCTTTCATGCAAAAACTGCTGATCGGAATTCACTGAAATCTGCGCACAGATAGTTCACGATCTAGTTTAACTCGTAAGACTCGTAAGATACTCGTTGCCAAGGTAAAGACCGAAGCAAGCGGAGCCGGAGGAAAGAAGCTAGTTACTCATATATGCTTTGATATACAGTAATACCCCGAACTTACGCGATAGGTGGACTGATTGATAACCGCGTAAGTCGAAACTACCTAAGTCGGGGTACAAGAAATACCCCGTCTTACTATTTCACACTTAGTTTATTTAATAGTGTAGAATAGTAAGGCTATGTAAACCATAATATAGAGATTGTGTGACGCAGCTGGCACTCGATAAAAGACAAATTGAGGAGATTTGAAAACCGCGTAACTCCGTGTCCGCGTAAGTCGAGGTATTACTGTACATATTATTTAAGTAAAAAAAGTATTTTACTCCCAAATGTGAAAATCAAATACATTTAGTGTTACGTTTTGGTATTACCAAGAATGCTCATCATAAGGATGTTGTTATAAAGTGTAGGTTTATAAATCGTTCACTGTCAAAACATCATTTGATCTGAACACGTAATTTTATATTCCGCTGCTGGCACTAGCAAAAAATATAACGCGATAAATGTTCATTAAAGGATTGACGTGTGAATGGCGTATTGAGTTACTTCGCCTTATTTGAATACGTAAGGAGTACCCTTGGGAGCGTCGATCGTATATTGTGTACAATTTAATCCTTTTCACATATAAAATGTATACTTGTAGATACAGCGAGGTACAATTAGTGGATCGACAGATGTGTTCACGTATGAGAACTTAAAGGTTTTTAAGAATCGAATACTAAATGAGAGTTCGTTTAGACTTTTTTTATATACTAATTTAATTAACAACAGTGAGTGGGTTTTCCATCAAACGTTCTTCTGCCTATGGACATCTGTATTAGACGAAACAGAAAAAAAATGTACATGAAATCAGTCATTGCTTTATCATTCCTATGAACCATGTTGTAGGGATTTTTTACATATTTATATTATGCTTCGAGTCAATTTGTATTTACAGATAATTATTCGAAATGATAACAATAAATCCAAACTGAAAATATTTTGCTTCTTATCTATCGATCGGTCTAAGTGTAAATGGAAAATCTAAGCTTATCGCGAGCTATTACATACATAATCTATAGCTAATCTAAAATACAGCACTTCTAATAATCCAGCTATTAATATTTCACCACGCATAGTACGATGAGAATAAAAGGAACCCAATGCCAAATTTGCATTTTATGGAACAAAATTTGTATTGGCTTTTTGAGGATTCCTTAAAGCACTCAGTTATTAAAGGAACGTAACATTCATGTTTTACCCTTGCCTAGTACGAAATCATCACTTTTTAATTCGCTAGACGATAAATTTTTTAGCGAAATTTCGAGTTGGATTGTTGTCGTTCACACCGTGATATATCACGTTAGGTTCAAAGTGTCCAAGCATACGTGTGCGAGTGGTACACCCACGCCACAGCGCGCCGCGATGAGTTACGAACTGTGAATCACGATCGAGGAGCCTGGAAGCCCATAACCCACCATTAACCTGTTCACGGGTTCACACGCTCGAACGGCTGTTGCTTAACAGTGTATAAATCAGTGGTTCAGTTCCAGTTAATGCAGGGAAGCGGTCGATTCAACGGTTCGCTTTTAGTCCTGTCAGTGGCCCATTAGAGCTAGGTGGGAGCAGGTGAACGTGGGTGCCACAATAACGCTAACGAACGACCCATTGCTGACATTTTTTTGTAATGATCCAGGAAGCTTAACTGCTGCAATTTATTCTGATGCTTTCAGCACTCGTCGCTTCGAATTAGGACTTCTGAGACGTGGGTGCTATAGACACATAAATACTTTGGACATTTGTGTGTCCGTCACAGGACACAAATATAAACTCAACATTTAGTTGTCTGCTTGTGAACTACAATAAAATTCCATGCGTAAGACACATTTTATCGTTCCTCCAAAGAATGACGCAGAGTTTTGCCAAAAAGGAAGGATCAGTATGCCCTTAAAGATTATTTCATCATACTAAAGACCGTATTTTAGATTCTGGGATATAGTTATATCCTAACATTGAAAGGTGTGACAAACTAGTTAAGCAATTAGTCCATCGTTTCACAATAGATAAACATTAAAGGTAATATGGAACCAATTTTCTGACGCATCAGTAGCTCTTAAAACGTTTAAACGGATAAAATCAAACTTAAACATGCACTTACAACTATCAGCGCATGAAACTCGCTCATAAAGGGACACGTCAGTGAGGAGAAAACGTAGGATTATGAAAAAGAAAGATCCGACAATGATGAGTTCCGCGATACAAAAGATTGTGAAGCGTCATGCGAGACACAATGGAGAGAGCGGGCCGATGCGGGCATCATGCATTACTAATCATGGTCGCATGCGTCCCGTAACTATCTCAGTTGGTTCTATTTTTTTTTTGATTGAAGTAGCGAACGAGCATGCAGTCCACCTGAGGGTAAACACTGTAAGCAACTTTATATACAACAGGGATCCTGTCTGAAGTCAATCAGATGCATTGCTGCTGAAGCCTAAGATGGTCGTCTCGTATAAAAGTGAGCCGGCAATCACACCCTTCCACCGAAACGCAAGAACTGCTTCATGCTAGATTGAAGTGTGGCGGTGATATCTCCCGGTCCACCTACACTGTTTCCACCACCTGTTAAAATGTTGACGCGACGACAGGCATAGAACGCTTCTGATACTGTACCCTTAGTACGAATTTGTTATGTTTCCTCAAAACAAGCATTATTACGCCTTAAACTACACGTTAAATATAGAAATAGCAAGAAATTTCATAATCCCTTTAATAATACAATAATTCGTCTTTGTTAAATGCTGTTAATAATTGGCATAATAATATAGTATCCAAAATTTACCAAAATTCAAGTAAAGATTGTACGCCACCACATCAGTGTTGCGTCGAATCTGTCCTTGGCTAAAATTGCACACATCTGTTCAAACAATCTACATGTATCATCAATATTACATTATAACTATTTCGTGTCACGAGACGAAATACATCGCAAAAAAGTAATCACTGGTATATACCTACTGTGTAGTTTAACATTTGCGTAAAACACCAAATGTCACATTGGGAATAAACGATTTTCTAACGAAATTGTTAATCTGCAGTATGCATTTAATTAATGTATAGAGGAAAAGATTTTGTATGACGCAGACGAGCCAAATGGACTGGCCCGAGAGCAACGTCATGCTTACTTTTCTTTGTTAGAAGATTAAATAAATAAATCACCTTTAAAATTTTCCTTTCCATGCAGTTAATGAAATAAATTTGTGGACTGATTCCACAGACTTGCGGATTATAGGTGCTGGACAAACGAAAATGTTGTTACGATTCCGCCTTGTAGAATGTAGTTTAGTTAAGTCTAATAGGCGAAAGAATTAATGAACAAAAAATAAAATATCTTATTGTTTCAGATATTCAAAATAAACATAGTCTAACTATCTGTCTAGACTGCGCTAGAACCGCCACCTTACCGGATTCTATCTTTTAATAAATGCATTTCCCTACATGCTATATAGTATGAAGGACGTATAAACCCGTCAATGAGAAAGAAAAATGTTTGTCAGAAAGAAAAGTAGGCTCTTTCATACAATAATTGGCAGACGGATAGCTTATAACCTAGATTACCACTCTTTACCCCTGATAAATGTGATCAAAGCTGTCAAGGTCACGGGAATAATCAACACATATCAAAAAAGATATCCACGAGTGACGGTAACAACTTACCACTCATCATTCACCCGTTTCAATGACACAAAAGAACAAAAATCGCGAACGACGCTACGGTGTCGTCGGGGTCGAGTCCCGATACGACTACGTCTCGATTGTCGCAATTACATGACTTGGCGAAGCGATAATTTAGCGTCATTACTCTCGTGTGCGGTACATTTGTGTCGTGTACGTGGTGGCGGTGAAGAATGTGATGTTCTATAAATGGGCATTCATGATGTATCAATTGGTACTAAAATATAACGACCACATTATCTATGGAGTTGAATTTTCATCAAGGTGAAAGCGGTCGCTAAGTCAATACTTGTTTTTTTGCTGTGAAATCAACATGTGACCTCAAACATAATTTCAGTTCTACCACAAGTTGGACAAATGCGTTGCTACGCGTGATGACTGAATACGAATGACTCGTATAAGACTTCGATATGAGTCAGTCCCAAATCCTTAAATTCCAAGAAAAATGCGCTTAACTGCTGTTATGGAGAATCGTGTGGCGTCAATTACTCCGGATGTTACAAAGAGATATACTACCTTCAAATTTGTTTCATGAAATGTAACAGGAAAATAATGTTTCAAATAGTTTTCTACAAGACATCCGCATCTCCTTATCGCCAGTCTTGACAGCTGACAAAGAGATCGCATCGACGTGCATCCACGCAATTTTTTATGCATCTAAACATCTCTCTGAATGACATGAATAGGAACTCGCACTAGGTAATACTGAGATTGTACCAACGGAACACTTTAGTTTTAGTTTTATTATTTTCCTCTTCACTTCTTGGGAGTGTTGTCAAAACGTGACTTGTGAATGAACATGCAAATTTTATGTTCAAGAATTTTTGATGTAATAAAAAATTTACTAGACTTTTATTAAGCTCTTACATTCTCATCACTGCCTACGTAAAAGGAATACTTAAAAACACATATACGAGTATGTAAAAACGTGATAAAATGCTTATCATAATTGAAGACTTAGTTTCGGAGGATACATTACTTATAAACTCAATTTTATTCTCTTCATAATTATATTATGTTTAGACAAAATAAAAATCTTTACTGTTAAATCTTTCTAAAAATAAAAACGACGTGATAAAAATACTTGTCATTTGCCACAGAAACACACATTTCACGACATTGACTAATAGTGTGTCCTTACGTAGCACCCGTCTGAGTCACTTTTATGGATTAAATTGCAAAATTATTATAATACGGGGTACGCATGTTACGGTCAGGAAAGTGGAACACGACGTGGTTTAGAGATTAGACTGGAGAAACGTGATTATACGTCGCAAAATTGTACCGCTCGTGATACCCACCGCATCGACGGGCACAGCATTAGCAGTCAAAAGTCCTTTCATCAGATGATCTGTCCGTTGGTTGCGAACAACAATGGCCAAGACATCGGCGGAGTGCATCACAAAGAAGAACAAAGGTACACGAGAAACGAGACATTGTGCAGTTGAGAGCGAAAATAATCTAAAATCACGAAGATTATGAGATGGAAGCATACAAACGATAAGTAAGAGCGAAGTGCGAAGTTTATTAATGTGACGACGGATCCGAATAGGCCGCAACACGTACGGTTAGCGGATGGTCGTGGTGCGCGAACGCATTCGTCTCACTTTCACACTTTCACTGGTTCATCGCCCCATGCAGCGCCCGCGCCTCGCCGCAACAATGCCACCGATGTTGCAAAATTGATTACCCAACACACACGTCATCGACTCGCCGCGCGTTTGTACAATCGACGTTAGAAAACACCCAACGGTCCCGATGACACATTGAAAACGGGCAATGAATATTATAATGTAAATCAAATCAAAACATTCAATAAACGAGTCAGACAGTCTCTTTTACCATACGAAGATGAATAATAAATAATGAATACGATCAGAGAAGAGCATCGTTTATGGTAGGTACTAAAGTGGTTGCAGATATGAAGCTTACGCGACCGAATTGTGAATCGTTACGAGTTTAATGCTTATAACAGTACACGGTACGCGCGTGATGGCCGCGATATGAATTGGGATTTCAGAAAAACAAAGAATATGACATCGACTGCGAATGACGGCCGGACAATGCATCCGTGGCGAAACTATCGACCAATCAACGGTAAAAAAATAAAACAATGACTAAGAACAAATTGAAGCGCAGATAACGAGACACAATTGAAAATAATACGAATCCTTTGCAGCGTATGCATGGTGAAGGAACCCATGGAGTTGTAATTATGTTGTAAAATTAGTCGCATTGGGGTCCAATTATATTCAGCATTTATATGGTGAAACAGCACAAAAAAAGGAACACACAAAGACATGATGTCCATATTATAGCCTAGGCGTCGCTAGCGGCACAATAGCCGTAAGTCAAATTAAAGGAGTTCGTATTTTTAAAAGCGGACTTTAAATACGTATACGGGTTGCAAAATAGCGTGCTTAATTACTGTGCCCCTCTTGATGACATAGCGTGATTATATTTAGCCCAGTTACTTTCAGCATACATAACTACCGAGCGGTGAACGTCTTGTTTAAGCCAATTAAGTGGTTTTTGTTCGTAAAATAGTATGGAAGTAGAAGCCGTTTAACATTTTTATAACGAATATGATAAATTAACGGCCGTAGTAAATACTCATTTTACGCATTCTACAGCAATGGTGACACTTTGAGAATGTATCACATTAATTTCGTAATTTCAAAAATTTATTTGATTGGTTTACTTGTGTAAACTGAATATCGCTTTCACGATGCCGATCTAAAGTGGTGAACATCAAAATCATTACACAGAACCCACATTTCAACTTAAACGTTGAACAAAAATGATAAATCGATACATTCGATCGTTCGAACTGTCATACGGCGTGAGTCAGGTCACCTCAGACGTGAGGCTTGAATATATTCCACCGCATCTCGTATGCGGTGGACTCGTGTTAATTCAAGGTCCCCGGGTCCCTTCGGTGCAAACACACCGGTTCGCCTCCAAACTTACAAGTTCCAGAGTGCACTTACATACATATGGGCGTACAAAAAAGACAAGTGCTATGAGGAAGAGCGCCCGACTTGTTTCAAGGTGAGATGAGGTTACTGTTGAGACAGTTCCAACGAGCGTGTACGATCTCGATTTTTTTTCTCTGGCATCGTGTGAGAATTAATAATATCGGCCGGCAGATGAATTTTTTCATACAACTAGCGCTGAATGTTGATAATAATGAACACGTTAATATTCGCATGACAAGCTCTTGGTTCAAAGATTTACTTACAAGAGAAGTAAATTAAGCGAAAAACGAAATTTGTAGGTTATATAACATTTTTTAAACGTAAAAACGCATCTTATAATCATAATTTAGACTAGGTATAGGTAGTCTAAATTATGATTATAAGATGCGTTTTTGCGCGTAGATTTGAACCCGACGTACTATATAAAAGCCTTCTACGCTCACAAATCTTATTAGGATTTTCTCTTATATCCTGAGTAAACCACTCAAACGGATTGTCAAAATACACATTGCACAATCCAGTTCATTTGACATACCATTCATTGGATCCTTCGCTTTTAACTCCTCACACATAACACAAAGACAAATAATAACAAAACCAATACACTTGGTCATGGTCATGCTTAGACAGCTAGAATATCTGAAGCCCTTTCTCTTTGCAGATACCTACATGTATTAAAGACTATGAATGTAGTTCAAACCGAGAAAGGCCTTAGAAAGTATATCGCTACATTATCTAAGCTCGCGTTACGCATTGAAAACGCTTTCGTTGCATCTGAATCGGTTTTAACTTTCAATTGCATTGTGTCGGTACATTTGTTAAAGTAAAGGACTTCGTGAGTCATTATTATGAACAAAGAATTAATATAGACTAAGTACCAAGTATGAAATAATCCGCCACGATTTTTATTAAATGAAGATTATTGAAACTGCTAATGCACTTACAAGTAGGTAATATCGTAACGGTAAATGAATATTATAGTTGGGTATTAAAAAAATCCTATATAAAATAAACGTATAAGCAAATTATAAGCGTATTAGCAAACAAACAAAATCAATTTAATGAGGGATTGTGTATTGTGTGTGTTTTTATATACTACGTAATGTATATTTATAATCATACACATAAATATTACACATAAATAACTGTAAAGTTGACCAAATAATAAACTAAATATGAAGTAAAACTAAAAATGTAAGGACTGTCACAAAATAGTATCGCTCAATATTTGCAGTACTGCTAGGTCGTGTAATCGCCACTGATCGTGTCGTTGCCTAAAACGACAAATGTTCACCACGAACTGCCACCGGTTTTGTTTCTGAAGTGCAACTTTCACTCTTAAAAACCACCGATACTCCGAACGATTTGTCACTTTCTTCAAACACGAGCAAAACTTGCAACGGAAAGAAATCCGCGACGACAACGTGGGAGTTGATATTTTTTGGATTGCTTTGTTTATGAAGCCCTAAAGAGAGAACGAAAGGAATTGAGTTCAAAATTTCGGTAAATTGAGTTATATCTTCTAATTGTTTATCATCATGCGAATTAAAAAGTGACGGTTTCCTGCTAAGAAAAGCAAAAACTTTTACGTGCCTTCAATAAATAATCGCACTATTTAATCTTTCCATACTACGAACACGATTTTGCTAATAAAAAACAAACGTTACTATTAGGTTTATTTACCCATTATTACCCGACATATAAACATTTTTACCGGACTGTGTTAAAGAAGGGTAATGTTTTTGAGCATATGTATGTATGTATGTATTTAGATGTACTTGTAAGTTTGTCCATTTCTTTGGCGGCAAACATTGGCGATGCATTGTAACATATCATTGGAATCGACTCAGTTGTGAGGGTGACATATACTACATAATATTTAAATATGGCGGCCGCGGCCAGAGAACAATGGAGGGAGAAGGATGTTTTTTTATTATCAAAACAATATGGTTATCAAATGAAAGCTAGTAAATAGACCATTACAAAATTATATAGGTATAACACATTTATGTTACTATTTTGACCCAAACTTCTAAAAAGGGTAAAACTTAATAAATTATATAAAAAAAATGCTGACTAAAAACTTTAGTTTTCGGAATCGGGTTTTTTTTTTGTAATAGTATATAGTTATTCTCACCATGCGATGTTTTCCTTTAATCTGTATATATAAAAATGACATATGAATGATGTGTGGATATATTTATGAGATCGTTCAACTCGAACACCGTTTGATCGATCTTCGTATATATTTTTATCTCATTGAGGAGATTTTACGCAATTCATTTTCCTTTAGCTGGCTATTTAACTGATCTCAATGAACTTCACACGAAGGAATTTGCAACCAGAAGCTTATTATTTGCAACTGTATCCAAATATAACATCAAAAGTTATTGAATCACACTTACCAACATTATGTAAATTAATTATTTACTGATGCTTAAAAGTACTATTTTACGTTATATTTTTTTATCTGATTGAAGTAGCAAACTAGCAAGCAGTCCACCTGATGGTAAGTGGTCACTGCCGGCCATGGACATCTGTAAGCAACTTCAAACAGAACATGGGTTCTACCCGAAGTTAATCAGAGATGCGTCACCACTCCCTGGTCGCAAACGCAACCCTTCCATTGAAACGCAAGAAATGTTTAGCGCTAAAAATATGCGTAGCTGTGGTACTTCCCTATAAACAATAACTTTTCTCGTTTTCATTAATTTCATTTAATTAAAAGACAAATCTGTAATCTTAACTTCGATATATACTTAACATTTAAAGTAACTTTCTTTTTCTGTTGACATCATAACAAAACCACGAACAATTTACATCGTGCAGACGTTTAAATATCCGAAACGAATATCTCAATAAGGGAACCGAATATCTCCATAGCGTCGTCGGGGATAGCAACGATTTATAAGCCATTGATAGCTTGATGCCTTAATACGTTGGCGGATAGTAATATTATGCAAACACCTCTTTTGTTGCCACCGATGCCGGAACAATGGCGGTGGGCTGTCGAATAAACGCATTGTGCCAAATCCGGCATTGGAATGATCTCTTTGTAACGGGAAAACAATAACCCCCCTTGGAGGTCTATTCTGCGATTAAAAACAGAGTTTCGGATGCGACCGAAATTATATTTGGGATACGGCCACGGTAAAACTAATGTCAATTTTTTTTTCCACTGGATTAGGAATCTGTATATATAATAAACCCGTTGACTAGTTAATTACGTTAATTTTTGTGTAACTCGTGAATTAAACGTCTGAATTAGACATCCCTGTCTATTACGAAATACTTCGTGTCCTTCAACATTCAGAAGTGGATCGATCAGTTATTTGAAGGATCATAGGAGAAATTTCAGAGACTTGACGGATTCAATTGAGTCATAAACCGTAATCTATCGCAGTTCTATGGTGCTCTAAACAACCAGATGTTGGAGATGATACTGTCCTGGCAAAAGGAATAAAAAACAAAGAGTAAAAACTATTTACTCATCCACGCAGATGTTCGTAAAGATACCTAAACAGGAACTTCGGACGAAATCCGTATTTCCATCCGAAACTCCGGACAAATCTACATACTTATTTCGTGCGTACAGAGTAGCCCTCCACTTATAGATAGGTAGAATAAAGCGCGGTGAGTCACGCGTTAATCATCTTTAATGCGGTTTATTGTTGTGCGCTACACATATAGATATCGAGGGGACCGTTTAATGTAACGACCTATAAATAATATAAACGTAAACAAACTATCCGTTTACATTTCAATCGATTTGGAAACTGCTTCGTGTCTTGGTTTCATTACAAATATGATTGACCTTCTCGTCGTGACGCATCAATAACTATAACAATGGTAACTACCTTATAGTCGTCTTTTCTCTGTCTCAGTGATGCAGTGCCCAACACTGGGACAGAGAAAGGTTCTCTTCTCAGCGAACAGACACTGGCAAAGTGTGAATTGATTATAACACTTACTGCACACCAGTATAAACAGACCGGGTCTTACCACCAGAGAGCTACTTCTTCAAAACGATTTCTTGTTAGAGAACGGCAGATTTACCTAAGGACAAAGCACTTTTATAAACCTCAGCGGTATTAAACTCAGTTTAATGTATTTAATAAACCTACAAATAATTTCAGAATTTCCCACACCTAACGTGTGGATTAATTTCAAACTTACAATTTTAATCGACTTCCTTGGTACCACTTCGCAACTCATACGCGTAAGCAATAAATCATTCTATCCACATACAAATACATAAGTATATAGGATTTTCATATTTTAATTAAGCCCGAGGCACGCATGCCTCCCCTAGGTATTCCGTGTTTAATTCCTAGCCGGGACTAATATTTGCGTGCCGGCCGGGAATTTGTTAGGGTGGGTGCTATTCGTGTCTAAAATTACGTTGGCCGCTCTCGTATCCAGGGCATTCCGGGATAATAACCTATGTTTAATATGTAACGTACGAATTATATTATTCATGAAACAATTCGCGTGTTGTGGAATAATTTTCAAGTTTCATTTGTACGTTTGTGTGTATCTGAAATAAATACAGCGGTAGGTAAAACCAGTATTTTTTTTTTTTTTTTTTTTAATTAATACCATGAATGTACTGTTCTCTTGTTGTTCACATATTGGAGGTCATTTTGAGATTCTAAAAGGTAAAGCTGTGATGTTCATGGGAATATTGCATTCCAGCAAACTGCTATTTGATACTGTTTGCTGGATGAAACATAGATCCCATCAAATATTCATATGTACATGAGAGTGTATGTATTTTATATTTATATATGTAGTTGTGAGTTATATTAAAAATATAATAGATATATAGTAGTTTTTAAATTATGTTATTATTGGATTAACACTGGTTTCGCTGTTATTTATTTTCTTTAAATTATTTATTATTATTTTGCAAAATTTCTCGAATGAAGCAATTGTGGTCTCCTTTTTTAAAAGTTCAATTATCGAAAAAGGTGATATGTCTACGTGTGCACAGAGGGCCTCGTGTTCTTGTCTCCATCTATCAAAGATGGCACAAGTTTGAAGAAGGTGATCTATTGTTTGAGGCGTGAAGCCGTCGCATGGGCAGGTGTTGTCCGAAATGATTTTGAAGCGATTTAAGTATGACTTAGTGTAGCTATGGCCTGTCAAGATTTGGGTGAATTGGAATGAAATGTTCACGTTTTTGAATAGCTCGCGGATGTCCGTTAACTTTGGCAGTAATAGTTTGGTGTGTTGGCCCGTGTCCGAGCTTCGATACCGTTCCTGCCAGGCCTCCCGATTTTCCGCACGGACTCTATGTTTTACATATGATATGGGGAAATGGGCGTAGTCAGGTTTTTTATGTAACCGAGCGGCGCTGTTAGCAGCAGAATCCGCTACCTCATTTCCTTCGGTCCCAACATGGGCCTTAACCCAGGAAATATCTATTTTGTGTGTGTTTCGATGTAAGTATATAGTTTGGTGTATTTTGACGACTAGTGGATGAGTGTTACTTCTATTTTGAATAGCGTGTATGGATGACAGTGAATCGGTGTGTATGTGTGTTTTGTAATAACTATTTTCCGTGGCCCAGCGACAAGCTCTCCAGATGGCATATAGCTCAGCCTGGAAGACGCTGCAGCTGCTGTGTAATTTAAATTTCTTAGTGACACTGTTCAAACCTGTGCTGGCGGGAGAGTAACATACGAATGCAGCACCAACCGCCCCGTTCTCCTGCTTGCTACCATCGGTGTAGATACTGCATGATAGTGATCCGTCAGTAATCTCCACGCTCTGCTCATTGGATGCGGCTACGGTATTGATGGACACTCTGCTTGCGGGGTGAAGGAGTTCTGCAACTGGTGTAGGTTTCTCGAGTTCAACATTTTTCGGTAGGTATGTGGTTTTGCCAGTGAGTCTTACTTGTTCTAATGTATGAACTTCGCGAATTGCAAGGTCTAGAGGCGTGAATTGAGCCAGTGCAAGAGCTGCTGTAGTAGATACAGTCCGAAAACCCCTAATCACCTTAATGGCAAATCCTCTTTGCACGCTAAGTAAAGATTTTTTAATGCATCTTTTATTTATCACATGTCCCCAGATGCCGGCAGCGTAAGTGACAATTGGTTGGATAACGCGTTGGTATATAGTTTGTACGTTCTCGGGATGGGCGCCCCAGGTTGGTCGAGCATAGATGCATAGTTTGTTGAAGATTCGCATTGCCTTCCCGAGAACGTATCGAACGTGGCGACCAAACAGCAGCTTTTCGTCCAAAATCACACCGAGGAGTTTAATTTCGCTACTAAATTTTAGAATTTGGCCATCCATCGCCACTCTGGCAGCCTTGGCACCGGGAGTAAAAGCTATCATTTGTGTCTTCCCGGGTCCAAACTCTAGTTTTACACTACGGCCCCATGCTACTATTGTTTGTAAGGCAGAGAGTGCAGTTTCTTGCAGACACCCCACCTTATCCGCAGAAACCACCAGCAACACATCGTCGGCGTAAGCCTGGATGTGACATCCAGCTGGGAGCGGCGTGCTCAGTAACTCGTCCAGGATGGTATTCCACAAGACAGGGCCGCATACGGATCCCTGGATGCATCCCTTAGACATTTTGCGGCTGACCCGCGCTCCAGCGTGATCTAATATCACCGTTCTGTCGCGTACGTAGTTGGTGATGAGTCCGTAGATGTTTTTAGGGCACCCAATACGCCTAAGCTGGTGAAATAGCGCCGGCCACCATGCATTATCGAATGCTGCACGGATATCCAGAGATATTGCCAGCACCTGTTGCCGATTGGACTTTGCCCGCCGAACTGTTTCCACAGCGTTATGGATGGCATCAACGGTTCCAGTTTGCTCCTTAAAACCAAATTGGGACGAGTTTGATTTTCCTTGGACTGATGCCCTGTGCATTACTCTCTTCGTGAAAAGTTTTTCCAGTAGTTTTCCAAACACGGGCAGCAGGCCTATCGGTCGGAACGCATTGAACGAGGTGTAGTCATTTTTACCGGGTTTTGGGATCACTTTCACGTACGCGATTTTCCACTGATAAGGGAAGTACTGTATTTCGAGACACCGGTTCATGATGTCTGTCATCAGTTTGGGGTAAGCAGCTGCAAATCGATAACAGACATCCGAAGTGAGGTAGTCGAGCCCCGGTGCCTTCTTCGGGTTCATAAGCTTAAGGTGTTCCAGTACTTCCTCTTCGCTGAAAGGGAGATCATCCTCAGCATCCGGTAGCTCCTCAGAGTGCGATCGTAATTGTTGATGTCGAGGGTCAGTGTCCGGTAAGTCCTCAGGAAAAAAATGCTGTAACAAGGCCGCTGCAGTTTCGGTTGCGTCTGTCGTAAATTTATTTCCCATTAGCAAAGTAGCAGGTGGTCGCCTGGGCGCAGCGGCTTTCAAAAGTCGATTTGTGAGTGACCAAACGTTCTCTTTATTTTGCAGTTCACAGAATGCGCGGAAACTCTTGGTGGATTCAGCGCGCAGAGCCTCCGCGTACTGGGTCTTTATAGCGTTTTGCTCCTCAATGAGGTCGGTCAATGGGAGTCTCCGTTTCTTGGCGTTATGTAAACGGCGATGACCATCCACCACCCGCCTTTTTAGAGCCTCGAGACTATCATCCCACCAGGGCGGTTTATTATTGTAGCCAGAGCCTCTCCTAACCGGCATAGATGTTCTGCATGCCCTCTGTATGAGTGACGTTATGTCACTCACAATCGACTCAATGTCCGCCGCATTTGTACCTCGTATGTCATAGTCCAAGATATTTGATCTAGTCATAAGGGTGTGCATGGTGTCGTCGAAGGCTGACCAATTGGCCTTTTCTGTCCTATATAAGAAAGTAGAGGTAGAGGTGGAGTCAGTACGTCGGTTAGTAGCGTTGGTTGTTTGAAGAGTATAAGTGATAGCGTTATGTTGAGAGGAAGGACAGATATCCAGATTGACTTTCCAATTATTAATAGAGTTGTGATTGGAGGCCAAGGTTAAATCAATTATTGACGACCTCTCCCTTCCGTGGGTGATAGTTTCGAACGTTGGAGTGTTTCCCAGGTTACAAAATGACAGGTTATTGCTATAAGCCATTTCCATCACGGCCGACCCCCTGGCATTCGCCCGTTCACTTCCCCATATCGGGTGCCACCCATTAAAATCTCCCCCAATCAGTCGATGAGCTCCGTCTGTGGCTTTAAGAAAATAATCCAAACGTTCCAAAGTGTTATTCAAGTCTTGTTTCGGCTCTATATATACTGACGCGATGTATGTTTTCCTGTTGCCAGTTGCGAGTTGGATCACACACAAGTTGGGTGTGGAATATTGGGAGAACCCCATAACTGTGCCGCATTCTGGCTTTGTGAGTATACACGCTTTAACGCGCCCCCCACTGGAAAACTGATGAACATTAATCCCCGAGATGCTTCGAACCTCGTCTCCGGCACCCACATAGGGTTCCGAGATAATAGCAATACCATATTGCCCAGCCATAAAAGAAACAAGTAATTCGTGGAAACTGTGTTTGGATCTGTCTGTGTTACCCTGGATGATATGTATGGGCCTAGTTAGATCCATAATCGATGCGGTTATTAATGCGGTTGATCATGGATCGCAGTCTGGGACAGCTTGTAGAAGTGGCTTTATGGCTGGTGCTTTCGGTGGTGTTAAATTTTTCATTATACTTGACGCAGTTGATACATTTGCTCACGGGGTTAGCTTTATGTGGGCAGTCGGCGGCGAGATGGGAAGATTCGGCGCAGTGCGCGCAGTATTTATGCTCCGAGGGGCAGTTGGCTTGGAGGTGACCGAAGGATAGGCAGTTGTAGCATTGGACGAAAGGTGAAAACTCGTCCACATGAACCCTCTGATGGTCAACGCAGACGCGTTCCAACTTCAGTATTTTTCTCCAGAGGCGTGGTTGCGCGACGATGACAGCGTTGTAGAGGGTAGGGTTCCTGTTCTTACGTAGAAAGCGAACGCGTATGTCTCCTTCCCCCTCAACGAGATCCGAGAGCTCTCTGTTTTGCTGGAGAATGATGTCCACCAGCTCTTCGGACGGAACATCATTCGAGATACCTTTTATAATAATCATAGGCAAGATTGAACGTGCCGGCTCCGCGCTTACATCCTTAGCGTCGCTCAAACGTTTTAGGGTATCGTCTCTCTCCTCTCTGCTGTTAAACTCCACCCTGAGCTTATTATTAGATACGGCCTGAACGCGTGTGGGTGCAAAACCAGAGTTCCTAAATGAAATGCTGCGTCTCCAGGCCTCAATTGCATCCTGTTTTGATTTAGCTTGTTTGGGGGTTACAATTAATGCCGGTTTTGTAGCCGGAAGTTCGGCGCATCGATCAAATTGCGCGTCAGGTCTGCCAGCCGAGGCTGCAACTTGGGCGTACGAGGGGCGACCACCAGATGTATGCAGCGTGCGAGGTACTTGTTGTTGCTTGGAAAACTTTTGCAATTCCTCTCGCACGCAAGCAACAATCTCCCGTTTCAGCCCCTCGGAAGCCAAAGGGGCAGCGGTAGTGGCGGAGGCAGTACCAGAGACCGGGGCTATCAGATTTAGATAGATAGATAGATAGATAAAACATTTATTTCATAACTTGTGATACAACACAAAATACATATACAAAACATAGAACAAAAGTTGGTGCATACAAAAAACAAACACAAAACAACAAAAAAGTAAAAAAGAAGAAAAAAATAAAAAAATAAAAATAAAGAGAAAGTATTAAAATTGTTTATCTATAATCTAAATAAAATGTGTTGCAGCAAAAGTACATGAAACAGGCACCGGAGCTCAGTAGAAGCTGAGATTGAACCCAGCACTGATTTTCAGTCCGGACCATTTCCGAACGCAGCTCGGAAGGCACCTGTTGAATCTGACGTACAGACGTCAGTTTCAACAAGTGTCAAACTAAAAACAAAATAAAATCTTTTCCGACTTCTACCCATTATTATTAATCTTTTGTTATAAGCAAGACAAAATGCAAGGATGGGAACTATTTAAAAAGGAAGTGAAGTGAAATGGGTAAAAAGGATGGCTGTAATGTGCAGTAAAATCAAAGTGATGAAGATCAATTGCTATATGTGTGCGATTATTGCAGGAACAACGCCACTCGTTTATTAGCTATAAATAGTAGGTAAGTGGAGCAACAGGTTAATATGTTATTATTTATTGTGCATGAATAGATGACTACAACAAGTATAAGTTAGAAATTATCTAGGCATCAAAAATCTCAGTGGCTTTTGTTATCTCATCTGCGGCTACGCAGATCAGGCGCTTGTTCACAACGGAAACATATTTTCCTTCGTAAACCTTGGTATTTATTAGGTCGGTGAGCCCGCGGACAGCTTCCTGATACTGCTGGGTGGTCTTAATATCGGCCGCTTTGTAAGGCAGCTCAGGTGGTGGCTCGGATTTTGGCGACATTGTAAACAGTGAGTTCTAACAAAAATCGGGTTACTGTAGGAAATCGAACTTGTCTACCTAAGCGATAAAACAGAGGGAGGGTGGGCGGTCTTTCGAAACCCGTTAATCGGGAATAACTCAGGAACTACTAATCGGATTTTATTGGGGGTGATATTAAATGAAAGGGTTCTGCAAGACGCAGCTATTGAATTTAAATTGGAAGCAATCGGTGCACAGACCGCGAAAAATTTTTAACCGAAAGTGATGGGAATAGTTAGGGTTCAATAAGATGTTTCACTGGTGTAAAAACTATCAAAGTCGGCTGACAGACGACCGAGATATAATGAATTCAAAATTATAAGAAGTTTGGTAAAACCAGTATAGGATGAACGGGAAGGTACCAAAGTCACACTTATATCTAATGTGAAACAGTTCTTGCATTTAGGTGGAAGGGTGTTATTGTCGGCACACTGTTGTATGAGGCGACCATTTTAGTCCTCGTGAGTAGCAACCGCATCTGTGATTGTCTCTGAATAGAATCTTTGTTCTATGTCAAGTTGCTTACAAATGTCCATGGGAGTAAGTGACCACATATATCAGGTGGACTGCATGTTTGTTTGTTAATTATTTCAATGGAGTAAAAAATACACCACCAGCATTTGTATTTCAGAAATATGGATATATGTAGATGTTGCGGTTATGTTGCCGAAGACAAATCAATCAAAGTAGCTATTTCCATCTTCAAATTCCATGCCTTTCGGTTTATCGTGGTACCTCAAGTTATCAATCGTACTTAGTACAATTACAAAATAGTTTTTACAAAATCTCCTTAAAATAAATGAAAAAAAAAAACAATTCTTATTATGATGACCGTTTTTCAACTGCGGAGGATGACAGATAAACAAATTACAGCGAATAAGCTAATTGCGCGAGGGATTGACAAACAGTTCTGATAATTATGAATTAATAAGACGTGCGATCAGGTTAAACGTGGCTCCGGTAGCCTCAATCGCAAGATTAATGTTTCTTTAGACGCGATTCGAGAAAAAGAACACGTGTTGCGTGTATATATAACATAATTATATATATAGTATATTATATAGTATATTATATATATATTATATATAATATATTTTTTTTGACTCAATGTTATGATCGACTTGAGGAAAATGTTGATGTCAGGTCATGGGGTTTATCTTACACTTTTTTTCGGTCTAGCTCCATTCCCCCTCTTTAGAACCCCATTTGAGACGTTATGTAAGAAATTGTAGGCTGCATAACGCATAGGTAACGCTGTAAAGAAATTGAAGACAAACAGAAGTTTTTAAATAATATATAGAAGTAGCAAATGAGCACGGAGTCCACTTGACTGGTGGACTGCATGTGCCTTTCGTATGCGGCAAATACTGCTACTGTCGTCCAAAGATATCACCAACCTAGACAGGATTAGAAGGCTACCTGAGTTTGGCCACAGATGCTGTGCTACCTCTCGAACACTCGACTGGAACGCCTAGGGTAAATATGTGTTCCTAACCACACTTTTTGAACTCTGGTTTGAGCAGTATTGCTTTACAGCGCTATTATTCGACACTGAAAACTATTGCTGTGATACCTTAGAATTCGATCCATTAGTACACACTAAACACTAAAGAAAGTACATTTATTTCACATACCCCATTTAACTATTTAATATGTATATGCGTTCATTAGTAAATAAACCAGGTATTAAAATTTTCTTGTTACTCTACCTATTTTTTAAGTCGGTAGTTGCATCATATCAAAGTGTAGACGATCCCTTATAAAGCATCAAGGGGCCGCGGGCGGTCCGAAATAAATATTTGATCGCTTCGTAACTGTTTTATTGAAAATATATTGTTATGACTTTAAAACAAGTTCATAAAAATGGGAAAGCTACTCACGAGACACTTAAACATGAGTTACTTTAAAATATTTATACTCTGATAAAGTACTGTTAGCATTTCTTGTTATCGTTTACAATTATGCGTAAAGCTCTATTCACATTTGCAGATATTTTTTTATCACATCGAAGTAGCAAACGAGTATGCAGTCTATCTGATGGTAAGTGGTCACTGCCTCCCATGGATATCTGTAAGCAACATCATATAGTACAAGGGTTCTATCTGAAGTCAGTCACAGATGCGTTGCTGCCCCCGAGGACTAAGATGGTCGCCTCATGTAAAAATGAACCGGCAACCATATGAAATATACAAATTAAAATATTATTACACACATTATCCACGGACGTATTCACATCTAGCGTACGTAAACGGAGCGCATCCGCGCACTTGAAGGCGGCCATCGGCCATCATTTTCGAAATGTGAATGTGACGACGAATGTCTTTAATTTTAACTACGTTTTTCCTACGGTTGCCCGGTTCTGTCAAGTCTACCACGTTTATGAGTATGCTGTGTGATAATGTAGGTCGTTGTTTTTATCAAATGTATAGTTATAATTTACCTTCTTGGCCTTTACAGCTTCATCGAATTTCTTATGACGAGCCTAGCGTGGCACAAGTAAACTATGGGCTGGAAGGGAGGAATAGTTTTGGTTCCCGTTTCAGGATTCCTCGACACTAGATCAAAAACCATGTGGCGTCTTCACTCGTCGGCGATTTGCAAATGGGTAAATACGAAGAGTTGCACGTTTACTGTGTGTGATACACTATGTGCATGCCACTTAGAATATTTACATGTGAACAGAGCTTTAGGTTGACAATATTTCGTTTCCGAGAAGAAAATAGTACGATTTTATTTAGTTGACATAAAACAGTAGGTAATTTAAGTGTCGTATAACGTACGTATAACTTGCGTATTTATATATGATGAATCATGAGACAGATATTGGTCAACGACTTTTATGGACCTTTAAATAATGTCTTTTGAATACACTTAGTAAACAACTTATATGTTACAATGATAATGTTTACATTTCTGGGACAATATTTATCAGTAAGCCAATCAATCAACCTTTACGCTAATCAGACACAACTTCATTTTTTATAGTTATGTGTCAAGTTGCTTTTGTCAAGATATTATCAAGTTTTTAACCTCCGCGCAAAGAGGGGTGCTATATTTCTAACGAGTTTAGCTATATGTGTATGTGACACCAAAGCTTACAAACAGGGAACTACTTGAAAGCGATTTAGATTTGAAATCGAGTGTTTGTTTAAACTATGTAAAGTCTGACCAACCGTTTGAAAATAGTAATCTCTCAAGATAACCCTGTATTAACTAACAACATATTGATTGACTTAGATGAAGTAGCATATTCCAATTAAATTTAGTAACACTGCAATAGTAAGATAACATTTACATTACAACAGACAGACAAGAACAACAAACGGAAATAAATAAATTTGGCACTGAAATATTTATATAAAGAGTTATGAAATCAATCAAACGTTCTTTTTTATCTGACTGAAGTAGCAAACGAGCATGCAGTCCACCTGATGGTAAGTGGTCACTGCCGCTCATGGACATCCGTAATCAACTTCATACAGAAAATGGGTTCTATCTGAAGTCAATCACAGATGCGTTGGTACTCCCGAGGACTATGATGGTCGCCTCATATAAAAGTGTGCCGGCAACCACACCCTTCCATCGAAACGCAAGAAATGCTTCACGCTAGAAACAGCTTATGTTTAACGTCATTTTATACCGTGGAGGTCCATAAAAAAATATTTCCTCAATATTGGAGCGTCTACGTACGTAACTAATCTAACGTAACAATCTCAAATGGCTTACAAAATGGAGTCCACAACACATAGATATAGGTACCTATTTTGTAACTAAATCAATCCCAACCAAAAGTTACCAGCTAGTCAGATATATTCCGAAATTATTCTCAAAATATTATCTTTATACTTTCGGAGCTCCTTTATACCTGTATAAACACGCGTCAGATACTATTCAGTAGTATGTACCTACCTCCGATAGTACAGTTCAAAACAGTCCCCGCAACTAGCGACATGAACTCGACGTAATCGTAACTGATTAATCGTGCAACAACCCCGAGAGACAAACATCACAAAGATGTTCCCTTCACACAAATAAACGTATGACTTCGTTTTAAAATGGAACTTCATTACTCACGACGACGGCTCGCGACGTGACGGCGTGTCGTGTCGTAACAATGTCGTATGAACAAAACAGTACTCTGTACTTCAACGTGTTTTGACATTTAGGACTTAAGGAGTGGATTTTTTACAGTAAATATTTAAAACAAGAAAAGTATGTAGACTATTGGAATGTTATATTTTTTGGCTTAGTCTTTATTATGCATCTAATTTTCACACCAGGGAGGGATCAGACTTTAAGGGAGTAGTTAGTGTAAAGATAAATCCAAGTCTTTGGGAGTCGTACGTCTCGTCCCGCTACTGCAAACTTGGACAAAGGGTGATGATTGTTTTTCGTTTATCTGATAAACTGTCAGTTTCATGTGCAGAGGTCTGTTGCGAAGTAACTTTTATTCTAATTATACGGATTTACGGAAATGACGTGTGAAATTACGAACTATAATATATCAAAATCGACTAGAGTGTAGAACACACAAAATTTCCTACTGTCAAGTGATCGGTAGTCAACAAACTCCGTGGTCTTACTAATATTATAAAGGCGAAAGTTTGCGAGGATGTCATTACGTTTGTTAATCTTTTACTTGAAAACTACTGGTCGGATTTCACCGGAATTTGTCACTTCGATACTCATTAGTGTGGTGAACGTGACCGGAGCGGAGGGAGTCGAACATCCTAGTACATCGTAATCGTACACACCAAACGTCCGTGAACGACTTAGCCGTCCGACGATAATTGCGTAAGAGGCGTACGTAACGAGGGCTTAATTGGAATGCGTCCCAATTAATGGACGGAACGGAATGGAACTGAGCGTCGGGTTCCCTTGAGCGGTACCAATTTGGAACTGGAGCGTCGTCGGTTCCCGGGTGAACGGCCGTCGGCCGGTGAAAGTCGCTTGTATATGGGTCACGTGGTCGTTTACCCTCCAGGTGGGATCGGGCAGGGACGGCCGAAACAACGGACGTACGAGATACGTGTCCGACGGAATTGAGAGAAACGTGAGCGGTTTCCCATTTCCTACTTACCGAGTGTTATTTTGTACGGAAAAGTTTTGACTTATGTGATTTTATTGTGTGGATTTGTTAATATTACAATGTTAATGCGGGTTATTAAATTAGTGTACTGACATCAGGTCAGGACCAATTAAGGTCTGGAAGTCTTCATATGGTTATGTTATTTTTTTTACAGAGCTCAGGCTTACCTATCTACATAATGTTTTCTTTGTGTCTTAACAATATATTATTATCTGTATAATGTTTTTAAAGCAGGTGCTTGCGATTAGAAACCCGATTAGAAATTTAGATCGTGACATTTAAAAATTTATACCTTTAGGCTATGACAAATCCAAATATAATATTAAGAAAATAAAAAAATCTTTGCAATATAGCTACCTCCATTATCAAGGCACCAGGAGGTTATAGGTCTGAGAAGGCTATTTTCAGAACTGTTATAAAAGCCATCAAGAAAATTCCACATTTCGAGTGAAATTCCATGGAAAGTACATAGTAACAAAAGCGGCTAAAAATGCGACCGTTATCTGAACAGGTCACCCGCACCCTATAAGGATTACTTTATAGAAAGGAAGGCGCGAAAGGAAACGATTGTGGCTTCCTTGAAAGGTGATATAATTCTAGGTGAATTTACGCAAAACAGATTGCCTTTTAACAGTTAAGATTAGATAAACCTAAAATAAACGAAAATTTTCTGCTTAGTCTAAGTGAAGTGAATTCTCCTGAACTTATCGACTAAAGTGTAAACAAATTTAAAAAAGGAAACTGCAATCATTGAAATAAATTAAATAAAACAGTTATTGCTTTTATACATATATTGGATTATGCACATTAGCAACCATGTGCTTTTGGTGTTTAAATTTAGTCGGCGTTTCAATGTATTAGAGAAAAATACAAAACGAGGTCTTACATGAGTTCAAACATAAACGTATTTAACTAATTACAAATAATATGGAATTTGAATAAACAACTTTCACCAACTCAACTGGAAACCCTTACGTTGATTTACTTCATCCTTTATCATTACAAATTTCTATACCGTTTAATAATATAAGAATAATATAAGAAACAATAAATCCTCCTCGACTCCTTAATGTTCACCGAAGCGATTCAAATTAATTATTTCGAGATTAACATAAGATACATGCTGGGGGAACAAGTGATAAAAACCAAAAAATATGTAAAAGCCATGGTGTAAGTTTATCTGATAAATTAATATTCCAGAGGGCTGGCTGCGTGTCAATAACCTTGAATTTTATAATTGTTTCATTGGAATTAGATATAAAATAATCAAGTTTCATATTCCATAGTAATTTCACATTAAAGTAGTAAATGAGCATGCATTACCATGTTAAGTGTTAGCTGCCGCCCCCATGGGCGTCAATACATCTGCAAGCGAATTCATACAACACAGGGTTTCTATCTGAAGTCAATCACAGATGCGTTGCTACTCCAAAGACAACAACTAGAGCTACTACTAGTCATATATCTCACCGCAAACTAATCACAGGCTATTAATCTGAAAACAATATAACACGACATTAAGCAGTTTTAATTTAATAATACGGTAAACACGCCCATATATGCAGTAAATACATATTACGTGTACGTAAATAACACAGTTTAAGGGATGAGTAATACAAATCTACTTGATAACCGTAACGTACAAAACAAAGCAACAATTAGAACAATTAGTTTCACCTAACAACGCGGACTTCATTACGTGGCCATGATAATGACACATCGTACTGTTAATTTATAGCATCAACTAGGGTTATATAACTAAATTGTTAGTGTCGTGCGCAGTATCTACCTAATTAATGCTTATATAATCTGGACAATATTTATAGAGGAATTGTACTTGGCTTCTATAGAATTTTCCTTATGTAAAATTAAGAGTATAGCTCGTGATGATTAAATAATACAATTGATGTGCTATTATTACAAGCCACTGAAATACCAATTCTAATTTGTGAATCTCGGCTATAGGTGATGGTAATATCATCATGGTTGAAAATATTTAGAGCCCTAAATCTTTAAACGCTACCCTGTGTAGCGTTTATATATTGGCCTCTTTTAGAATTGCCTTCAGGCCTTCTCCAATCTTGAAAGAAAACCCATACTCTGACAAGGAAAAATAAAGGTTAGTGACCATAAAAATTGTCACAAAATATTTTTTGATATGCGCCCAATTCAAGCTTCGTTAAAATCTTTCTGTACGGTCGCTTATTCGATTTGCAAATCAACATTGATCTTGTGTGTTCCGTTTCAAGATCATCCTTTATTCAAATAAACGCTACATGCATGCACTTATGAATGTGTTAATGTGTTGACCTCAGTACCTTTACTATAGAATTATTATGATTCCTCAAGACAAGAATTGTTCTTGTTTTCGATAATTTTAAGTTGTGACCGAAAATCAAAAGTAAGCGAGCAATGTACATTGAATGAAGTTAAGTAAAATGCTTGTTTTGAGAAACATAATAAACTCGTAGGTACTGTTAACGTGTTTAACTCTGGCAACCACAAAAATATCTGATCCCAAACATAATCGATGCATGCGGTGTGTCTGTTACGATTGTTGATAAGTTACAACGAACGGATGAAATAAAACATAGAAAGTGAGTAGGAGTAATACTAAGAATTTAGAATAAGTAGGTACATACATAGGGATGTTTGACGTAAACATAATTTATGACATGTTAATGGAATGATAAATTGTATTATTGCAATAAGGTTAAAAAATAAATAGTAACTCAATTATATAGCTTGTTATAGGAAATATAATGATACAGATATCGTGGTGGATTATGCTTCATGCCTTCCTAGGGTACGTAGGTAAGGAGGATAAAACATTGAAAGTATTGAAGCAATAGATAACGTGAGACATCATTATGAAAAGATTCATAATGTACTTAAAAATACAAGACTTCTAGGAAACGGTTCCCTGACTGCATGCACGATTCGTATTTCTTCATTCGAACCGTCCAACTAAGCCAGCCACGGAATGACAGCGGTAAGTGTGGTCGCTTACCGTCGTAAAGTCCAGAGGAATCGGTAGGCCCAGCCATTCATCTGAGTGGAGCCAGATGAGGTAACGCGCTCAGAAGACTCCGGTTGTGTTCCTTGGGAGATCCCGGAGTTCTCTTCGCAACGCCAAGGACGGCCAACGGTAGGGTTTTAATGCGGTAAAAATTTCACTTAACGCATCTCTCCCACGACGGCGTAAAGGTTTACCCCTCGATAACAACAAAATTGGTCCATCTTCACAATAATATGTTTCTTTGAAGATAATCTTACAATATGCGACAGCAACATTGAATTTAATTCTTATTAATGATACAAGCACAGCGATCTTTCTTGATGACCTATTAAAGCGTCTACTCGAATTTCGAGCTCCTTAATGTGTTTTATAAAACCATTAATCGCATATGATAACAATCGTATAACATTCATCACAAATGTGGTTATAATTATTTTTACTCATCTTTATTTCTCCAAGACATATTTCATTCACACCGCTTTTGTAAATTAGGAATAAGTAAATTTGGAAATATAATGACATTTATAGACGAGAGTGGTGAGCAAAGTATGGAACTAATGGATTCTTTGTTTAAAGTTAGGCCACGATTTCACAAAGCATTTCAATGAATTGACAATGAATTTTTTTAAGATTAATAACTTAATACGTACTTTAATTCAAATATTCTGATCAAGTCAAGGACAAAATAAATGTCACTAAAAGATAACAACCGCAATAGATTGGCAATCAGGTTGCAAGCACAATAATGGGCAAAGAGTTTAAATACACTTTCTTGGATTTCAACGTGCCGATAGTCTGGGAGTCTCCTCATTCAACAGATATAAACCGTTCATGAATTTTCAATGTTCTATAATACACATTGTAAAAAGATAGTGTGGTAATATCAGGCACTGAGTACGTCCCTTATTACTTTTAAAGAAATGCGAAATTTTTAAAATAAGTCACAGTATACTTTTATCGTTTTCCATTTGGATTATGAATAGCTTAAAACGCTTTCAACACTCATAGCCCCACAGTAGGAATTTTCTCCAGTGTCGTGGGTGCCATGGACAAACACAAAGACGTATACACAAACACCCAGACCCAGAACAAGAATCTAAACTCATCATTCAGATAACTGTTTGGCCGGGAATCGAACCCGGGACCCACTGTGTGCCAGACCGCTGCGCCACGCAGGTCGTCAATAGCTTTTAGTAGTTATGTGTTTCAGAATAACTTGGTTTTGGGAAGAGGCTTTTTTGTCGATAAACGAGAGATAACTCTAAAACGCTATAACTATGTAACGAATTGATGATAGCGCGGAGTAAAAAGCAGTTACGGAAATACCCGTTTCCATTCTTAATTTCCAACAATTACAACAAATAAAAGTAACTGATTGTTCTAAGACAACTCGAAATTATTTGTTTAATTAAAGGGCACCAGCGTTCATTGAAACCCGTTAGTTTAATTAATAGCGTCTTTAAAATTTGTGGGATGGCTAGAGAAACAAACAAAAAATATTTTACATATAAATCCGTTTACCGTTTCAAAGAGAAGAATTTGTTAGCACTCAGAATACTATTTTCACAGTGATTATAATGAACATTTATATCATGAACGAATAAAAAAAATTCTATAGTGGCGTCTTAATCAGCAATCATGGCACAGAATTTATTTAAATGAGAATTGATTACAATAGGATCCAAAAGTTGAATAAAATATACTGTTGCTATGACTACTAGTATGACCGTTGATATACACAAGATGATATCACGAAGAATCCAATACAAAGCGTCTTAAATTAAATACACCAAGTAAAAGTACACGCGTAACTTGAACCGTCCGCTAACCGCTTCATATTTACAGGGCCTCAAGGACACGACGACAGACTTTCACCTCCCACGAGTTTCCTACAAGAGAAAGTCAGTGAGCCCTTTCGAGCCTGTTTTTTCTATATCCTCCGTCCTCGGCTCTTCGAAAATTGTGCAACGACCGAGGCGTGTAAGTGCGGTCTGGTAATTTTTTACTTCGAGATATAGGTTGTCCAATTAAAATGTTGAAAGTAGGTAGGCATGGACGCGTAAACGGAATTTTATTATTGTATGACAAACATGATTGAGATAAAATGTAGAAGATAACTAAAATTATGCCAGCCGCCAACAAAAACAACAATGATTAATGGCAAGACGTCTAAATAAGGATCGATAAACGATTAACACTATCAACAATATCGCGGATATATAAAAATCATAATGATTTTATTGGTGTTGTCAGTTGACTTTTATATAAAAGATATTGCAGTATATTCATAACTTTAGAAATCAGAATTTTATTTATTATATATTTGTCCTACAGGATAGATGCCCACAGCGGATTTGGGACAATAAGGGCTAAGTCTATTGAAATTTATTTAAGCGACATATAGAGTGTTATCGATGCAGTGACTTAAACACTGATAAAAAACCAGTATTTTCAAAATGCGTTAATGCATGAGGAGAAACAGTTTTACATCAAGATCGAGATAATATTAAACATTCGATACGCGCAGGTAAGGACCGCGATCAATTCGAAGGTAGGAAATAAAAAAAAACCCAACGGGCAGGATCATCGAAAAGGACAGATGTGTGATCAGAAGTGACTGATAAATAAAATACTGAACGAGATATCGGAAAGGATTCAAATGGCCGCTCACGAAGGCCTCCCTCTCGAATCTCGATAAGGACGGGCCGGTCGACGATGATATTCAGTTTGTTAGAAGCAAAGGTAAATTCCATCATTATGTAATATCATTGTAGTATTCAATCATTATGGACCGCAATATCAATTAAATTGATTTGATTTGACATATTAATTTCATGTTTCGATACTTGCAGACGTCTTTTCGAATCATGCGTATATAAAAGTGTGAGTTAAAACTGTTTGAACATATGCTATTGTTCATGATTAAGGTAAAAGTATTATGCTTGAAACTTAAATTGACTTTAAAACTAGTGCCTTTAAGATGCCTTATAATTTTGCCAATGCAATAAGTTAATGATGGTGTCATTGGTGTAAAATATGGGGCAAATATATTTAGATTCATGAGACCATCTATATTTACCATAAAAATATATTTATTAACCGTCCCAAGCTTCAACAGAGCAAGTTCAAACCATTCACGAGATCTTATTCAGATGAAGAAAATTGTGAGAAAGTTAATAATAGAATTATAAACTACATCGAAGTAGAAAGCGGTAACTTGGCAGCTAACCGCGAACCTTGGGAAATTGATTTTCCATTGCGGATTAACAAAGAGAATATAAAAGCGGTTTTATACTGTTTTAGTATTAAACCGAGACGAGTTTCTATTTATTTCAACTACTAGCGACTGCATGCGACTTCTGTCGAGTTTATAAAAATAGATTGATAGTAATTTTCTCAGCATTGGGCATTAACAGGTGCATAAAATTAAATTAAAAATAACTAGCCAAGTGCGAATCGGTCTCGCGCTTCGGTTCCGTGTGTTCCGAGTTTGTTTTTCATAGTGTTTGTACGAATTACATAGTTATATAATTCGGTATATCTCAAAAACTGTCAGCCGTATTTTGGTCAAACCAATTTTCGTTGACATTTTTCTTTGATATTTTACAACATACGTTTTATTCATGTTTTTCACTCTCTTAGTTTGAAAGTTAGAGGGGAGGGAGGGTTTGAAAGGGGTTATCTCTCAAACAATCGACTTTGAGAAAAAATGGTTTTAGAAACCTCAATGTTATTTTTGAAGACCTTTTCATGGACAGCACCTACCTGCAGGTAAGATGTTTTTTTAGTTTCAGTCTCATTTACGGGGAGCCCCCCTAAATAATTTTTATTTGTGTACATAATTCGGAAAGCGGTTTACAGAATACATTTACCCAGCAAGTTTCGACTATGTAGTCTTAATAGGTTCCGAATCTGTCTGTCTGTGTGTCACAACCACTTTGGCCGTGACATACAGACAAACAGACGGACAGACAGACATGACGAAACTATAAAGGTTCAGATTTTTGCCATTCGGCTACGGAACCCTAATAGAAGCTCATATGAATTTCTTAACAATCAAAAGAACGATGATATCGTAGACGAAGGATATATCGCTAGTATTAAAACTAAGGATGAACACAATAAAAAAAGCAAAACATACGTGCTTATTTGCTAAAAGTAGACCTACGCCTTTATTTCCAATACGATACCTAAAAAGAGAAGCAACCAGTAATGATTAGTTATGATGAGGTTGATTTTAATTTGCAACTTGTGTGTATAGCAAATGAGACATCTCCTGCACTTAAATGTCATTTTGTCGGGACTAGTTGCGTGCAAATTATTGGCAGTTTGTGAAAAATACTGACACGCGTTTCAATTGTGCACGCGTAAATGGCGGTTTATTCAATTTTGAAATCATACGTAATGGCCGAGGACGCGTAACTAAGTACCGGGGACTCTAATGCTAGTGTAGGGTCCATCCAGTTTTCTGTCTCTGCTGGGACGATAAATAACTTAATACGATAAATCAACACAGGTAAAACAGCAGTGCCGATAAAACTTGACTTGGCGATTTAAAACCTGATATAATCAAAGGATTATGTGTTATTTAGTGTTGTACGATCATTCTGATTCGTATAAAATTTATAGCTACCTCCGATATTCAACTTTTATCCTTTGAACGGGATCACTTCACATGTTTTTATGAGTAGATATATTAAAAAAGTAGCTTTAGTGTATTTTTTTTTTACAATAACTACTTTTTATTAAAAACTGTGTACTTTTTACAGGTGTCAGTGTAGTTCGACCGGGGAAGCACCACCGCCACACCTATTTCTAGCGTGAAACATTTTTTGCGTTTCGATGGAAGGGCGTGGTCTACGATCGTAGCAACGCGTCGGGAGTAGCAACGCATCTGTGATTAACTTCAGATAGAACCCATGTTCTATTTGAAGTTGCTTACACATGTTCATGGGCGACAGTGACCACGTACCATCAGGTGGGCTGCATGCTCATTTGCTACTTCAATCAGTTAAAAAAAATGATATTTCAAGAAGTTACGGTGATATTGGATTGTGACAAGACTGATACTGCGATTAAGTTACGTACGCCACATCCAGACTTATTTAATTACTTTGTCACGTCTAACAGATAGAAATCTAGCCAAGAACACGTTGTAATAAATATGAACATATAAACGAGTGATATCTGATTAGTCACAGTTAGCAATAACAGCAAGCAAGGATAATAAATTGTAATAAAGACAAGTATCAAGTAGTCAGGAAGTGGAGCGGAGTTAGTTGTCAGCCACGCTGCGGGCGGAGCTCACAACTCCGAGGAACATTTCTCATTTAACACCTTGTTACAGTAATGCCACAAGCGAACTAGTTTTATACAGGGTGGCAGGTTAAATAAGGGACTTATCGCAACAGGATGTTCAATATTCGTTTCTTATTAAATAAAATGTTGCTAATTTTGATAGGAACATCCATCTACATTATTGATAAACAGCGAGCGCGATTTCTGTGCCCTTAGGAGTTTATTAAGTTTCTTCTAAACAATTTGTACGAGCTATTGCACGTACACGTGACTATTATACGTATGTAAGTGCTTTACTTGCACACATGTAAACATTTTCATTCATATGAATATCATTTTATAGTAAGCATTTTTACGTGTCCTATATTAATATATCAGTGTTAAACTAGCATTCATTGGGTTAGGTTTTCGTACGCTACCTTTCCCCCTAAACTGTTACCTTAGTTCCTAATACTTAGTGAACGGTACACAACTACTACATTTTGGCCTATACACGCTTCAGTATTCGTTTTCGGCCATAATTTGCAATGTACTTTGGAATAATGGGCGAACACAATAATATTTTGTTCGAGGAAACCTAATAAACTCGTACGAAGGGTCCTAATCATGTGGGAATCCAAGTGTGTAAGAATCAATGCCACACTCGATGGAATAGCGAAGTTTGTGCCATGGTTTCAGTACGTGGCACAATTTTTATTACGCGTTTATCTATATATATAAAAGCGAAAGGTCACTCACTCATCACGAAATCTCAGAAACTACAAGTGCTAGGAGTTTCAAATTTTGCATGCGGGTTATTTTAAGGACGTAAGTGCTCACTAAGAAGGGATTTTATGAAATTCAATCCCTAAGAGGGTGAAATGGGAGGGTGAAGTTTGTTTAGATTTTTTCAATTCTAGACTTAGAAGAATGAAAATAGGTACATATGTTCTCGATTACAATTAAAATGATCTGTGTTGTTAAAATAAATAAAATTCTCTTTTAAAGAGGTAAAATGGGTGGGTAAATTTTGTATCGAAATTTTCCAATTTCTGGACTTAGTAGTATGTATCCCAAGGTGTCGTGATTTGCGCGGGAAAAACTTTGTGATAGTTTGTTGTATACCTATTACTTAGTGTCTTTTTCTTTAGTGGTTTTTAATCACCTGTGGCGTTGAATTATTATTAGTTTGGATTTGTCCACCTTTGAACCAACCACTGTACAATTCCACATCGACGCCATAAAATTTAATAACAGAAAGGAAATTGTCTTCTGGTATTGAAAGCGAAAAAGATTAAAGTAATAACAGATTCAAAGAAAACTTCTCCGCTACGAAAATGGCATAATCGACTTTTCCCTTGTTCTTTTATAAACGTAGATACTTAAATCCGGAGTGCCATCTAAGCTTTTTATTAAAAGAAAATTACTTTTTATTACGAACTTTTGTATTACACTTTTTTTGATAAAATATAGGTTGTGTTTCATAAAAATCGGTTGAAATTCATTTCTTCCTTTCTTTTTCCCAGTTGCTAAATATTTAATTTGAATTTTAATATATAAGAGCTTAATGTCAAAAGGATATCTTCAATATTTCAAGAAAGAGCAAGAAAGCAGGGTCAATAAAAAGTACGGATAAAATATTCGAATTTGAATAAATAATACGACCGGAATCGAGGGTACTTAACTTAATTGGGTCTACAATATTGTCGATTGCTTCGGAATTTTCGACTCACCGGGATAAAGAAGAAAAAGTTCCGCTTACCTGTAAAGAAAGAAAACATTAATATGATGGACAAATAATTAAATTCAATAATATACTCCCGTAATAAGTTTAAGGCCAAAAGCCTTACGATGTAAATGAACTGAAAAGAGCTCAAGTTTTGATATGAAATCTTAGTGAACATATTATTGTGAGAAGTTGTTTATTATTTAATAACAGATAGAAGATGAGATGATAAGTGCAGCTTACACTACGTTGTTAAAGTTTTATTTAGTATCTTACGGAATGCAGAACATTGCCAAGATTTCATTTCTTTATTCATTAAAAAACATTTACTAGTAAAATCTCTACTTTTTACAAGTATTTACTCTTCTGATAGTGCGTATCCATGATTTCAGAAAAACCATCATCTTGTATCCTAACGTGCATCATGTCTAACTTCCACCAATTCGCACTTGGCCAGCGCGGTGAACTATGGCCTAAAACTCTCTCATTCTGAGAGAAGATCCGTGCCCAGCAGTGGGAGAATAATCGGTTGACGATTTTATTGATGTTGTGTCAAATCATAACATGTTGTGGAATTTATAAACTATACCTTTTTTCAGATAAATTTACTTTTTAGGATATTATTTTGAAACTACACGTGTGCTTTTTATTCATACGTTTTGATCCTGCAATAAAAATATTTTCATTTCACAGATCCGACTCTTAACGCTTGATAAACCATCAAATGACTAACAAACCATCAAATGACTGACAAACGTGTCGTAATAATTTACTCAATATTTTTAACTTCTTCGAAAACGAATATAATGATATCGTTTACTTACTTTATTGTCTCTAAACATAAAAGTTATCATTTAATAGACGATTACAACATAAATTTACAACAAGCATACTTTAGCACATCTGCGTACAACGAGTAACAAGCGATAAAAGTATTTCCTCACTATTAAATACACGGTTTACTACATACGGTGCAATAAAAGTTATCTATCTAAACAATATTTAATGCGGTTCGATTTACGAGTATGTACAAATTTATGGTAAGTGCATCATCGAGCTGGTTAAGATCATCCGTAGGGAGCGCTGCCCACTCAATTTCAGGACTAAAGGTACTTCTGCTTACGTTACCATAAAAGTTTCTTGAGAAAAGTCTATCTGCACTTAATCTCACCTTATTAATAATGAAAAAGGAAATGCGAATGTTTGTGGGGTGTCTGCGTTTGTTATTTTTTTTACGTAAAACCACTATTAGGATTTACCTAAAATTCGGCATATACATAGTTTATGATCTTGATTAACACATAGGATACGCAAATGTACACCGGGGAAGAGCCCGAAAGGGGCATCGCTCTCGGAGGGCTCCGGTTGTTTTCCGTTGAAGATCCCGGAGTCCTCCACGTAGCGCTGAGGACGACCATCTTTACTGCGGTTAAAATTCCACATAACCCGCCGTTGCTCCCACAGCGTCGGGTACCTTTTGAAGGTTTCCCCCTCGATAACAAAAAAAAGGATACTCAGTACCGTGATAAACGTGAACGAAGCGGAAGAATCCGCAGAAATAACCTAGTTCCCGATACAAGATATCGTATGAGTTAGCCAAAATAGTAGAATTAAAGCGTTCCTCTTGTTAAACGTGACCTCATCTGAAAGTGTTTTATTTATGGGATAAAACAGTTGAGGTGAGAAAATTGTTTGTCACCGATGAAGTGAGAGTGGAGCATAATCCCAAAGACTGCGTATTCGAGACGTGCAATAAATTGTATATTTGGGTAAATCCACATAAGTATCAACGTGTAGTTCTAAACGCTTTTGATAAATAAATATACTATATATTATATTGATCGTAGGCGATAAGTACTTACTTAAAATGTATACGACACTTACAATTCTTAGTGATAGCCTAATGGTTGAAACTCGCCCTCTCGATCGGGAGGTCCGGGGTTCAAACCCAGGCACGCACCACTGATTCATGTGCGTATTAGAAATTAACTATCACTGCTTTTCGGTGAAGGAAAACATCGTGAGGAAACCTACACACCCGAGAGTTCTTAAAAAAAAAGTTCTCGGAGGTGTATGAAGTCCACCAATTGGAACTAGGCCAGCGCGGCGGACTATGGCCTATAACTCTCTCATTCTGAGAGAAGACCCGTGCCCAACAGTGGGACAATAGTGGGTTGACGACGACATGCGTGTATACATCGTACATAACAACGGGCACTTCACCAGAAACAATTCCTATGGTCTGGCGAACAATTAGCCATCATTAACACGTCTCTTCGCGTTACAGCTGACTCACGGTACACTTTTGTCATCGCTAAATCGATCGGAATAGCCTCCAATAGTTATTATTCACAGTCGATTAATGATTTGTCTCTTGCTCAATAAATAATACATAATCGTTTACAGATTCTAGATGTAAATTTTTAACGTAACCACGGATGTCGTTTTGTATTCATCGATGAGTAATAAAGTATTGATACTGCCTACTTATGGGTAATCTTTGTTTATTCATCTAATTGCTAAGATATGACCGTCAAAGATTGATCGATTTCTTGTGTGTCAAAAGCGTAAGATTTATACTCTCACGGGATATCCATACATATGTATCTATAATAATGAACAAACGTGTCATTTATTCGTCAAAAGATTCTTGAAACAAAGAAAAATATTTTTACAGTCTTGCACATTTATTACACGGATTGAAATGGCAGTGAAATGGGCCGGCCACATCGCTCGTAGGACCGGTAACCGATGGGGAAGGAAGGTCCTCGAGTGGCGACCACGTTTAGGCAAAAGGAGTACGGTCGCCCCCCTACCAGATGGACCGATGACCTGAAGAAGACAGCGGGAAACCATTGGATTCAGAGGGCACAGGACCGGTTGGAGTGGCGCCATTTAGGGGAGGCCTATGTTCAGCAGTGGACATCAAAAGGCTGATGGATGGATGAAGTTTAGAGTAGCAAATGAGCATTTACCCCGTCTGATGGTAAGTGATCACTGCCACCCATATACATTTGTCAGCATATAAAACAGAGGTTCTATCTTAAATCTATCATAGATGAGTTGATGCTCCAGAAGGAAGCCTTCTTCACGCTCTTCATGAAGTTTTCTTTATTATAATTTCAAATATAGAAGGAGTAATCGAGCATTCAGTCCGCCTTCAGTAAGTGGCCAATGGCAATGGACATGTTTTTCAGCGGTCAAACAGTGCGCCTGATGCCAAATCACTCATCTATCATTTACTTCTTCTGCATGTGTTTACACAGAATAACAGATAGCTATAAACTTCATACAATTTAACGCATCACGCCACATATCTAAGATTGCGTACATGGTAAGCCTTTGACCATGCACTTCTGCCGGCAATCTCAAAGTGCAACGGAATGTCAATGTGGGCGACCATTTCTCTTTACGTCTTGTTAGGGTATAAACCGTTGATAGCATCTCCGGTTAAAAGATACGTCGGACCACGCGACAGTTTTATTGGGAATAATAATACGGACGTTATGGCGAAGGCGACAATCGACACGGCCCTAATTAGCGTGGTTCAAGTGTCTATGAAAGTCATGACGTCACATTTACCAATGTTGGCTGGTAGAGTCACGGACATGAAAAAAAAAAACAATCAGCATCGAGACCTAAATTCATTTTTTTTTTTGTATATGGAAGTAGAAAAATAATTCCGCTGCTACAGTTGAGCATAAATTTATAACTCTTGAAATAAGTGTATGTCCTTTGCCAAACTTTTTAAACTAGAACACATCAGCGACTGCTTTTGTTAGGAATAATTAATATGCGTGGAGTTGATTCCGTCAAAGCCTTTGCACAAAGGGCTATACCACCTTTAATACTTATGGTCTACTGGATATCCTTTCATGATAGATTAGAAGGAAGTCTTTGGTATACGACTTTGCTCTAATATTATAAAGTGATCGTTAACTCTTACATTACTTATATTAGAGAAAATGATTACAAAATGTATTCTTAACAGTGTTTTAAAAACATTAGCGTGGATGTTTTTTAAAACATACCAATTTTTATATAAGCTGTAATTAGCTTATATGAAAATTGGTATGACAGTCACTCTCGACAAGATGCTGGACATCAAAAAAATATATAAATTGTTTTCATTTATTGAGACTTAAAAATGAATCGTCTAATGTAGTGAACGTGCATTTTTGAGAGCATAATTGAATGGATGATTACTATCACGCAGAAGCTACTAATCGGATGTCTATGAAATTTTCTTCTTCTCTATAAAAATGAATATTTGTCTGTACGTCCTCTATAGAATCGTAAACTATTCATTTGATCATGTGACGATCTTTAGCAAAGTTGTTATTCATGAGCTCGCGATGGTTTCTGGTGTATTTTTATTTGTGTTGGCGTAGTAACACGGGCAGGCTACAGCTAGGTGGTGGCCTATGGCCTAAAAACTCTCATTCTGAGAAAAGACCCGTGCCCAGCAGTGGGATAATAATGGGTTGTACCCGAGCGGGCGGAGTCGCGTATAAAAGCAGATACATAATATTGTTTCAGTACATTTTTTTTTAATCTGACTGAAGTAGCAAACGAGCATGCAGTCCACCTGATGGTAAGTGGTCACTGCCGCGCATGGACATCTGTAATCAATTTCATACAGAACATGGGTTCCATATGAAGTCATTCACAGATACGTTGTTATTCCCGAGGACTATGATTGTCGCCTCATGTGAAAGTGTGCCGGCAACCACACCCTTCTATCGAAACGCAAGAAATGCTTCACGCTAAAAATAGGTATGGCGGTAGTACTTTCCCCGCTCGAACTACACTGTTTCTACCATCGTGTATATGGTACATGTGTATTCAAATTTTTTCCTCATGGAAATGACGATCTACTTGCTTATCCTGATGTGGATTATGGTGATGATGACTAATAAAGTAAAGTGGTTAGATTACTGAAGATAGATTCCTACTGTACCTACTCTTTTTCGTAAAAACGGCTCTAAACAAATAACATTGTTCAATATGCGGTTTTGGTTGAAGTGTTTTCGCACCATGTGCCATGTACGTTAGAAAGGGTGGCTGTTGTGGCGTTAGATACTCCATCAGTGGGCACTCGTGGGTTGTATATTATGTGTAATCATAGTTCAATTAAATAATAATAGGGTGGTCAAGTCCCACATTATGCTTATGAATTCAAATAGATTGATGATTGTGGTTGGCATTTGAATTTATTATAAACTTATTATTACAAATTATTATTATACCAGGGAGAAAAGTTTCATATCTAAAAATTTGATTAATAGATCCGGGTTCAATCCTCGGCCAGATATTTAAATTTATTTTCTATGCCTGGGTTCAAGCTATCGTGTGTGTCTGTTACTACTGTAAGAAAGGGGATACTAATGCAACGCTACAAGTGTAGAAAGGGTCTGAAATATATAATTAGACATTTTAACGCATATCGAACACATTCGTAGATTATTTTTTTTATCTGACTAAAGTAGCAAACGAGCATATGGTAGCCTGATGGTAATTTCGGTCGTTCCATCTGAAGTCAATCACAGATGCGTCGCTACTCCCGAGGACTATGATGGTCGCCTCATGTGAAAGCGTGCCAGCAACCACACCCTTCCATTGAAACGCAAGAAATGCTTCACGCTAGAAATAGGTGTGGCGGTGGTACATCTCCGGTCGAACTACACTGGTTTTACCACCTTTCACAGATATTCAAATCATGTGTATTTACAAACACTAGTCGCGATCATCTGTGTAAAAGCAACAGTGAACCTCTGCCACGATAAGGTGCAACATTACATACATGCCTCATAAGATAATATACAAACAATGAGATGATCAAATACTCACTACGTTAATAATATGAGCCCGCACATATAATTATTGGACAATATTTCGCCGGTTACACAAGAACAAAGTGCCCACTTGTAGTGCATAAATTCCTGACAGGGGTGTGTAGTAGACCATAAAGTATGGCGAGAGATATGCGGGCTGCTATTAAAGTGTGTTTCTTACCACCGGCGATTTAACGATGAAATATCTAAATCGTACTTAACGTTAAATTATAAAATTTACTATTTGTTAATATTTTATCCGTAGAATGAATATGTTCGACCGGGGAGATGCCACCACCACACTTATTTCTATTATATTTCTTGGGAATAGTGTAGTTACCGGCTTTACGGACTTGATTATGAAAACAATGACCACTTACCTAAAAGTTGACTGCAATTTTGTATGCTAGTTTAATTTTACCCAAAAAAAAAACTGTATCAGTATTGTATGTATCTTGTTAAAGCGACTTAAACCTATATTAGAACACAAAAACATAATACCTGATCACCAGTTTGGTTTTAGAGAAAAACACTCCACAATTGATCAAATTCATAGGATTACCAATACCATAGAGAAATCCTTAGAAGAGAATAAAGTCTGCTCTGCAGTGTTTTTAGATGTAGCACAAGCTTTTGATAAAGTCTGGCATGAAGGCTTGATATTAAAGCTAAGAGCATTGTTACCAAAGCAATTCTCAGAAATATTAATATCATATATTTCAAACAGAGCTTTCAGAGTGAGACAAGGAGAAGCATACTCTGATCTCAAAGAAATAAAAGCTGGAGTGCCACAAGGTAGCGTATTGGGGCCGGTCCTGTACCTTTTATATACCTGTGATATCCCAGAATCTGAAAATAATATCTTCGCAACTTTTGCTGATGATACTGCCATCATAGCTGTGGCGGATAATCACGCTGAAGCTGCGCAGAAATGTCAAATCTCTATCAACAGAGTAATCAATTGGACGAGGAAGTGGCGAGTGAAGCTCAACGAAAACAAATCAGTACATGTTGATTTTACAAATAGGCGTAATAATTACCAACCTATATACATAAATAATACACCTATACCACACGCAAATACAGCCAAATATCTTGGCATGACTCTTGACGCGAAGCTGCGCTGGAGAGCTCACGTCAAAAAAAAACGGGACGAGTTGGAGCTCAAATACAGAGCTATGCATTGGCTGCTGGGGAATCATTCCTCCCTGTCTACATATAATAAAATATTATTATATAAACAAGTCCTAATGCCAGTATGGACATATGGTATTCAACTCTGGGGTTGTACCAAAAAAAGTAATGTAGAAATCATTCAAAGATTTCAAAACAAAGTATTGAGGGGTATTGCTAATGCACCTTGGTATGTAAGAAACGAAGATCTACATCGGGACCTTGAAGTAGACCTTGTCAAAAATGTAATTTATAAATATGCAGAATGTCATCAAAAAAGACTTCATCATCACGTTAATATCGAGGCCATCCAGCTCCTCGATACGACGGACCTAGTGAGAAGACTCAAACGGACTAAGCCCTTTGAGCTAGTGATATAACATAGTGTAGTGTTAGTGAAATAGTGAATTAATTTAAATTATAGAACACAAGAACAATGTGTCTACCCCTTTATGTTAGAACAAAGAAGTGCAGTGTCAGTGGACGCTTCCTTCAATAAACAATTATTTAGCAGTTTAAGTCAGATTAGAATTACTCATTAGCCTTATATAAGGCTAGATTGTAATTAATATGAAGTACCCTATTATTATTCGGTACTTTATATATAACATAAAAAAAAAAAAAAAAGTATTGTATGTCTTACGCATACACCAAAGTATTTTTATTGCCGTCTTATAATGTGCAAGGAACTATGAATATTATTCTTTAACTTATTTTTACACGATATTTCAGGAAGATATTTAGAAACCATTTCAATCAATTTTCTTTAAAGAATACTCCTCACTTGACTTCTGAATTGACGATTGTTAAGGCATAGGTAACAATTGCATAAAAGTTTGTCAAATAACCATTATCTACACACTTATACGCTATTTTTAATCAGTACATTTACCGAACTCGCGCAATACGAGACTAGTAGTCCGTAATGGGCTCGTTTAACATTCTACGAGGAGACAAGAGCCCAAGTGGGCATACGATATGTCGCCTTTATATTAACCGTCCACCAATTAGGAGACGCAGCGATAGCGAAAGGGTCCCGAGAGGTCAATTTTATTGCTCGCACTCACAATGATCTTTATTGGTGTTAAATTTCGAAACGCCACTCGAATTACCGAGTTGGATGTAAATAACACTCATAAAGTATTCATCGAGACAAGGGGAGAGGTCGTGGAACTTTTAGATTTTGGGGAATCAAGTAGCAGTTTTACTAAAGTACTCTTATTATTTTGTTGCTATAATTACAAGTAAATTAGAAAAAGGAATTTATAAAACAATTACTCCATTATAATTACGGGTGCACCATTTAGAAACAATTTTAATCGTAATTAGATGTAGATTAATATCAAGAGTGCATTAAAATAAATATATCTATACTTATAATAAAGTTGTAGAGAGGTCAATTCTGTACATGAAATATTTTTCCAAAATAACTATCAGGGCGTGATTAGGGATCGATACTGATGCCAAAAATGCAATCAGTAAAATTTTTGTCTGTCTGTCTGTCTGTCTGTCTGTCTGTCTGTCTGTCTGTCTGTCTGTCTGTATAACCGTTATAGAAACAAAAACTACTCAGTGGATTTTAACGAAACTTGGTACGATTATTCTTTATACTCCTGGGCTGGTTATAGTATACTTTTCATCCCGCTACAATCAATAGGAGCAGAGCAGTAAAGTTGGGAAAACGGGAGAAGTTACTTTTTTAAGCTTCTGTCGCGTGTGCAACCTTAATGGTTAAAGCTACACAGAAATCATGTATGAGGGAAATATTTTCCTTAAAATTATCTAAAAAATATCCTACGACAGCATATGTCTATCTTTTATGGTTGACTCACAATAACACGTGTAACTCCCGATAGCTTAGCAGTTCAAAGCTTTCTGATTATATTTGTCTACTCTTACGTTTATAACTCAGTCATCTATCTGTACGAAAATGAACATGAAAAATGAAAAATGAAAAATGAAAAATGAAAATGAAAAATGAAAAATGAAAAATGAAAAATGAAAAATGAAAAATGAAAAATGAAAAATGAAAAATGAAAAATGAAAAATGAAAAATGAAAAATGAAAAATGAAAAATGAAAAATGAAAAATGAAAAATGAAAAATGAAAAATGAAAAATGAAAAATGAAAAATGAAAAATGAAAAATGAAAAATGAAAAATGAAAAATGAAAAATGAAAAATGAAAAATGAAATTTTTAAAAATGAAAAAACGAAAAATGAAAAACGAAAAATGAACAGTGAACAGTGAACAGTGAACAGTGAACAGTGAACAGTGAACAGTGAACAGTCAACAGTCAACAGTCAACAGTCAACAGTCAACAGTCAACAGTCAACAGTCAACAGTCAACAGTCAACAGTGAACAGTGAACAGTGAACAGTGAACAGTGAACAGTGAACAGTGAACAGTGAACAGTGAACAGTGAACAGTGAACAGTGAACAGTGAACAGTGAACAGTGAACAGTGAACAGTGAACAGTGAACAGTGAACAGTGAACAGTGAACAGTGAACAGTGAACAGTGAACAGTGAACAGTGAAGAGTGAAACTACCCGATAGAATTTTTAAATTCTTTAAATATGCCCGGACTTCCTTCTCATGAAATTTGTTTAAAAATTGGCATTCCGATTATTCTGCTCCGAAATTTAAGACCACCACAACTTTGCAATGGAACTCGGCTAAAAGTAACCCGGTTGCAACAAAATATTATCGAGGCTCAAATTTTAACAGGTTGCGGTGCAGGAGAAACCGTCTTTATTCCCAGAATTCCCTTAGTACCTAATAATTTTCCATTCCAATTTAAAAGAACGCAATTCCCAGTATCGGTGTGTTATGCAATGACAATTAATAAGGCTCAAGGGCAGACTTTTCGTGTTGCTGGAGTAGATCTCGGTGTCAGTTGTTTCTCGCATGGTCAGTTGTACGTCGCTCTTTCCCGGGTCAGTAGTTCCAAAAATCTTTACGTTCACGTGCCGGATGGATCAACATTCAACATAGTTTACGCGGAAGCTTTGCATTGAAGTATTTTCGTTATATAAGTACTTAAGCCTTCGGCAGGATCGGAATAGGGCTACGGTATCCCTGCCTGTCGTAAGAGGCGACTAAAAGGGGCTTCCGGGGTTGCGGGCGGCCAGAGTGGGAGCTTGAACCGTCCAGCCAGGCGATACCGGGAAGGTGGCGATATGTGTGGTCTCATACCGCCGTAAAGACTAGATTGGGTGGTGGGCCCATCCGCCTATCTGGGAGGAGCCCGAGTCCTCTTTATAGCACCGAAGACGGCCACCGGGGGGGTTTTAGTGCGGTAAAAATTCCACATAACTCTGCGTCGCTCCCACGGCGTCGGGTACCTTTTGAAGGTTTCCCCCTCGAAAACAAAAATAAAAAAGGTTCTTAAGCCTCATGTGAACGTGATCTAAACAATATTACCAATACATTAACTCAATAACACACAAGGAGTTACTTGCTGGCGGAGTCGCGGGCAAAGCTATTAACAATAATATTGTGCGGTTCCGTATTGCGATATTTTTCAACAGTATTGTAGATATGACATATTATATTTCCCTACTAAAATACGAAAGTTAATCTGTTTGTTATATCAAAACCACTGAACCGTGAGGAAGGACATAGGCTACTTTTTTTTACGAAAAACAACGGAAACGCGGACGAAGTCGCGGGCAACAGCTAGTTTAAAAATAAAATTACGTAACCGGTTCTACAAAATTTTGTGTGTGAAGCGAGGTAATTCTTCATGCGTTTCTTTGAATGGAACGTCAAGCCTTTGTTATTATTCCTTGAGTGCACGCAAATACAACATTTGTCAATATTTCGCCGAAATCCTGCATTAAAGGACAGCATAAACAAAATATTTATTTATTTTTTAATACAATTAACAATACGGTTCATCTAATTACATTTAACAAAATTTTACAAATAAACTATTTACAAAATGTACATATATACAAAAAAGAAAAACAAAAACATATGATCAAAAACACTACCATAAAAAATTAAGCACTAAATAAAAACGTCGTTGACCTTTTTTGATTTGACTGGAATACAAAATTAACAGTATAAGTAATCATTTCCTCATATTACCTTAAAAATCGACAATAAGTACCTATTTCTTTTTTTTTAAATAAAATAAAAAACTATAAATAAAATATACTAAACTTTTTGGATAACGCTGAGTCCCCAGTAGGCAACCTGTTAGCAGCGTATTGAATTTGCGACGTATCGGTTTAGTACGCGCTTCCATATATTTGAAATGGAGTGTGCAAAGTTTGCGCTCCCTTTACGCACTTTGCAGCGTTACAGCGTACAGTAGTATGTTGTAGGTTTCGTTGTTGCTCTCGGAGAAGGATCCGCCGCGGCCGCCAGTAACGACGCCCTGTAGTTCTGGGATCAGAATAGCGCTACGGCATCCCCTGCCTGTCGTAAGAGGCGACTAAAAGGGGCTTCCGGGGTTGCAGACGGCTAGAGTGGGAGCTCGAACCGTTCGGTCAGGCAATCCCGGGAAGGACGGCGGTATGTGTGGTCGTATACCGTCGTAAAGACTAGATGGAGCGGTGGGCCCAGTCGCCCATCTGGGAGGAGCCCGATGGGGCAACGCGCTCGGAGGATTCCGGTTGAAGTCGTTTCGAGATCCCGGAGTCCTCCTTTTCAGCGCCGAGGACGGCCACCGGGGGGGTTTTAGTGCGGTAAAAATCCCACATAACCCTGCGTCGCTCCCACGGCGTCGGGTACCTTTGGAAGGTTTCCCCCTCGAAAACAAAAAAAAAAAAGGTTTCGTTGTTGCACCCAACTCTCCCGAGGTCTAAGATTGTCACCTTGATATAGTGAGTCAAAACCACCTTTTAACTGAAACGGAAGAACTGCGTCAAGCTTCAAACAGCTGTACTCAGTCAGTCAGTCTAAATGTACTCGTTTTACCATTAATTATAATTTTATTCCCTACTAGTTGACCCGGCGCACTTCGTTCCGCCTAAATAATGTTAACTTTTTAATTAGTGATGACTGAGAGTTTCATAAACGTAAGGGTAGACAAATATAATCAGAAAGCTTCGAATTGCTACGCTATCGGGACTTACATGTGTTATTGTGAGTTAACCATAAAAGATAGACATATACTATCGTCGTCCCTGTAGCCTCGGGGTCAGAATAGGGCTACGGTATCCCCTGCCTGTCGTAAGAGGCGACTAAAAGGGGCTTCCGGGGTTGCAGACGGCTAGAGTGGGAGCTCGAACCGTTCGGTCAGGCAATCCCGGGAAGGACGGCGGTATGTGTGGTCGTATACCGTCGTAAAGACTAGATGGAGCGGTGGGCCCAGCCGCCCATCTGGGAGGAGCCCGATGGGGCAACGCGCTCGGAGGATTCCGGTTGAAGTCGTTTCGAGATCCCGGAGTCCTCCTTTTCAGCGCCGAGGACGGCCACCGGGGGGGTTTTAGTGCGGTAAAAATCCCACATAACCCTGCGTCGCTCCCACGGCGTCGGGTACCTTTGGAAGGTTTCCCCCTCGAAAACAAAAAAAAAAAGACATACTATCGTGGGATGTTTTTTATATAATTTTAAGGAGAATATTTCCGTCATACATGATTTCTGTGTAGCTTCAACCATTAAGGTTGCACACGCGATGTAAGCTTAATAGTATACTATAACCAGCTCAGGACTATGAAGGATTATCGTACCAATTTTCGTTAGAATCCGTCCAGTAGTTTTTGTTTCTATAACGGTTATACAGACAGACAGACGGACAAACAGACAGAGAGACAAAAATTTTACAGATTGCATTTTTGGCATCAGTATCGATCCCTAATCACCCCCTGATAGTTATTTTGGATATATATTTTATGTAAAGAATTGACCTCTCTACAGATTTATATAAGTATAGATTTTCACCTTATCCAAATTGCAGTATATTCCAGCTGTCGGGGAGGTCCACATTCTGAAACTACTTAATATAATCACCTCTCATATTGCATTTATTTTCTAAGGGAAAAATCCCGCGTGCACAGCTCACTCATTGTAAAACATAGCACAGCGTTTCAAGTCACGAAGTGGTGTTTGATATGAATAATTGTATTTTGCGGCATTCTTTAAGGCCGTGCAGTGTTATGATAGTACGTATATATTCGCACAAAACTAAACAAGATTAACTTTAAACACAACGAATTGATAGCTGCGATATCATCACTACCCTTATTTCTAATAACAGCATTTTTAAGCCATGCTATATCAGAGGTTCAAACCCAGGCACGCACCACTAATTAGAGCAGTGATAGCCAAATAGTTGAAACTTGCCCTTTAGATCGGGAGGTCCGAGTTTCAAATCCAGGCACGCACCACTGATTTTTCTAAAATTATGTGCGTATTAGAAATTAATTATCATCGCTTTTCGGTGAAGGAAAACATCGTGAAAAAACCTACACATCCGAGAGTTCTTTAGAAAAAAGTTTTCGGAGGTGAGTGAAGTACACCAATTCGCACTTGGCCAGCGCGGTGGACTATAGCCTAAAAAAGTTCTCATTCTGTGAGAAGACCCGTGCCCAGCGGTGGGACAATAATGGGTTAACGAGATATCAGAGTATGAAGGGTGTGGTAATGAAGACATATCAGAGGCGTCCCCTCTTAGTCTTCAAGGGTAGGAACGCAGCTAAGGCAAACCTGTTGTAAAAGTCTAAACTCATCTAGGATTGCTTATTAAAGATGTCAATGAGCGGCATGAGGCATTTACCATCACGTGAGCTGCAAGTTTATTTATATTTATATTTACTATTTCAATATTATAAAAGGACAATTTATGGCGAACGACGCTTTACATATTATATAAATGTAGAGAAAAAAGTTAATAGACATAATTTGTAAAATTACCCGAACGATAAAAACTCAACTTGGAATACAATTTTAAATAAAAAGTATAAATAAATATGCGCCAACAACTCCATCTCGTTCTTCCAGTTCAATAATACTCCTCTCATTCTTAATTGCCAACAAATTCTTCCATCACAACTATTGCAATTAAAGCGGAGAATTATCTAAACCCGTCACGAGAACTTGTTGCAAGTAATTTATTTTTGTAGAAAAAAGTTCGTCGGACAAGCATGAAATTATCGTGTCGTAGAAAAAAATATATTACATATCAATAAGGTTAATGTATGATATAATTTAATTCTACACTAGTTTGCACATAAATGTTTTTATCGATGTCTGTATGTGTCAACGCTTCGATTATGTAGACTTTATAATATGAAGAGGTTTCCCGATATTATATATTACTAGCTGACCCGGCAAACGTTGTTTTGCCATATATAAATTTTAAAAAATGTTAAGAGTAGACAACCTTTATGTATAAGGGTATGAGAAATAGTTATTGGCCGATTCTCAGACCTACTCAATATGCTCACAACATTTCATCAGAATCGGTCAAGCCGTTTCGAAGGAATACGGGAACAAACGTAACACGAGAATTTTATATATTAGATTACGACAAAACTGAATTGAACCAATACACTAAGTTCAAATAATATTTTGCATAATGTGCAGTACATAACTCTAAAAGCCAGTTCACTAACGTATTGAACATTTGTGCTTCATCAGAACTACGATTAAATGAGTTTCACAGATTTTATTCATCTGTATATACCCTAGTAAAATTTTATTTACTAGTTTGAAAGATTTTGAAAAGGGTATAGTAGCCATATAGCGTGGTGGTGGGCATAATGTATTAAACTTTTAATACGACGAAATACGATCAAAAAAGTATTCACATTTGGTGACTGCTAATGTTTTTATTATAATATTTAAATGTTAATCTTTTTGTAGGTTTATGTCACTTTAAATTACTTTTAATCTTAATACTCAATACATCTCCGGTATAGGGAAATATTGCAGTGGCTGATAAATATACTTATATTTATGTATTATCATTAATGTAATGAAGATTTGTATTTTAAGATTTGTGTTGTAAGAATTAGTTTTTTTAAATAAATTATAGATTAACTTACGATGTTAACTTCTGGATGCTAAAAATAATTATGGTTTCATATATTTACCGAACGATTGAAGAATACCAATTAAAAGCGTTCAACTCAATCAATAAAATTTTTATGTATACATATATAGAAACGACATAAAATTCTTTAACTATGTTCACTTAAGTTATATCATGTCATCAATCAAATTCAATTTAGAGGCGATCCAAGTACCTACATAATTCATTGTTCATTCAGTTTCTATTAAATACTATTGAACACGGCGATATAAGACACGTTTGCGTACCGCCTTATCCTTGTGCATTCGCACACCGCTTTGCAACTACGCGTCCTGCATGATCGGGGTGTGGCACGGCGTCTCAATCAAAATTATAGAATCCATAGCATATGAATATTCATGCCACGACGGCATTTGCATGAGTAATTGATAGATGCGGCTTCGCTAGACACTAGTTCAAATTGGAGCTCAATATTTTATGGTACGAGAGAAAATTGATAATTCGACGTTTTGACATCTCGTAATGTATGGCCCGTGTTGCTTTCGATCTAGTGCTATTGGTCTAATTAACAGTCGTTGGTATTAATTGTTGTGTCGTAAGTGCGTGCAGCGATGTGCATCACGCAAGAGAGGCTGCTACCAATTTACAATGTCCTCATCATCTGATTACTGACCAGGAGTTAGACACAGGTCTGCTCTCAAAATTAAAAAAAAAAACGTTATTGTTGGTTGGTTGGGTTAAGTTTGGTAGCTTTTACAGTAGGGTAGATTAGATAACTGATTAGGGTAGAAGCATGTTGGTTTTCTCAACGTGATTTTTCCTTCATTTCATACTGGTAAATTATTCAACACTGATAAATTATTACATTACTAGTGGACACGGCGAGCTTTGTTCTGCCTAAATGTCAAAAATCTAAAATTATCATTGTTTCTTCACTATATTGTGTACACATGTGTTATACATAAAAACCTTCCTCTTAAAACATTATATCTCTTACAAAAAACTGCATTAAAATCCGTAGCGTAGATTTAACGATCTAAGCATACATAGGGAAAGACAGCGAGGATCGACTTTGTTTTATACTATGTAGTGATGTTATGAAGTTTACTAATAATAAGAGTCAATGTATTATTTCAACGTTTCTAATTAGGATTTCCTGCGAGCTATTGTACACTTCTACGAATATTTTTTATCCCTCCATCGACTCTGAAAAACACAGGTGTATATCACATACGCCCTAATTAACGATTTGGGTCACACAGCCCATCGTGAGCGGCGGACTCTATAACTATTATTGTGGGTATATTTATGTGGGATACCAAGAAATACTACGTAGGTATATGTTTAACTAGCTGTGCCAAACTGTTTTACCCGCGTTTAAAAAATGGTAGCATCACTTTTTACGTTACGATCAAGCAACACGAATACGAGCAAGTTACTATGCTTTTGACAAATATTTTAATGCAACGAAGACGTAAAGTTACCTCAATATACGGACTATAAATATTTATCGTTTAAATAATAATAACTAAATCAATATTTTACTTTGATACAACTTCAATTAAATGGATAAACAGACAGACAAAAATTCTAAAAGTGGTCGATAACTAATACATATAATAATTTCTTATTTTCAGCCCTGCAAACTATATTTATTGTTAACTATATTTATTTACTTTAAGTATTATCATATGTATGTAGGTATGACTAATTATGCTACAATTCTTTTATATACTCGTTTATTATAATCGTATTTAGTTGGTTTGTTGCATATTGGCTTTATTGTATCAATATATTAAGTAGGCTATATTTAAGTCACAAATCCCCATAGCCTCCTTAACATATTCGCTAATTGTATGTGAATATGATGGAAAATGTTGTCTGTGTAACCTACATACTATTGCAAGTTTGCTTCGCTGCAAATTTCTATAACAGTGACAATAAAATATACTACGACACGTAAAAGCTTGTCGCAAGAATAGTAATAAATAGTGCGAAATAAGGTTAGAAAAACCGAATCTTTTTAGTTACTTATATCAGAAAATTCTAGATAACACGCGTACGCTGCGTCTGAACACTAAGCAAGGTACATGTAAATTTTAGTGCATTACCGCACAAAGCACTCTGGGAACACAGCAACAGTTAAAACTCCTGCAATGAGGAAAAAAATGGACTTCTAATACAAATATACCTGTTGGAAATAAAGTAAAACTGATGAACTTTACAACTAACACTATTTATTTCATATAATTATAGCTAGACCAACATTGCACCATATACCATTATTTCAAGTAACATAATCAATAAAAAAGTCCACCAATTCGCACTTGGCCAGCGCGGTGGACTATGGCCTAACTCTCTCATTCCGAGAGAAGACCCGTGCCCAGCAGTGGGCCAATAATGGCCAATAATGCCAATAATTTTTGATGGGGAATCAATAAAAGAATGACAATACATTTATTTTTCCAGCGACACACAATGATAAGTCTGTATATTACAACAGTACTATTAATCACCGATGCCTCGTGCCTCAAAATCGCTATACATTGCAAATGATTCGAAATAGTCGCGGCGCGTACCATACTCAAAGTTCTACCATCGGCTCAATAGCAAGAAAATCCGTCACGAGCCGCTTACATATGAGTTGGTTCAAAGGCGGCGGCGTACGATCCGCACTATCGACACAGCTGCACCTCGACGTGAATGCAAACAGGACAGATTAGCAATGCGATGCGCTCGTACATTGTCGTTCACACGCGTCTAACATGGTACCCTTAGACTAATATTATCGCGGCATTGATACATTTTAATGTGTGACCGAAAACGGTGCTTGTTTTCAGAAAACAGATTAAACTTGTACTAAGTGTACTATACATTTTAATAATTAACGGGTACTCACGATATGCGGTTTTTGGATTCTTTTTGCCGATATTAGCCGCACTAGACGTAGGGTAGATAGGTTAATCTACCACTAATGCTTGTCAAGGGTATCACCCCGCCGCCACTGTTTCGCCCGTGACCACGATCTATGTAACTGGGTCGAAATATCGGCAAAAAGAACTTTTAAAGAATTCAAAAATCTCATATCGTTAATACTCGTTAATTATTAAAATGTATGGTACCCTTAGTATATGTTTAATCTGTTTTCTGAAAACAAAACAAGCACCGTTTTCGGTCATACATTGCAAGGTACATTTCACGGTTATGATTTCGTTTGCGGCAACAACTTGCAACGTACTTTGAAATGACGAGCGAAAATAAGAAAAAAAAATGTTTCGAGGAAACATAAAAATACTTGTACTAAGGGCACAAGACAGATTAGCAATGCGATGCGCTCGTACATTGTCGTTCACACGTCCAACACAGATCTCCGTCCGATACGCACAATAGACGCCGGCGTTGCATACTCCACACTTCGGCATTGATATAGTTTCTTTCTCAGTTTCACGATTTATTCTTGAATCGACTCACGGATCGGAAACGTCAGCTATCTCTGACACATGTCTACGTGTTTGAGCAAATGGAATATATTTTATAACATATTCCAGCAACGCGATGGACGGTCTAGAGATACCTTTTCTGAATGTTTATTACATTTTTGCGATTGTTACATACAGATAATAATGAGAAAACTTCAAATCAGTACGAGCGAGTTGGCTGCGATACTAATCAAATCGGTAAGTTGATAAAGCTTAAAATGGATAAAAATAGCATGAACACAAAGATTCGATTGTAGGCACAACGCCCGTGCGTTATCCGGTCCATATTTTCCCAAGCCGTCATGTTTACACGGCGGAGGTGTAAAAAAAGGTAATCGCAACACTTGGTTTTATCTGGGCTGTCAGTTGAGCAGGCAGCGCGGGCGCCGGCGGCGCGGCGCGGCGGTTGTCTTGCATACTGTACATGCTGTAGAGCGCTACGCGAATAATGTTGATATACATATGAATATGTAGTATACTTCATTGTTGTATATTTTTGCTCCGTTTATCGTGTAACTTCCTTTTTTTGTTGCCTGAGATGTTCATTTTTGAAAACAATTAGGTCATACTACTGTGGGATATTAACAAAATTAAAATTGCACTCTAACACCAAAAGACCAATGCAAAATCAATTTACTCTACCCACTTTTTTTTCTCGAGGAGCAGACCTTCAAAAGGTACCCGACGCCGTGGGAGCGACGGAGGGTTATGTAGGATTTTTATCGCGTTAAAACCCCTCCGGTAGCTGTATCTGGCGCTACAAAGAGGACTTCGGGATCTTCGAAGGAACGCAACCGGTGTCGTGTGAGCGCGTTGCCCCATCGGGCTCCTCAAAGATGGGCAGCTAGGCACACCGCTCTGTCTATTATTTACGAGGGTGTGCGACCACACATAATGCAGTCCTTCCCGGGATCGCCTAACAGAACGGTTCGAACTACCACTCTAGCCGCCCGCAATCCCGGAAGCCCCTTTCAGCCGCCCCTTACGACAGGCAGGGGATACCGTAGCCCTATTCTAATCCCGGAACTACAGGGACGACTTTACACACTTACCCTACCAATTACCATCAGGTAACTCTGTTATGTACCAAGTTCGGTCATTCGCACACATAACGTACTTACGCGAGCAAAAATATCGTTCACTCCGCTCTTATCTGTGCTGTTGACAAGCAGATGGCGGGGCGCCGGCAAGTGCGTACATATCGGTCATCGTGTGTCCCGCGCGACAACACTCTAGCAAACAGTCCGTAGACCGAACGTTATGTCGCTGGAAATGTACGAAGAGCTACTGATACGAATAGACACATGCCGCATTTTAAAGACCGCCAGCGATCACGTCTAAATTAAAGATTAATTTGATTTATTCAGCCTTACATATTTTCATGTAATTAGCAGAACCCACAATGTGTTTGTGCAAACCATAATACGATCCATCATTAAAAAAAAAAGCATAATTTGATCCATCCACTAGACTTTCCACGTCCAATGCTGGACACAAAGACAAAAACTAAGTCATTGAAATTCTAACACCAAAGGACCATCAGACCAATGCAAAATGCAACAGATCAGGTACTAAATCTTCTACTCTACACACCGTAGCAGATACTATTAGGTATTCAAATTAACGTAGCAAGTTCGGTCATTCACACGAATAAGGCACTTACGCGAGCAAAAAATCGTTCAATCCGCTCTTATCTGCGCTGTCGGCGAGCAGATGGCGGGGCGCCGGCGCAAGTGCGTACATATCGGTCATCGCGTGTCCCGCGCGACACCACTCTAGCAAACTGTCCGTAGACCGAACGTTATGTCGCCGGAAATGTACGAGCGGCTACTGATATGAATAGACACATGCCACTACGATATTGCGTGTTTTTTTTTAAAAGACCGCCAGCGATCACGTCTTAATTAAAGATTACTTTGATTCGCTGAAGCTGATTTTTATATAATTAAGCCTAACAATAAGGCAGACGAACTACCTGACTATTGGAAGTCACTGACGCCTATAGAATTTAGTAACACAAAAAAAAAACACCAATGTATCACAGGCTTTGATGGACAGTGCGTATTAACGCACCCTGTGCGTTGTATATTTATACAACTTACTTATACAAAATGTAAAAAACAATGAATAATTCAGAAATTTACACGTCCACTTATAGTTTAACTACGCTACAGTGGTTATTTACCCGGGCAATAAACCGAATGTTATTAACTCGCAGATAACGAAGATCCTGGGTTCAATCCTCGTCTCAAAAGTGAGTAAGTTATAATACTATCAGTATTCTCGTATTATTATACGACATTACTATTTGCGTAAATGAGTAACTTTACCCTTTTTATGTGCTACAACGACATTTGCGCGTTATCGGATGCAGATGGATACTACAAAAAACGAAAGACTTCGCACACTATTAAGACTTTATAAAGAGACAGGGCAATAGTTAACATTATACTTATAGTATATGATTTTTTTGTTTTATTACTAACACTATATCACAAAATCTAATATATAAACTATACGAATAACTATAAAAACTAATACTTATGTTACAAAGAAAAAAAAAACATTAAATATAAAAAAAAACTAAACTTACCTAATGGATATACGTGGATCTAAGCTACAACTGGAAACACATGGTGCTGCCGTTACCCATTGCTTATCATACATACATACAATTTTTTTCTATCAATCTATACTAATTTTTTTAAGACGATTGATACGTTTTTTTGACGTATTAACAAAAGGAAGAGTTTTTGGAATTACACTCCTAAGAGGTTAAATAAGAGTATAATGTTTGGGTAAAGGTCAAAGGTATATTTGATGACGTCGAAACCGTTAACATTTTTTTACATCCGATACGGCAGTGTAGCCAATAACAATAAACAGAATTTGGCCTTACACAACTGTGCTTACACACCTTACATACTTCACAATTCGTATAGTCATAAAAAAGTTTGAAATAGCAAACGAGCAACCACTCCATTTGATGGTAAGTGTTCACGCCGCCCTTGGACATCTGTAAATAACTTAGAACATAGAGTTTTCACAGCAGATGAAGTTTATAGATGCCGCTTCCTCATTTAGAAATCAGGCGGCAACTGCACCCTTTCGCCGAAAACAAGACCAGTTTTACGTAAGAAATATGTATAAAGGTAGGTACCGGAAAGGCTCTTGTAAAACATAATTTCTGACTCTTTTCTATTCTCTTATTATATTTTTGTTATCTTAAATTTTATTCATTTAATAATTGTTACATTTGATACCTATCTCTTTTTATTATTACTAACTAGTGGACCCGGCGAATTTCGTTCCGCCTAAAAGACAATAATCTAAATTTATCGGTGTTTCTCTCCTTTATTATACATGTATGATACATAAAAACCTTTCTCTTGAATCAATATCTATTAAATAAAACTGCATTAAAATCTGTAGCGTAGTTTTAAAAGTCTAAGCATACATAGAGACAGACTTTGTTTTATACTCTGCAGTGATGATATTACGTTACGATGGTTCTTTATGTGTTATTTGCACCCTATATGCTCACCTTATTTGTCCTCACTTTTACCCTCCCTTGCCTTCTGCAAGGCAAACCAAGGTTAAGCGATGCTGAAAGAAATCGCTGTTTATATATTTAGGCATTTTCGATGTGTTCTTTCTAATCACTGAATTCAAAAACGAATGAACTACATATATATTATACTTTTATCGTATTTTCTATTAACTTTCCCCCAATGTAGGTCTCGTCTCGTCACCGCATTATTGTCCCACTGCTGGGCACGGGTCTCCTCTCGGAATGTGAGAGTTTTAGGCCTTAGTACACCGCGCTGGTCAAGTGCGAATTGATGGGAATTTGGTAGTAGTACCTATGTAGTATGGAACCTATGTACTACCAAAGTGCAACAAAGTAGATCTAATAATGGGTAAGTACACATACGCAAGTGTAATTAGTAATTACACAGTAGACTGCCTCTCACCAGTTAGTAAGCTATATGTGATCGCACGTATTTTCCTCAAGCGAGGATATAACACCGAGCACAACTCCATGAGTAATACACACACATAGTCAAGGTCAAGGATAAAGGAATAGTGATAGTCCAGTGGTTAAATTTGCCCTTTCAATGGGAGGATCAAGGTTCAAATTCATCAGATTTTTTTATATGAACGTGTGAAATTAGTAGGGGACTAAGTCGATATATTTATTGGAGGTGTACATGTATTTTCTACATATTAATACGGAGAGACTTTCGTGAGCTACAGGGAGGATTGCACAGAATGACAACAACTAAATTTAGACATTTTAAGTGCACATGGTAGTATCGGTATGTAACATCCAGGTGCGTTCTCCACTGCACGGAAGTGAAGTCCCGGCTCCATTGAGGATGTTCAACGAGCCGCGATTCTATGGGGAGAATGTAGGGAGTGGTTCCGGTTCGGGCGTTGATAAACCATGACGCTCGATTTCGTCAGGTATAAGAATTGGGGTTACATTAAAATTTATACATTCGTATTCGTTATATTTGACTTATAAGCCGCATCCAAGAAAACTTTTGTAGGTAGTAGAACCAGTGTAGTTCGATCGGTGAAGTACAATTGCCACACCTATTTCTAGCGTGAAGTATTTCTAGCGTTTCGATTTCTTAGCGTTAATACAATGGATACATGATATACATAGTAGTACATACATTAGTACCACCCAGTAACTGAGAATCCCATTGATGTTAATGTACAAGAGTTGTAAGAATATAACCCATCAGTGGTTTTATATTATGATTCAAGATGTAATGCATTATAACAGAAGGACAGGCAAAAGAGACTTAGCACCAGAATCCCTCTTCAGTTTTCGGGTAGGCAAGCCTATAAACGGTCGAAGTCATCACGACCAATAGAAAAACAAAGTCACCAGAGTAACAAATAAAAGAGAAAACAAACCACCCGACGACACACGCGATCAATCAGCCCGCTTATCAGAAGGCAATAACCTCGTTCCGATAACGTTAACATCGTAAACAAACACGCCCTGTGTACAACCGTTAAACGCGGATAAACGTTCGCGTGAAATGAAACTGGCTTTTAGACGTACAAAATTGTATATTAAAAAATGTATATGTATCTTTAAAATTAAAAATTTGATTTATCTAAGCAATATAAAAATTAGCTTATTCTACTATGTACCTACATTATTTTATATTTGCGTTCGTCCTTAAAACTGTAATTCTTATCTAACTTAGTTAATTTCAAACTGAGAATATGAAAAGTCACGCATCCGAGAGATAGCTGATATGTTATAAGCTATCTCTACTTTTTCTTTATCCCATTATTTAGCAACCCCTGAGAATTCAGGCTCACAAAATAATAAACTGTAATATTATTAAACTTGCCTCTATTTTTATGAGAATTTAAGAGTTCTACTAAAACATACATATGTACCTACATTTTATTACGTAATGGGTACTCACGTTATGCGATTTTTGAATTTTTTTTCGGGCAGAAAGAATTAAAAAAATCGCATATCGTGAGTATCTGTCACATAATAAAATGTATAAATTCCGCGATAATATTACTTTAAAATCATATATTCGTGTATCATATTTATTTTCAAGTATTTTAAACAAGCAAGCAGTTTACTTGATATATGACTACCACACATGGACAACTTTTTGTCCGCTCCTGTGTTCTAGTACGAAGAATGTGGCAACGCACTATGCTCCTTAAAGTTTCTCGAAGTTGCCAACAGATCTGTGGCTGACCTCACAGGTGTACAATTTAATTGAGGTCGATTACTAATGACCTCGCCACTTATCTACCATTAGGCGGACGACATTCTCATATGCAACATCAATTTCATAAAAAAAAACATACATATTTTGTGATATTCAATTTGTTAGAAGTGTGTACTTAAGATGTGTGAAGATATCAATAATATTACAACACGATAATATAAGATACTTCGGAAACTAGTAAAAAACATGGATGTCATCATGTTATCATAACATTAGAGACCTCGGCCATGAACTGGTAACATTGTTGGCCGCGACAAAAAAAACAAATGAATATTTAAATAATCTAAAGTTTAAGCGATTAAAATTGAAGAAATGAATATATCTTTATTTAAAAATATACCTAAATTATTTAAAGGATATATCGTTAATTAAAATATAATTGCTAGACTAATCTACACATAAATATAATTATTTGCTCGATAACAAAACAAAATTAACTAAATTTGAATAGTGTAAAAGGTTAAATGTGTAGGGCTACCGTTGAAGTTTTTACAAACCTATGATTTTTTTTTATTTTTTATACGAAATATTCTTAAAAACTAGAAACTGATAAGCAAACAAACAAAACCTTGGGAGTAAAATTGGATACAGCCGCTGACAATGTTACTAATAATAATAATAATAATAATATCTTTATTTCAATCAACGTTGGATCATATATGTTTACATGCATATTAAATTAGATTAAAAATAATAATAATAATAATAACAACACAATTAAAATTAAATACAAATCAATTAAAATGAATGTCACTTAAAAATAAATCAAAATTAAACCACAATAAAATGAAATCAAGTTAAAAATATATAATAAATAGTTATTACAAGAAAAGTCATGTAGACTAACCACAATGCTTAAACTTGCGTACAATATATACCTACTGCTTTACATGAATAACCACACAATTTAAAATTAATAAACTTCAAGTTAAACATAATTTTATCTTAAAAATGTCTATAATATACATACATGCTTTTATATGTGCTCCAACTACACTGTGATCAACAATCAATTATTTTATTTTTTTAATTAAACTCATTAAAAAAAAACAAAAGAATGCCTAACTTTTCAGCTACCTCGCCTGAAAATTTCAGCGTCTTAGAACTGAGTTATTTAAAAAAAAAATCTCATCCACGCGAGCAGACCCGTGAGGTTCAACACGTATGCCACAAAAATAAAGGTGTCGCAACATTTTACAATATATACAAAGAAAAAAACAAGTTAACCGAAACATTACCGATTTCGTCACAAATTAAGACAATCAAATTATTTTAGTGACCTCATTTGTGGAAGGCCACGTTGCTTCACACATAATTTTAATATTCCTTCTTATTTTTATTACCACATTATCTTCAATGCTGCATTGATGTTATTGTTATAATGGACTTTTATTTCTGTTACTACTACGGTTACTAGTAATACTATTATTATTTTTATTTATCCGACTGAAGTAGCAATTACCATGCAGTCCATCCGATGATAAGTAGTCAAGGCCGCTCTTCGACACCTGTAATCAACTTCATACAGAACATGGGTTCTATCTGAAGTCAATCACAGATGCGTTGCTACTCCCGAGGACTGTGATGGTCGCCTCATATAAAAGTGTGCCAGCAACCACACCCTTCCATCGAAACCCAAGAATTGCTTCACGCTGGAAATAGGCGTGGCGGTGGTATTTCCCTAGTCGAACTACACTGGTTCTACCACCTTCAATATTATATTGTAACTGCTAGCGTTATTGCCGTACTAGACATACTGCGGATTTGTTACAGTTTACAGGGAGTATCTTCCGCCGCGGATTTTTTTTTATTTGATAAATATCAAATGTAAACTGTAATGCATACATAGAGCAACGAAAATTTGTGAATTAAAAAACGTTGTATATTTAATGTATTGATTTTAAATTGATAAAAACAACAGATAGCTTTATTTAGCTATTTAAAAACAAGAAAAATAAGTAAACATTTTATTCAGTAATTTCATTAATAATATTTCAAACGGCGAACGTCTGGTAATACAGATATAAACAACTCGTTAAACAATACAAAATTCCAACAAGCGTTCCATTGAACCGCTTGACAAATTAAAAAAAAAACAAATCGAGGTCGACAGAAACACATTCCGACGAAAAAATAAAAAAAGTGACGTGTGCAGACATCCGATAATAATGTTGCTCCGATTTGAACAAGGTCAGCAGATAGTGTAAATGTTGGCGAACCACGCTCTGATTGTCCTTCCCGCTAAGATTCTGTTACGATGTGCACCGGCATGTGTTGTATGTAGTACATACATACATACATGCATATAACACAAAGCATCTGGTGTTTAAGAAATTAATTACACTTGATTTAGCGGTTTAGTTTTATAGAGTTTAATTTAGTAATGGTTGAAACTTACCCTTTCAATCACGCACGACTGATTTATGTGCGTATTAAAAATCAATTATCACGGCTTTTCGGGTAAGGAAAACATCGTAAGGAAACCTACACACCCGAGAGTTCTTTAAAAAAAAAGTTCTCGGAGGTGTGTGAAATCCACCAATTCGCACTTGGCCAGCGCGGTGGACAATGGTCTAAAACTTTCTCATTCCGAGAGAAGAGCCGTGCTCAGCAGTGGGACAATAATGGGTTGATGATATAGCTGTTTAATAAAAGAAATGTTTCTATTTCGTTGAATCAGACTACGAGTACCTTTTTTTCTTTTTTTTTTAGCGACGCAGGGTTATGTGGGATTTTTACCGCACTAAATACCCCCCGGTGGCCGTCCTCGGCGCTGAAAAGGAGGACTCCGGGATCTCGAAACGACTTCAACCAGAATCCTCCGAGCACGCTGCCCCATCGGGCTCCTCCCAGATGGGCGGCTGGGCCCACCGCTCCGTCTAGTCTTTACGACGGTATGCGACCACACATACCGCCGTCCTTCCCGGGATTGCCTGACCGAACGGTTCGAGCTCCCACTCTAGCCGTCTGCAACCCCGGAAGCCCCTTTTAGTCGCCTCTTACGACAGGCAGGGGATACCGTAGCCCTATTCTGAACCCGAGGCTACAGGGACAGACTACGAGTACCTATGCAACATACTTGAACATTGGTTGTCATCTGACATCTAGGTGCTGTTGCCGCTTGTTATGGTGCCGCTGTTGCACACAGGTCTTCTCTCTGTATGAGAGAGTTGTAGGCCATAGTCCACCGAGTAGGCCGAATTCGAATTGGTAGACTCCATACATTAACGAGCTATTTGTTTGAAAAGAAACCTTATGTGCACAGGTTTTCTCAAGCAGTTTAGCTTCGTAGTTAAATCATTTGATAATCAATTTCTCATAATATTAATGTCCATAAATCAGACATGCCACCTGAGATTCGAAACAAACGATTGAATGGCTACATTTCCAGAACTAGGTTATCACTATAGCTTATTATATACGCTTTACGCTTTCTACACTCATAGTCCCACACTAGTATTTTCTCCTGTGTCGTGGGTACCATGGATACACACAAGACCAATACACATACACCCAGACCCAGAAAATGAATCTAAACTCACCATTCTGGCCGGGAATCGAACCCATGACCAATTGCGCGTCCGACCGGTATGGTAACCGCACTGCCGCGCGGGTCGTCAATTCACTATGATATATATCACTAGGCTTATTCTTCGGCCGCTTAAAATTCAAGATGTATATAGTTCACCATTACAATATTTATCTAGTCATTTGTGGTTTAAACCCTTCTCATTCTGAGAAGACGGTAGCGACGGTGACAAGTGACACAACCAACGGATCAACCCTTATTATCTTCAACTTAGGACCACAATCACGTACTGATATAAACAGTATTTATGTTTGAAGGTGAATCCCTCGTGGTTCGATTACTGCCACGACTATTTCTGCCTAATAACAGCATTAACAGTTGTGTAAAGTACTGCTCTTTTTACTTGAAAGGTGAGTACAGTACCAATACTCGGGGCAAATTCGATCTGGAATAATTGTAAAAAACCATAAAAAAATCCTATGTAGGGTTATCAACAACTTGCACGAATTTGGACACGAATGCATTTTATATTCAACCAATTATGCATTAAATTTTCGCGAAGTAATCAAGAAGAGTTGATAAACTAATAACGACCAACTGCAAGATAATATGCTAAAACAAGTCAATGAAAATTTATTTACCACTATCGTCATTGTATAATAGATTAAGATCCGGCTGCAAATATGTGTAGTTATCGTGTGCGTGCTGAAATCCACATTTTTACTCATATTTATGAGTAGGAGAATAAAAATCTACCAGGTTGCCAATCAAAATGTGGCCGATAATATTTTTAATTAAATTATTGTTAATTGATTTCGCGGGAAAAATTTCACTAATCAAATTTTTAAGTAAAATATCGTTCATTTCACGGAAATAGGTATAAAGACTTTGAAAAATCGTAGTTGCCGTTGCGCACTTGACCGCACCTCTTCGTAGCCAGGTATAAACAGGTATGATTTCGATATATTTATTCGTCCATAACGAATGTTTATGTTTTATACATCAAAATAAAGCTATTTTTTTCTCATTATTATGATATACGGCAACCTAATTAAATCTGGCCGCAGGTTAGGGTTACTGGCTGATAAAGATGGTAAATATTGAAGGGTGAGTGAAAGGAAGCTAGTGCGTAACATCACCAGTCTAACAAGGATAGCAATAATTGTCAGCTGTACGACATTTTAAAGCTGTTGCACATACGTCAGATGCTAGTGTTCTCAATCACCAGTTCTAACAATAGCAAGAACGACTAAGAAATAAATACTGCAAAAGAATTGTTATCCTTTCAAAACTACAAATTTTATAGTTAGGTACAACAAAACCTTAATATTGATCAAAATAAAGCCAAGGTTAGATATGTAAAGAAAATTATATTGGGCAAGTACCGTATGAAATAGTTTTCTATTTTATTCAAGTACTCAATCATTTATTACATATAAATTAAACATTCAAGCGTATGGAAAATAAAAAAAAATATCTTGTGATTTCGTATGGCGCAATAGCTTTAAAACGTCGTACAGCTGGCAATCTCTATCCTTGTTTGACTTGTGATGTTACGCGCTAGCTTCCTCTCACTCACTTTTCAATATTTACTATCTTTAACAGCCAGTAACCCTAACTTGCGGCCAGATTTAATTAGGTTGCCGTATATTATAATAATGAGAAAAAAATTAGCTTTATTTTGATGTATAAGACATAAACATTCGTTATGGACGAATAAATATGTCGAAATCATACCTGTTTAAACCTGGCTGCGAAGAGGTGCGGCCAAGTGCGCAACGGCAACTACGATTTTTCATAGTCTTTATACCTATTTCTGTGAAGTGAACGATATTTTATTTCAAAATTTGATAAGTGAAATTTTTCCCGCGAAATCAAATAATAATAATTTAATTAAAAATATTATCGGCCACATTTTGATTGGCAACCTGGTGGATTTTTATTCTCCTAATCATAAATATGAGTAAAAATGTGGATTTCAGCACGCACACGATAACTACACATTTTTGCAGCCGGATCTTAATCTATAACCAATGGTGTTACAATCTTAATTGCATGAAGGGATTTGTAACCTATTATAAGTTACAGATAAAAGTTAATAATAGGTAAAACACGGCTGATAAAACAACAAAAAGTTGCATTCCCCTGTCTGTCAGTGGTTGCTAGGCAACGCTTTGTTATTAAACATTCCATATCGAATTCGCCCTGAGTATGAAGATGTTTAGTAAATATAAGCATAGCAAACGACCATGCAGTATATAGCTGATAGTAAATATTTACTGCCGCCCATACACATCTTCGCCTTGACAGACCAGATCAGAGTCTGAGAGGTGAAATTACCTCATCTGAGGTTGGCCACAAATGCGCTACCCCTGCCATATAACTTGAAACGCTTCGAACAATTATGTCCCAATTTACACCCTACTACCACTACTATATTTATCCAAGGTGTCCGAAATTTGTTCTCAGGAATAGCAACGAGCTAACGACTAAGTTTCATCTAATCGGGTTTGACGTCAGACATTTATCTGGTGGAGTGCGACCTCGTTTGCTACTTCTAAATTATAAAAAAAAAAAACGGTGTGCCCAATGAATCAATGCTAATTTGAACGGTGTCGTACGCTAGATGGTTAAACATTAACCATTATGCAGTACATTATTTAGATAATACGTTCATGACCCACGTGCTGGAGTTATCGCCATACCGGTTACACATGCAGTGGATTCCGCGTTCGATACTCGTAGTTGAAGTATGAATTTTGATTTATGGTAGGGTCTAGGTGTTTCTGCATTCACGGCAGAGGATAAAGTAGTCCCACACTATGAGTATATAAACAGTAAATCACTATTAAATACTATTTCACTGCTGTTTACGACAATTTCTAAAGAGGGAGGTCAAAACATGTGCTCACTTTTAACTATTATTAGTATAGTAACAGTATTACCTGGTTATATGAAGTAATCATCTAACAGCACAAATGGGTACATACCTGAAACAAAATAAAAGGAAAATTAAATAATCTATTCACAAAATTTTAGTTAGCAGAACTTAAGTTCATAAATTTGTGTAATCTAATTATTTGTCAGATAACTAACCGTCTAGTAAATCTAATATATAAAATTCTCGTGTCACAGTTTTTGTTGCCATACTCCTCCGAAACGGCTTGACCGATTTTGATGAAATTTTTTGTGCTTATCCGGTATCTATGAGAATCGGCCAACATCTATTTTTCATACCCCTTAAGGGTTCTCCACCCTTATTTTTTTTATATGGCTAAACAACGTTTGTCGAGTCAGCTAGTTAACTTATAAAACTAAACATTAAGAGTTGTAAGTTATTTTAGTTTTTAGTTTAAATTACAAGAGAAATTTTAAGTGCAAAGGAATCATGAGAATAAAGAGGCACTTAAAATAATAAACATTTATAAACACTCAATAGCCACGTCCCTGGTATTAGACTTTTTGTTCCTTTCTATTACTACACCTCTAACGTTAACGAAGAAACACAAAATTATAAAAGTACATTGGTTTTATATAAGTATATATGAAGTGAGCATCATTTCTTATTTTGTGTAGTTTGGAGCAGATCTTAAGTAAGCAACGTTGGGCGCGGTCGGATTTGGATTGGTGACCACTAGTGATAAACTTTTAGCCACGCTTCTATGTTTCGGATGGTACGCAAAGACTTCGATATCGGCTGTTATGAAATCTTGTAGCCGAAGCCTTGTAAGAGAAGGTATCAGAAAAAAGATCTAACCGAATCCAACAAAAAAATTTAATAATTTCCAAAAAGGGCTGAGTCTTAAATGAAACGTCATAAACGGTTTTTACGGCCGAATCGTTGTACATATAAAGCTACTTAGCACATATAAGGGCTTTAAGACGCTTCGCCCTAAAACATGCATTAAAATCGTGCGCTAAATACGCCTAAAACCACTCCGAAAAGTCGCGAGCGCATTCAGAGACACGACCATCTAGCTTATCCATACTATATTAATGAGATGAGAATTTTACGCCCTTGGCGCGTGTCGCAATATATGGAGAGTCGCTGTGAGCTTATACAGAAACGAGGTTACGCTTACATTCGGTACACGGCTCCCCGGCTATAAACACCGGTGCCGGTTTACGCTTCGCAATACGTAAATCAGTCTAGTTTGTTTGATGTTGTGTGGCCGATTTGTTTACGTTGCATCTGGTGTTAATCTATATAAACTTATTCTGTTTCTGTTTGTGATTTAAATAGCTTTATAAGATCGCGACCAAACTTGTTTTTTATATCTGACTGAAGTAGCAAACGAGTGCAGTCCACCAGATGGTAAGTGGTCACTGCCGCTCATGGACATCTGTAATCAACAGAACATGGGTTCCATCTGAAGTCAATCACAGATGCGTTGCTACTCCCGAGGACTATGATGGTTGCCTCATATAAAAGTGTGCCGGCACCCTTCTATCGAAACGCAAGAAATGCTTCACGCTAGAAATAAGTGTGGCGGTGGTACTTCCCCGGTCGAACTACACTGGGTCTACCACCTTCTGTGAATGTTATTATTTGGACATTTGCGAATGCGAATATCCCTTACCGACATTCGGGGATGCGAATTTTGTTTTATTTTTTCAGTTACAGTTTTTACTGCCAGAGGATCTACATTTGGGGACCTTTTTTTTCGTCTAAACTGCAGTTCGATTTGGATTTGAATAGATTTGGCGAACTTTTTTGCAATGCACTGCAATATTCGCAAAATTCTTGCGAATGCAAATATCTAAAGACCTGCACATACGAATATAACTTACATCACTATAAACCAATATATTTCTTTGGCTGTTTTTTTAACTATAAATCAAATTTAATAATCAAATTTTGGGGAAAAACGTATAGACAGGTAAACTAAAACTGTTTTGACGTAATATCGTGTAAAGATGGTTAAAATATTTAATAATCGTTATAACAAACGAGAGATTGAAGGATTGAGAATGAAAAAGTATCTCAAGATTAGGCCAATAAATTTCGCTGTAAAAAGATGTTACAAAAGGCTATTTATAAGAAGGGAACATCTAAATCTCTTTACGAGCGTTTTTAATGTCTTAATCACTTGGACAGTGAAATATGTAGGAAGCCGTCTAATTGGGAGCAGGGTAATGCGATATTATTCCGTTAAAAAGGTCCATAAAACTGTCGCACTTAAGTCCGTAACACTCATATTTACTAAATAAATAGAGCCAATTACGTCTACTTAAATGTACGTATGTACATATGTCGAAAAATGTAGGTTTAAAAGTTACAATGGTCACGTCGTTCCTAATACTTTGCCTTGGATTGTCTGCAATTTTAAATCTTTCAAATTCGTAACTATCGTGAAGACAGTTACGCGCTTAAGCATCATGTGTTAAGGTATCTCTACTAATATGGGATACAATCCATTATTGTCCCACTGCGGACGGGTCTTCTCTCAGAATGAGAGTTTTAGGCCATAGCCCACCGCGCTGGCCAAGTGCGAATTGGTAGGCTTCATATACCTCTGAGAACTTTTTTTCTCGGGTGTCTAGGTTTCCTCACGATGTTTTCCTTAACAGAAAAGCAGGGATAATTAGGTTCTAACACGCACATAAATCAGTGGTGCGTGCCTGGGTTTGAACCTCAGACCTTCCAATTGAGAAGGCAAGTTTCAACCACTAGGCTATCACTGCTCAGTATTAATATACGCGAGCCCAATATGTCCAAGAAAACTTGTACATGTATGTGATATGATAATCAAGGACGTTCATCACGCTGATCATTCAATACAACTCACTTACTTGTAAGAGTCTCAGCGTAGTATCTTTTAATAAAAAAAAGAAGTTGTATAATTTGAAATGTTCAGGTATATACTCCTAACATTTTTGTCAGTAATTATTAATAGTATAATTACACAAATGAACTAACATTATACACTTAAATACGTAGCAATCAATTCTTACTCGCAAAAGGTATTATTTATTTAATGTCAGTTTTTTCATGGTACGGAAATAGTTAACAATCGATACTGTCTCGATGAAAAGTAATCGTACGAATAAAGAATGAAATTATATAGAACTAGCAGAATCCACGCGACTTCGTTCGAATAGACCATAATAGCCTATGCTACTCAGGGATAATGTAGCATTTAAATGGTGAAAGAATTTTAAAAATCGGTTCAGTAGTTTTTAAGTTAATTTACAACAAACATACAAAAATACAAAGTTTTCCTCTTTATAATATTAGTATAGAGTAAAGATATATTAATTTTCATATCAAGCCCCAAAAGCAAGTTAGAGTAGGTACTAATTATATGGCTATTTACCTCTTTCTTCAGAACAACATTGCCGCCTACCTAAGTAGTTAAAACAATTATGAAGCAGTAACCAAACAATGGCGAGTAAATCATACCACCATAAAGAAAATTCAATTCCATTCGACATGGAAATATGTCTTAATAATACCCGAGAGATTTAGTTCATCGTGACAACGCCCACGCGAGATAACATCTCAACGTCAACAATGAACCAGAAATTGGGCCCGTGGACCCACGTATATTAAATCTCGGAAGCATTTTGTCGTTTATCTAATACGTGATACATTCAAGTAATCTCATTATACATGGTTAAGAAATAATGTTATAAAGAATAAATTTTAATTTGATTAATGCTGACGTGCCATCGGTTAGTAAATGTTTAGAGAAAATTAGTGAATCTAGTCGAAATTCGACCGTAATTGAACTCAAAAACTAAACTTGATATTGTTCAAAGAAGCACGAGTATTTCTCAAATTCAGTTATTTTGTATTAATTTTCAAGTCTTTAAAGGTAAAAAGAGATTTAATTGACTGAGCTGCATTTAAAAGCAATAGCGGATATTTTGACAGAGACATCCGTAATTTTTCACATTAAATGTGTTTTCATAGTAAGACATTGAACGTTTTATTTCGTTTATTATAGATGGTAGTGTGCGTTTTGAGTTTATTTTAAGTATGTTTTATCTATTATTTGAAAAAAAATATTAGCATTCCGTTATCCTTCTCTACATCAGCTATAGCCGTACAAAATTTCGGACTCCTCCGCCAGCGTCAAGTTACTTAAAAACACACCCCAAATTTTTGCTTCGCGTATTAATATATAGATCTACTAGCATACCCGGCCACGCGTTGCTGTGGTTAAAGAAATGTTACATAAACATTTGCAATTAAACCTATAAATTAAGATATAAACTATCCTATCTTTCAAGTTGGATCAAAATGCACACGTTGAGTAAATTTGATTATAATCGGTTCAGAGGTTTAAGAGTCCATTGCGGACAAATAAAGTGACACGTAATTTATATATATTAAGATCTAATGACATGTTCTAGTAAAGGTGATAAATACTTATTATCAAATCCATTTATTTATCAGCCTTCTGAGGTACGCAGTTGGACATAGGATTCCTATAAATGACGTCACTTCAAATACTATCAATTCCAAAGGATAGGTACTACTTCAATTTATTGACAGATACATTGTTATCTCGACCAAGTTGAAAATCTAAATTGAAATGTTTCATATATTACACTAGCTAAACCCCGCAGCGTCGCCCGCGTTATAAAAATCGATGTATCGATTGACCCGCTGGAATAAGATATTTTTTCACAGTAAAAGGTAGCCTATATGTTAATCCAAAGTGTCCGCTAACTCCCAACCAAATTTTATGAAAATCTCTACTGCTGTTTAGACGAGAAGAAGTGACAAACATACACACTCACAAACTTTCGCCTTTATAATGTTAGTATGAAGTATGATACATTGTTACCTCTACCAAGTTGAAAACTTAACTTACAATGTCTCATATACTACATATGCGACCTACCACAGCGCTTCAAGACAGACAAGACAGAAATGCAGTTACCGCTGGTGCCCCACAGTCAAATCACGAAGAGCTCTGCCACCTTTCAAGTTAAGCAAATAGATAATTACAGGTCTCACGATTAAACAACATTTACTTAGATCGTAATTTCGACGAACTAAATTAATTGGCGAGTAACGAAGTACGGCGGTAATGAACGTCCAATTAATAGGTCGAAAACTAATGCCCCTATAGACAATCCACCTAATTACGTTTGGGCATCCGTTCCAATTTGCCATCGGGTCATTTGGAAATAGACGTCCTACACGTAATGGGATAATTTGTCGTCATTACTTCGCGATGAGGTATTAAGGGAGGAGTTTCGTGGGCGATCAATCATCATTTATTAGTCAGATAAACAACGTATTGTTCGTAATTCAGTGAAGTTACTAATACACGGCGTAATGAACTATTATTTATCCATATTCATTCTAGACCTAGGTTTTAACTATTATGTGTGAGTCAAGTTTGAATCACAATAAGAATGTATATTTGCGGTTTAATTCTTTACGCAATTCCTTTTGATCGTTTATTAAAAAGCCGACATAGGATTTTCCTATCAATAAAAAATATGGTGTAACAAAGTAACAGATAGTCAAACCGTTCCATGTTCCTAATCTCATTCGACTCATGCCGACGCGTTCAAGCCAGTTCGTCGGAAACGGAAGGTGATTACAGGCCAAAAGAGTCAGCTCCCAGTATGCAGACTAGCATGTAGGATTACGTTAACAAGTTCATAATAGGATTAAGTACGATACGGTGCCCCAGTTTCGACGTGAACCGTTACTAGCCCGTTTCTATCGGCTCGTGTGACAATATAATGATCGTGTGCTGGGCGTACATGAGACGTTCTCTCAAATTGGTACACGTCAAACCACGCATGTGGATTCGTCTCATCCACAATGGGAATCATTACCTCATCGTGGCCCGCATTCCCATCTATCAATCAGCCAAGCGAAATGATATGTTCGCGTTGTCAAAGAAGGTGAAAGCTACGCCTGTTATGCTAGTATCGCACTACGACAAACACGAGTCGGCTACAACACTTTGCGAGTCATATCACGCATTGTAATTGAATGAGGCGGCGCGATCATGGGCCTCGTGCAATTTCACTGGGCCGTGACTCACGAATTAGAGCTACGTCGAGATTGTAATTATACGAGAGAGATATTTCGTGGATGCCCACTCACAGGACGGCGGCTACGTATAAGCGTACAACGAAATGCGATAATTGAATGAAAACTCAAATTAAGGTCAATAACAGAGAATTACGAAGAATGGGGCGGCGTTAATTTGATGGACGGGACCTAGACGCGCGCACGCGACCCATTCTCGTCTGATTCATACGCCTACGCCGACAATATAAATCTTACCTACGCACATCTAACTTGAAAGAACGAAACACTGCTCCTCTTCATGCTAATAAAACAATACAAAAACTATCTTATTCATATTTATACAGGAAATATGAACTTTGAGATGAACTAGAAAAATAAATAAAGTTAGTAGAAGTAATGAAATGCAACATAAATTGAAATGAAGATACATAAAAATAGACAATAAAATAATCGTTAAATTTAAAGTTTCTTTGAATTAGCTTTGCATTTACGAGCAATAAATGCACACATACCAAAACGAATTGCCAGAGGAGAATTGAAAACAGTAGACGATAAAATCCGTGATAGTACTCGAATAGTGGAGTGGGTTAATTTCTTCCGTAAAAGAGATACGGCCAATTGTAATATCTTTAAATAGTCGGGATAGATGCGAGACTTTCGAAACAACTTACAATAACACGCAAAATACTAAACGTGAGGCCAGAGCGATTATGGACATGCTAATAGATTTCCGACAAATAGATATCGCTTCGACCGTTCGACTGTCCGTATAAATTGCGTTATAACTACGAGGTAAGCTGCGGCGTAGATGCCAACAAAACATTCATGCAGTAGCGTAGCGGCGCGGCTCTGAAGAGTTTAATAATGCTCGTAGGGATCATTAAAGGCAGATACGAGGCGAAGATAAGTTTAGAAAGTGTCGAGTCTCGAACAATAAGCACAAGTAGAGCAGGCGGCGACATTGCTACTCTCCAATTAACAAGATAAAACCGATTGAGAGAAGGTAGGTGCACCAACACAAACGGCAGCCAACGTCTTGGTAGAAAGCGAACAATCGCCTGATATAATCTGCGCCCTGCAACGTAACATGTCTCGATGTGGTCATGTTCAAAATCTTATACGCTTCTATTTTATATGATATAAACTGTTTATCTTTTACGTACACACAATGCTTTGATATTGAAGTCACGATAGAAAGCAATGACATCATATCAGTTGACCACGTCCGCTGCTACTTGAGATCATGGAGTGATTTTGGATACAAAAGGTTAATTGTTGAAAAACCCAAACTTACTTAATATGAAAATAATTGACAAAATATACACAAGTTACAAAGTTTAAATATTGACAATTATAATGCTGTTAGCGTGAATACAAAGTGGGTAGATAAGTGTTCGTCCTTCGAGCCGTTCTCTCGGGCCCTCACATTGATGGAGGCACCAAGCGGTGACGAGGTTTTATCTTTCATTTTATTGCCGAAATAACTCAAAGATGCTTGTCAGCTTTTTGATAATGAACAAAGTAAAATTCTTGTCTAAAAACCTTTTGAATGTCTGTCAAGTGAAGAGTTTCTTTATTTGTTTGAAAGAGGGTTTCTCTTTAATGCTAAAGTGAATTGAAACTTCTTTTGGCGCGTTATTCTGTATTTTCTTCTGTATTCTGTGTTCTGTACTAACAGAAAATTTTAGTGTTACTATGTTCATTATAAAAATTGTACTACTGACCACTATGATAAACTAAGAATCATCTAATAATATCAATTATACCTATAAGTACTTGAGTTGTTGGGCCCAAACATAATATCCCGAATCGAAGAACCCCGATAAAAAACAGAATCCACGTCACATTGTTTCGTGATTCCAGACCGTCTCTGACGTAGACATCATCGGGTCCACACGCCCGGAACGTCCGCACGACCACATCGCTGAGCGACATTAATTGCGGCGATGCGTCAATGAAGACGCAAGACGTGAGAACAAATTATATCCACATATAAAAAACTGTTCCTCACATACTCTTTTGGAGATTGACCTTGAGGAGATTAGGGAGATCTTTGTTGAACATAAAATAACGTGGGTTTATTTAATGAACACCAAAACGTATGCATCTTTATTTAAATGCTTCCGAAGCTACCTTTTAAAGACTGTAGGTAACAATTTACTGAAAATCAAATATATTCTAATGCAGGTATTGATACCGATAATCACATAATATCGACGTTTACTTAACATTCTTATGATTGAAGAAAATTAAACATAAGTTCAAGCTAAGCCGTGTACCGTTTCCGACCTTCCTAAAGCTTATTACTTGCAACATTGGTATGCATGCTTTTGTCAGAGCCTGAAGATAAATTGTCGCCTGTCGCCAGCACTTCGGAACGGTCAACGGCATTTAGTCTTGTGTACCGATTACTCTACGTTCGCGCTTCTTGTCTTTCAGTTAAAACAAATTTTGCTATAATTTATTACTCCTGAAATAAGATTTTTTGGCAAACGTATTTTTTGCGACTACATTGTTGATTCATTTTACGATGGTTGTTTCAGTCAATTTTCAAATTTCTTAATATATTGATGTATGGTACCGGATAATTTTAGGCTAATTTACTGCGCCAAAAATAATTCGGAGATGTCAGAAATGTGGGACATTGGCTAATGATAATGAGACAACAATACGACGCATTTCTATAATGAGTCGAGACAAAAATACATGAGAATAAGTTTAATACCAAAATTTAGTTGATGTGCAAATAGAAAATTTGAGGATAAAACTAGATATTGTCAAGGCATTTAACATTAAGGCGCGTATTTGCACATCTAAGTGTTTATTCAAATTCATTACTTTGAACATTGAGTAAAGTATTATTCGTATATTGAAATTATATACAAATTTACAAACGTACCTTATGACTGCGAGATGTTGTGCCGATAACGTCGTTGTGGGATGCAACAACTGTATTTATAACTGACCTTGCTAAAGTCACCAAAAATATAAAACCCACGCCGACGCACGATTAATTTGAGGATGCCCGCAAAAAAACCAACAGATTTAAAAAATATTATTTGTACGGCGCTCATAAATCCTCATCGACAAAAAGTCACATCCTCAATCGATAAAATTAAAATAGTTTTAAACGTTAATTCAAAGAGCTACTTCTATCTGTAAATCACTTTTTAATTCTCGTAAAAACGTTAGAGAAGGCGAGGTGTAGAAAATTAGAGATTTCATGTCTCTATAGTCAAAAACACCGTCTTTGAACAGATAGGAATAATTTCGAAGATATTTTATTTAACATCTTCTGAACAGCGTTACGAACCGAACCAATATAAATAATGGATATGAATTAAATGTTTCTGAAGTGAAGCAATAAAACTCGTTATATTTTTAATCATAAACGTTGACGAAGTTGCGACCAGTTGGCTAGTCTCCGAATAAAGTATCAATTAGCTCTCCGGAGTGGTCGTTTGGCTTTGTGCCGAGGTTCAGACATTTTTTACGATAACCTTTTTAAACTTTCCCGACACAAAAGTAATGGGCACGATGTTTATGATTAACGCTAGCGCATTTAGAAAACACTTATTCTTATAATAAGCCAGTCGATAAGAAACCAATTTTTCGACCGAAACAATTTAAAGACTATCAAGATCATGAATCAGCTGAAAGAATGAGCAATAATAACAAAGCTTTTATGAAAGCCAACGGTTAAATGGCATAACTGTGTTTCTTAAAAGTTTTCTAAAATCTTTGAATGAACCGGTATCCAAACAGGAAACAATAAGTACCTACTTAATGGCGAAGCGCGCGCGTTGAAAGAAATAAACAGGTTGAATAATAGTTGCCATTAGGAAAAATTATGTAAGTTGTTTCAAATGAGATTTTAAATCAAATTTCTACGATTCTGGCGCTGGTATAGAGATTAAATTCTGAATTAATAAATCTTTAATGAGTGCCGTGGGAATTGCGCTCTTTCCAAATATAATATTTTAATTATTTTTAGTATTTAATATTCTTTACGATAGATAAAAAAACTGGACAGCTTCAAATAATTCCGGGTCTTCGTTTAGTCTTAAAATTTGACATAATTATATACAAATTCCTAATTTTATTAGAAAATAGATTCCAAATAATGATTATTTTGAAACGATGAAGTCATCATTAAAACCTAAATAAGAACGGAAAAAAACTTCTATGACACAATATGATACACTAAATCACTAAACGTATCACACGCCTTTTCTGTATTACCGATAAAGTTTTAAATGAGATGAAAAGGGAGAATTGAAGTGTCGTATAGCACCATTCATCAAGTTTCAAACGAGAAGTGGCAAAGTGTACAAGCAATTGTGTAATTTGTCGGACACACGATCACACAACGAGCTTAATTCGCCATAGCAAATTGGCAAAGTGATAAGCGCGAGGGAGGCGGCTTGTATCGCTATCTGCAGCGTGAAAATCTGCGTAACCATTAATTATTGAATGTATTTTGTAATGCAATGAATATTGAATTCGCGTTATTATAGTATCCGCTACTTATCAGTTTTCATCATCAATTCACATTCTTAGCTGGTCACGGTATAATAGTTTAGCACATACATAAACCTATGTGCCAATATAATTGCTTTCTAATGTTGTTTTCAAGGAAATCAATATATCTGTTAACAAACTCAGCTATGGTTATAATTTGAAATGAGGATAATTCTCAGAACTGATAATTGCTCTCTTGTAGTCTGTCTTACTATATCCTGCAAATCAGAACGTCTAACACACAGCATAAGAAATTGATAAAGAAATGTACGTTTGCAGTCCAATTACAAACGGTTTTTCTATCTTCTTATTCCAAGGCCTCAACGTATGTTCTTGCCTTACTACATCCTGCAAACTAAAATTTCAATGGTGTTCATTAGAAATAAGTGTAGTTTAAGGTGGAGGATTGCAGTAGTAGGTTTGTCGAATCACAAACGATTCTCCTGTCTTTTAATTGCGTCGTATAGTACGTAAGCGTGATTAGAACACGGAATCATTGACGGGACGTATTGTTGAGTGTAAACAGAATGAACCCAGTCGGTCGGGCGGAGGGCGGAGCGTGTCGCCGGAATCGCGCTTCGGTGGTCGCGCGCCGTGTCCCCTTTGAGTGCGTTAGTACGCGCCTACGCCAATTTCACTGCCAACTGACGCGTAAGGACTGTTTGTAGCTACGTCCGCAGGATTGTAGCGTTTCGATTGTGTTGCCGTACACTATTATCGTATATGCACCTTTTTGTGTTACGGTTTAGGTTAAAGAGATTTTTAATGTGGATAGCTTTTATCTTTTCAGATAAAATAGCAGGTAAAAACTAAAGCAATTAACGTTGTTTTTTTTTTATCTGGCTGAAGTAGCAAGCATCCAGTCCACCTGACGGTAAGTGGTGATTACCGCCCATGGACATCTGTAATCAACTACATACAGAACATGTGTTCCATCTGAAGTCAACCACAGATGCGTTGCTATGATGGTCGCCTCATCTGAAAGTGTGCCGGCAACCACACCCTTCCATCGAAACGCAAGAACTGCTTCACACTAGAAATAGGTGTGGCGGTGGTACTACCCCGGTCCAACTACACTGATTCTACGTTCTATCACCTTTTGAAATAATGTGTTAAATATATATACATTATGTAGCCTAACTATTTAAGTTACTATTTTAACTGTCTCTATTTTTGCTCAAAGCATCATCTATATATGATTATAATTTTAAATTGAATGGACACCCTTACTTAGGAACTCTCGATTTATATGAGTAAAAAGTATAATAGAAAAAAAGATTTTAACTTATAGTAAACCTTGGATTTCAATTCGTACCAGATAAAAAAAATATTCTGACAGATTATAACATTATTTGTAGCCACTTATTTTGAAATTTATTTTGTCTGGCGGACCAAAGAGCAGTACATAATATTTCTATTTATTACAACGATTACTCCTATATCGGTTGCCGTATTTCTAAAAGGCATAATTGAAAGCGTGAGTCTATTCATTCGCTGGAGAGAACTAATGAATGAAGTTCTGAAAAGGATTCCAGATTAAAAAGCACATATTAATAAATATTAATTATGATGGTCTGAATGAAATAAACATAGGTCATAAAATAAATATGAAAAAACGAAGTACAAAAATTTACAAAAGATCAGCTATTATTTAATGTGACACAATGTTCTTCCGCATCATTATGTCCTTATAAGCAAGGCATCTAAGACTGAAAAAGAATTGGCTACTTAATTTAAATACTTAATTTGTAGTCCTTTGATAGCTAATTTGTAGACTTCACACACTTTTGAGGACTTTTAACGAACTCTCAAGCGTGCAGATTTTTTTACGATGTTTTCTTTTACATTGTAAGCGAGTGATAGCTCATTTCTAATACGCACATAACCGAAAAACTGACGTGCGTGTCTGGGATTTTCCTCTCCACCGGGGGATAGAATGGTTGTATTACTGTGTTCTTAGAATTGTATACGTTATTCAATAATGTCAGATAATAAAAAATATAGAAACAGCTTCGCAAACCGTTATAATAAAGCACAACTTGCGCGTGTGTGAGCGAGTTGTCAATTTGGTGAAAGATGTAAAAGCGAACTTTTCACATGATATATGCATTAAATAATTAACCTTAAAATCATATGAATGTGAAAAATAATGAAAATAAATGTTTATGTTAAAACACAATAGGTCTAATTTAATATAATAGGCTGCAACCAAATTACTGTTCCTAGGATAAGTTCGTAGAAAGGTGATGACAACACTACCTCGTTGAATAGCTGGGCTAATTCGGCAGCTAAGGTATATGATGCCTGCTATCTGCTAAATCGTTAACTATACCAAATTATTTTATTTTGAATTATGCATTAATTGTATGCACTAGTTCATGACGTACAATTACATTAATATTTTCGACGATCATTGAATACTCGTATGTAAGACGCGTAAGGTCCCGTCCAATAGTATTTACAATATAAGTATAGCGTAAGACATGGTGTAGTGTCATTTTTATTTTCGAAACGCTTTGTCTATAATTTTTTGTCTGCGCTTGAAAATAAAATAAGTAATAGTTAATTTAGTGACAACGAATTCTTGGAAGTCCGCATTCGCCATATTATGCAAATCATGTGATTATAAAATTATACAACATTCCCATATTTCTATTAATAAAACGATTTTATCAAATATTCATTAGCATTATATCGCAGTGTAATGTTTTGTCCGTCGTCTACATAAAGATGTACCCCTAATCATACATATTATTAAGAACAAATAGTTGCAGGCGTCAATTTGTTAACAAAATACATTGAATCGATATACTTTAATATTTTATAACAACCTTTATTTGTTCAACGCTTCGAAAATGAAATAAATATAGGTACATAGAAACTTTGTTTGTCCAGGTAGTAAAATATATGGTTTCCTACATAAGTTACTGTATAATACATAAGTTACTGTTTTCTACATTCCTGTAGTGTAATAAAAAATATTATAACTGACAATTTGTCTGACTGGCCTCCGTAGGCTAATATAAAACAAATTTCATTATTTATCTTTTATTTCCTAAGTAAATGGTAGAATTGCTGACAAATTATATCCTATCGCTAATCAAGATTAAGATCATGTTATTATAAATAATTATATTTAACAGCTGCTTTTATGTTAATAATATACTTGCTTAAATTCTTATTTAATACGCAGTTACACAATCGGCAGACGATGTGGTATACAGAAACTAAAGAGGTAATAAAAATACATTTCAAACAGGCAGTCCTGACGTATAGCGTATAGTGTTTGAAATGTATTTTAATAGTGGTGCTCTTAATATATCACACATTTCAAAATGTTATATAAGGTTCACGAATACATTACTTCCCTCTACAATGAAATAATTCTATTTCTACATTAAACTTTTTGAAATGGCACGCGACATTGCTGTCGAACCACGAGGAACCTAAGCGCGCCGTTGATACTTGAATTAAAACGGAACGGCCTTGTAGAACACATACAAGTTGATTGTTATACAAGTCAAAGCGCTACAGCAACATCGCGCTCGCTCGCACAGTTCGCGCACCAGTTCAATCGATCTCGCGTTCCGTCTCGCTCTCACCTATGGCGATAGAGGCGAGAGGGAGAACAACGAGTGTACGTGGCGACGTGTCGTCCGCCATTTTGTGATTCTTGCGTACCGTTCAGTCCAGCGGCGACGCGAACCGGAATTGACGCGCGTTCGATACGCAGCGCATCATGGATACAAATACCTTTGATTTAGAGGATAAGAAAGATTCATGGAGTGAAGAGGCGTGTATACAACTTATTAATGCTTATCGACAACACCCCGTCCTATACGATCCCAGAGATCCTTATTTTTATAAGAGGTATGCTAAGATCTCCGCTTGGAACAGTGTGGGTGCAGCTCTACAAAGATCGCCACGAGAGTGTAAATATAAAATGAGTATTTTACTATCGTCGTTCAGAAGACAAAAGTCTAAGTTTAGAAAAGGTAGGAGAACATTATATACATTTACCAGAATATTATGTTTTGAAATATGTCTGATTCGCGTATCTATGAACTTATTATGGAAATTTAAACTTTCAGGAAACATGAATGTATCGAAGTGGTTCGGGTACAAGCATTTGAAATTTTTATTATTAATGAACAAGGAAGAACACTCAATGCACAGGGTAAGTATGCATTTTAATATTTTTTTATATATTTGTTCAAAATATTGCGCTAGCAAAAAAATACAGACCAATTGAGAACCTCCTCCTTTTTGGAAGCCGGTAAAAAGGAAAATGCAGTCTAACTAATGTTAACTGATTACTTATTTTAACTAGGCTGTAGCGAGGGTTACCAGTCTGTTATTAATTTCTCATATAAACTTTTAACGTATCTTTCTTAATTGGTTATTTTATAATCTATCTATACTTTGTAATCTATCAGAAATAAAAATGATTCCAGTCTCAAGGTAGTGTTTATATCATAATAATAATTTTAACCGGCGAACTTCGTTCCGCCTATAAGTCAAAAATCTAAAATTAGTGGTCCTCCACTATATAAAATCCGTAGTGTAGTTTTAAAGATCTAAGCATACACAGGGACAGACAGCGCGAAGCGATTTTGTTTATTATTCACTTTATTAAATTAATAATAGTTGTGTATAAATATGTAACAAATGCAAAAATGCCCCCCCCCCCCCTCCCGCAGCAAATACTGCTCCATATATCAATAACCCCAAATTTCGACGATTACCTAAACGAATTATTGGGATGTGGTGGTAGCACATTGTGACAAAAAGCGAACAATACAAATCACTACAAGTGTTTGATAAAAAGATAAAAACCCTTATCAGTTACGTCGAACATTACTATTTTTTACATTTGTACTATTTAATTATTACAGTTTAAACAAAACATTTTAAACATACCGTATCATTTATAACTTTCGATTTCATTCTAGATATTGTCACATGATTCTGATGATGCAAGAAGCGTAATTTCTACAGATGATTGCTATGAAGGTCAGTCAGGCGAAACTGAAAAGCAAGATAATAACGACATTGAAACTCTCATAGTTACAGAGGATGATTTTATTAAAATGGAAAATGAATCAGACGCAGATGACGATGTCGAGGCTAATTCTGAAAAAGAGCCGTCATTGTTAAGAAACATATTAAACGAGACAGCATTAACCGAAATTTCACAACAAAAAGAAATCCCAGCACCTAGTACCAAACACAAGCAGATAGTTCCTAAAAAAAACTATCTAAAGGAAGATGAAATAAGATGAAAAAATACTCATCAAAAACAATTACCGGCATTCAACAAGAGATATGCGATATATTATTTAGGGCTGATCACGAATTATATGAGAAAAGTCGAGTACATAATTTGAATCCATAACACATATATCGATAACAGAACAATTCAGTACATGGCCATATAAGACAAGACAACCCCACGAACTTCGGATTACTCAATCGGTTTCTCTCATATATATATATATATATATATATATATAATATATATGCGTACATATAAACTGAAAGAAATTGATGCTGATTCATTTTGTAAGGAATTAAACGGAAAACATTTTAATTCTATCTTTAACTCAATGTCAACTTATCGCGTTAAAATGTACTGATTACGCAAATTACTTATTATTAAAAATAAATAAATAATGACATTCAATTTACACCGTGTTTCATTTTCTAAAACTTTACCTTTTTTAAGCAGCCAACGTTACACAGTACCTCGCTACCCATGTCAGAGACAATATGAATATCTGTTAGTGAATTTAAACAGAAAAAAGAGTTCTGTAAATAACAGTATTGCAATGTTCTGGTTTATCTCGGTAAGTTGTATGTATCAGTAAAATACATTATGTAGAATTCACTAAGAGAGGAGTTCAACATCTGTTACAAATTTATACTAGCCTTTTCTTTTTTTAACAAATTGAAATAGCAATCGAACATGCCGTCCTCTCGATGGGAATAGTGATCACTACCGCCCATCAGTAAATATCTTCATATAGGACTGAGGTTCTATCTGATGGCCATCACAGATGCGAGGCCTACAATGATTAACATTAGGCCTAAAAGTGAACCGATTGCTGTTTATTTCTATTATAATAATGTTTAATTATTTTGATATGAAATAAGTAACTACACTGAATGAAACAATCAAAACTTGTCATAGTATATTCAAAGTGAAGTCTGATACGCAGTGGGTTGGGGGTTCGATTCCCGGCCAGACAAATATCTGAATGAGTTTAGATTCTAATTCTCAGTGTCACGATCCAGGAGAAAGTCCTGCTGTGAGGCTATGAGTAGTAGAAAACTTTAGGGGCCGTTCAAGTATTACGTAAGCACTATTGGGGGGTGGGGGAGGTCTATGTTTTGCTTATTTTGGATGTCATGGGCAGTAGGGGGATCTAGATGATGATTACGTGATCGCTAGTTATTTACTTATTTACAACAAATGTTTACTTAAGCATGGGGGGAGGGGGTTAAGAGCTTTGCTTACATTTGCTGACAATTATAAAAAATAAAGAAAAAGAGAATTTGTAATTCGTGTACATTTATCGAGTTCTTTACGTATTTGGTTCGCATCAACGCTATGTTTTTAGGTTATGCTAATCGGCGTAGGGCAGGTCCGAGGCGGCCAAGGTAAGGTGGAGAACGGAGGGGACGATATAGCCGGCATTCCAAGGCGTACATTTTATTCTGTTCTAGGTACACAAATAGGATGTAAACACAATTGCAGGACATATCAGAATGAGGCTACAAAAGGATATAATCAGAGCACGTACTTTATCGATTTATCAATCTACTAGCTGTACCCGCGGCTTCGCCCGCGTAAAAATGAGTGTATCGCAAAGTTTTTCCCGCACAAATCTCGACCCCGTTGAAATTATATGATAAACAGTAGTCTATAATTATGTTAATCCACAACCTTTTCTATAGTGCAAGTCCTATCCAAATGAGTTTAGCCGCTCGGCCGGCGATTACCCGGACATACAAAGAGTTTAAGAAACGAATTTAAAGTATGTATTTGTGGTTAGGATCATAATTGTTATGTAAAAATATTTTAAAAATTAGACAAATTAAAATTGGAATTTTAAAATTAGACGATTGTAAACCGCCTTTCTTTGAATTAATTGACAATCTTAGTAGTCACACAATACCAAGAAGCACCTTGTAAACCAAATCCTCCTCCACATTTAAACCAAAACGCATCAATTACAAAGATTGATTTTAACTTTTCCGCAGTATGTTTAAAAGTTCTCAGGGTGATGCTGCAGGGTGAAGTGCAATGATTGTACTGGTCTAGTACAAAAAGACGCTACTCTTACAAACTCATTTAACATTCGTATCCTACTCAACACTGGACACTATCAAGTGGTCAGATTACTCTAATAATGCACACGCCTCGGCGGCCGGCTTGTATTAGCATGCGCGAGCGAGACGGTTACCTACCCCTGCCGAGAGACACATCGCGATCTTTATTATTTTAAATCTCTAATATCTTTAAAAGTATTTATTTGATGCATAAGTGCATGCATATTTATATAAGGATTAATACCGAACAGAAGAAAATACACTCGAAATTAACGTAATATTTTTAGTTGAAATATGGAACATAAAAAAAAATATTGTGACTTAACCATATGTTAAAGAGATATACTATCGCGGATTGATTTTATATTTAAGGTTGCAATCTAGTGTTTCGTCGCCCTTGACGGAATTATTAGTATTCAACATCAACATTTAATTTATCGATAGACTTCGTAGTTGTTTTGTAAATAACGCCACCTATCGCATTCAATACATTCAATGTAATTCAACATAGTAGTGGATAGATGGCGCAAGTATACCTAATATATAGCTCATCGGTAATTATCGTATCGGTAAAATTAAATCAAATTTATATCACATTTATTTGTATGATAATTAATTGTTATCGATTTATAGGTATGTATTATTTCATAATGAACTAAGGATCAGGATGACATCAGGGCAAAATGGCTAATATGGCGATAGTTGGAATTTGGAATTAAACAAAAGTCGCGATATACCGAGTTTACAGATTTAAGTCGACTCAAAATCAATATTTTTTAATGTTTTATTATTGAGATAAGTTTTCAATCAAGTCTATCTTGCCCCTTGACGGAATTTTATTGTCGTACCCTTTGAAGGAAATTATATAATTTGATATCTCTAATAACTTTAAACGTATTTATTTGATGCATACCTACAGTGTAAAAGACAATTTTGATCTTTGTTATAATTACGAAGCTAACGAATGCATTTATTTACGTATGGATTAATACTGAACAAAAGATAACAGACTCGAAAATAACATATTATTTTTAGTAACAATATGGAACATAAAAATAATTATAGTGAGTTAACCTTAAGAGATATAGATATGCTATCGTGGATTTATTTTATATTTATGTTTGCAAACCAGTGTTTCGTAGCCCTTGACGGAATTATTAGTAATTCAACATAAACATTTAATTTATCGATATTACTTCGAAGTTGTATTGTAGATAACGCCATCTATCAAATGTTCATTCAACGTAATTCAACAGAACAGTGATAGCGCAAGTATACCTAATATTTAACTCATCGGGAATTCCAAGTAATATTATTCGTATCTTTCGCATTATAAATACATTTTCATATTATAAACCCATATTATGGGTAAATTAAATCAAATTTATATCACATCTATTTGAATGATAATGAATTGTTACCAATTTAAATGTATTATTTCTGAACGAACTTACGATGACGTCCAGGCGAAATGGCCAATATGGCGATTGTCATTTGCATTGTAATTTAACAAAATTCGCGACATATCGAGTTTTACGGATATATGTTGTCGACTCAAAATCAATATTTTTTAATGTTTTATTATTCACATAAGTTTTTAATCAAATCTATCATACCCCTTGACGGAATTATTAGTACACCTCTTTGTCAAAAGCCAATATGGAGATTGTCATTTGCATTGGAATTTAACAAAATTCGCGACATACCCAGTTTTACGGATATATGTTTTCGACTCAAAATTAATATTTTTGAATGTTTTATTATTCACTTATGTTTTTAATCAAATCTATCATACCCCTTGACGGAATTATTAGTACAACTCTGTCAAAAACGAACTTCCATACAAACATTTATGCTCGATTTTAACATTTTCAACCCATTTTTTGAAATAAAAAGTAGCCTATAATGGATCCCAAGGTCACCACTATCTGTGTACATAATTTCATAAAAATCGGTCCAGTAGTTTTGTCGTGAAAGAGTAACAGACAGACAGACAGACAGAGTTACTTTCGCATTTATAATATTAGTAGGGATGGAAAGCAATAAAACTACTAAAGGGACGATGTACTGTGCGTGTGCGGTGCATTTCTTTGTTTGTGGTGATACAACCTTTTTTTCTGTTTTTATTACAAGCAATTGTTTAAATTCTTCAACTTGCTCTCTTAGTACCTAAGGGTCAAATCTCGCAACAAAATTTAAAACTTCACGCAAAACAAGGGCTCTATTTAAAGTCAATAACAGACGCGTTGCTACTCTAGAGGATGAAGGGTCACGGCCAAGGGTGCCGGGTGGCTCTAATGAGCTATGACCTTATGGTCGCCTCATAAGAAATTAAGCCGGCAACCGCACCCTTCTCCCGACACGCAAGAACCGCTTCAAGCCAGAAATAGTTGTGGCGATGGTACCTCCCCAGTGGAACATTTACTTTGAAGCACCTGTTACTGAACTGTACTTTGTTGTCCTAATTGTAACGTGAAGCAATTCTTACGTTTTGTTGGAAGGGTGTGGTTGCCGGCACACTTTTTTTATATCTAATTGACGTAGCAAACGAGCATGTAGTCCACCTAATGGTAAGTGGTCACTGCCGCCTTGGACGTTTCTAATTAACTTCATATAGAACATGGGTTGAATCTGAATACAGAACATGGGTTCCATCTAAACTCAATCACAGATGCGTTGCTACTCCCGAGGACTATGACGGTCGCCTCATGTGAAAGTGTGTCGGCAAACACACCCTTCCATCGAAACGCAAGAAATGCTCCACGCTAGAAATTAGTGTGGCGGTACTTGTACTTCCCCGGGCTAACTAATGTAGTTCGCCACCGGTTCTACCACTTTCATACATACATCCTTACACTTTTGCATTTATAATATAAATAAGATACAGTTAAATAATTATTTTCGGTTAATGCAGTTATCGCACCTCGTAAAAATTTATTCTTCATTTTGAAATACAGTGCGAAATATTTCAATTCAAATCACACTGATACTGGTATTAATCGTTTCAATGATTTGACTATTTCTCACGTTTTTTGTCTGCATTAATAAATTCAATAGCTAATTAGCAAAACAGCTACATCTAACTCTTCAAGGATAAATAAATCAAGTTGATATGATTTAGTATTTAAGTGATTGCAACACTCCACACTCTGTTTTTATAATCATTTAACATGAATATTGATACGGAGATTTTAATATGGATATACGATAAATTAATGCTGAATATGAGTTCTTCGACACGCCGTTTATTTTCATAGGCACAGTTGAGGTCACATATGCATTTAAGGTCAAGTTTGGAATATTAAAAATCTTGAATGGTCAATACTAGTGTGAAGGAGAACTGTAAATATCTAGTCCTGGGAGCTAAAATAGATATACAAATTTATTTCTTTAATTACTATTGCTCTACTGCAAACCATAAAAAGGTTTTTTTTATTTGACTGACGTAGCAAACGAGCATACAGTCCACCTAATGGTAAATGGTCACTGCTTCTCATGGACAACTGTAATCAACTTCATAAAGAACATGACTTCAACATGACATAACACATGCGTTGCTACTCCCGAGGACTATGATGGTCGCCTTATATAAAAGTGTGCCGGCAACCACACCATTCCATCGAAACGCAAGAAATACTTCACGCTAGTAATAAAATAAATAAAATAGAAATAAGATTGCCTATATTTCTCAATTCGGTGAAACAACATGTTTTCTCGCGAGCTTTTACTTTATTAAAGCAAGTGTTGATTATATGTATTGCCGATAGTAGTAAATCATTACTAAAATAAAACCGTACCTTGTCTCTTGATTTGATCAGAAAGTAGAAACTGTTGCAGGAATTTCGAAGAAACTTGTTTTATTTATGATTTTATTATTAAGACTTTAAAAGTGGTATATTTAATCTCATACGGATCCGTGACCAAAAGATATAATAAATCATTTTTTTAACAATGTGTAATCAATATAAATGAGCTGTGATTCAAAGTAGCATATGATGGGCAATAAATATAATATTAAAGTTACCGTTTTAAACATTTTAGAAGACTAAAATGATTAACACAAGCTTGTTAAGTAGTAAAAAGTTCGTAGAACTTTGGCTACTGTAAATTAACAATCAATGATTTCTTATAACATTTATATATTAAATATAGTAAATGAGCATTCAGTCCATCTGAAAATGGTCCATTTTTCCCACTTGCTTCCGTAATCTACCCCAGATATGACCAGTCTTACATGGTTGCCTTACAGATACGTGGCGTACTCTTGACAATTCAGATAGTATGCCAGACGAAAACACAAAAATGCTTAACACTGTTATTAATCAGAAAAAGGTATGGCGGTGGTGCCGCAAGTACATATCCACGAACGGTTCTATCACCTTTAAATGTATACGAGCTATATCCATGCAGGGTAAATAGCGGGCTAAAACTCGTACACTAAATCCTAGATTATTTTTTTACTTCACATACATTGATATAGAAATACACTAGATACACAGTCTCGACCAAAAATTACACCTAAAACTGTCGTCATTTTTACGTAGTTATTTGACCATCTACATAACGACCATATATTTTAGCAATACAAGCAAATGATTTAAAGTTGATTTACAACGCTTTAAGCAAAAGGGAATAAAATTTCACTACTTGATATGAGCGCTCAATTTTGAAATTGAGCGCTCTTTTTCACCGGAAAGTTTTGAGACGCTGAATGTGTATCTTGGGTTTTTCTATATCGATGTTGACATACGACAACTAATTGTAATAAGCCACAATCAAAGCGAATTAGAGCCATTACAACAAATTACGGCGTGTAACGTGAAATTGGATATGACATCATTTAAAAACATCACCAAACGAAACGAATGAAAACAAATCGTTTGGATTCGTCGAAAAAGATGTTACAAAAAATTCACTTCATAAACAGACCATTACCTATGCGCGTACGACCTATTTGTGTGCTTTGGTGGTAGTTATCAAAATCCATTTATGATTCATGATGATGATGATGAACCAAGTTTCGAGTGTCTTCGGGCAAAAAGTCAGTGAGTGATTACAATGTGTACACGTACTCGTGATTGTGTGTGTGTGTATGTGTGAGAGTTATTGTAGTAGATGAGTATGTGGTACCCGTCATATTAAGTGGTCAATGCAACACAAAGGCGTTAATCATGCGAATATACCATAAAATAATAACAAAATATTCGCATGTCCGTACATCGCTTATATTCCCAAAAAATATTGTTTGAGGGATGTGAAGCAGTATCAATGTGAGTTTTAATACGCAAGTTGCCAATGCTAAAAACAAAGGATTGGACATAGAAAACGGTAGAGACCAAACTCTAAATATCGGCAAGTTGAGTAAATTAATTAAAACTACTCTTAATAATTTAGTGTATCGTTTAGCAACGTAAGAAGTGTTTTTTTTTTATTGAAGTAGCAAACGAGCATGAAGTCAACCTGATGGTAAGTGGTCACTGCTGGCCATGGACATCTGTAAGCTATTTCATATAGAACGTGGATTCTTTCTGAAGTCAATCACAGATGCGGTGCTACTCCCGAAGACTACGATGGTCATATAAAAGTGTACCGGCAACCACACCCTTCCATGCTTCCCCGGTCGAACTACACTAGTTTTACCACCTGTGAAGAGATGCTTTCGTGTTACAAAAGAACAAACAGTAAGTATCTTTATTAATCGCGCGCTTTAGGAAATTCTCCAAATTGCTAACACGATGTTATTTTTATAAAAATGCAAGTTTCGCAAGTGTGATTCGCGAAAATCGCAAATGTTAGGAAGTCAAGGACTATTCCTTTACCATTTTAATAAGTGTCTTAGGTCTATCACAGTTTAAGGGCTGAGGTACTGAATGAAAGTCTGGTTAACACAGAATATATATTGTCTTTCACAAGTTAGGCACTTGTTTAATTTTGATACAGAATGCTACGTGTTCCCTACTGTCCGGGTGTTATGCGACTGCCCTAAAGCGGACGCCGCGCTATGGGGTTACATTTGAACATGTGAGCAATTGGTTCGTACAACATAATTTATTTCTTCACCTTTATATATGCCTACATTTATTAACAATAACAAATAACGTACGCTCAAACAAATCTTCAAAGTTATTAGAAACCGGTATCTGAAAGAGCAATCTAATAAATATGAGTTCGCGTAAACCGTAAAAGGATCCGTATGACATTTAACTTGGCACGATTTGATATTTATATCACTTCGTGAATTCGACTATATGCAGCTTCATATGACAAACGCAATCGGATTCCAGCTCTACAATAACGTAACGCAAAGTTACGAAGTATTTATGCTTCAGTAGATTTTAATCTCCATACATTTTGGAATATTAGAGGTATGCGTAAGATATATCGAAATATTCGCTGCGGTATAAGATACTTCTTTTACGTTATAGAAGTAGCAAACGAGCATACACCGCCTGACGTATGTGACCACTGCCACTAATGGGTGTGGACAACTGTGATCAACCCCAGATAAAACACGCACGCTTTCTACACTCATAGCCCCACAGTAGGATTTTCTCCTGTGTTGTGGGTACCATGGACACACCCAAGACGAATACACAAACACCCAGACCCAGAACAGGAATCTAAACCACCAGACCGGCAATCGAACCCGGGACCCATTGCGCGTCAGGCCGGTATGGTAACCGATCCGCCACGCGGGTCGCCAAAGATTAGAACCCTAATTGAGATCGACTACAGATGCGTTTTCATTCCTGCGGACTACGTTGAATCGACTAGGACGTATGTCTATTGCCACACAAAAATATAGTTACGAAATTAAGTAATATGGCAAAGCTAAGGAAAAAATTTACTTTCAGTACATAACCGGAAAACCGTAATTGGATTCCATAACAAGTAAGGAAGAGAGATGGATCGAAGTCCCGTAGAAAGGCACGGAACCAAACATATTGGTCATATTTAGATAATTTTCTTTTCTACCAGATGTAACCTCAATATTGAAAAATATTCGTTAGACTCACAGGTGGTTCCAGGTTTGATTTTTATTCCAGCTCAGTTCTCATATGAGATAACACTATTTCGATATAAAGTTTTTGCAGACATCGACAAGCGACAGTGACTTATCATCATTTTGCCTCCGTGCCCGTTTACTACTTCAATATGAAAAAAAAAACTACACACGTACGATGAGCTGTCAGTAGCGAAACATCTTCAAACATGTATCCAACAAATATCTAAACGTATTTCTCGGTACACGTTACGAACTTACGACGCAATCAAATCCAGGGTTACCTATAAAACTGTAGCGCACCGTCGTTTTCCATTACCAGGAAAATAGGAAAGATTTAGATTTAAACTCGATCGAATGGCTTCTTGCGACATTAAAGTCAAACGATCTCCGGTACGTGAGAGCACCTGGGTTTCAGATACGAGAGCACTTATAGATTACAGTCTAGTTGTTAGCAATATCTAAATGGAAGTCGGTTGCTTCAAAACAAACTGGAAACATGATTCAAATGCACTCGCCTAAATTATTAACAACGGTAACAATGTCCATATTTATCGTAAATAACTTGACAATTTATATCGATTATTTCTGTAAAGCATATACTTTGCAGTAATAATCGCGCATTTAATAATTTATTAATTTAAAAGTTACTTGCTACGCCATCACAAAAAAAGAACTCCAGAAACCTTCGCGAGCTCATAACTAACAACTGTGCTAAAGACCACCACATGATCAAATGAATAGTTTACGATTCTATAGAGGACATACAGACAAACATATTTTTTATAAAGAAGAAGAAAGATTACTTTATCCAAAAACTGTCCAGCATTTCAAACTTGGTGATCTATCTACAACGTGGTTACTGGCTTTCTAAATTATTTTTGTTATTTTTATTCTATTCTATTTTTGCTACTTCTTTCTAGCTCTCTTGTAAAATTTGCTTATTTGAGTTGTATTATTTCTCGGTCTAAGCAGCGATATTATTTTACTAGTTTATGGTATATAATTATGTTAGCTATTAGGTATTTTCCGGATTAGATACCGGATTAGGCAGATATCTAAAAATAATAGTAACTCGACTTATATGCAGGTGGTAATCAAAGTGTGGTGCTACCGGCGTTGGAACTAACTTTAAAGAAAACCTTCCGCATCATAGGAGATTGTGAAACGTTAAAATAGTTATCACATCATCTATAGAGCACAGAATCAACCAAAACTATGCATATGGATAGGGAACACTAAAATAAGAGAGCTCACCTCGTACTGAAAGAATTCAAGTAGCCGATTCAATAAGTCAACAAATTTCCAAAATTTAAACAAAAATAAGAAATAGAAGATTTTGTTAAATACGAAATCATAGAATACATAAATCACTACAACGTAATCTACGAGGAAAATACTTTTTTTAAATAGAGACGACAGATGTGAAACACGTGTTACGCGCAGTGGTACATTATGATGCGGACTTGTATGTACCTATTTTTAGTTGTTGGATAGGGAAGCCAGAAATTACGCGGCGTATCGATATTTACAGCACTGTACAACATGGTAATATTATACGTTATTTTGTCATATATAGTCTTTCTAGCATAATAGATATAAAAAATAGGTTGTCAGACGCCGGACAGATAAGTAAATACAAAAGCGATTTTCAATAGTTAAGTGTTATTTATTAGGACAATAGAAACCGTTACAATTTATAAAAGCGTAATATGTTTTATTCTCCACCCATTCACGCGAAAGCGATGCAGATGCAGACCAGAAATAAAATACAATATAAAAATAATGCGTTAAAATCGCGTTTAGACATAAGTACATTCGATACAGGTACGATGTGACATCGATATATCGCACCTGTTGTATCGATACACAACGCAATTTTGGGGCATCCCTATTGTTGGACGACTATTTGAGGAAAACTTGTTTTGTAAAGATATTTCCTATGTTGTAGTTATAAATATTGACAGAAAATCTTGTTAGATAATAAATATATTAAGGTTGCTATATCTATTCGATATCTCGAAGTTAATCTACACCTGTTCTCTTTAATTTGAAATAATAGTAATAAAGGTAGTTTAAAAAGCTATTATTCAATTAATCTTATATTAAATTTTCAAAGATAAAAAGTTCTAACTAAATTAATTAGTGATATACAACGATAATAAAGTGAAATCGTAAATAATTATGTGAGAAACAATATCAGTACAACCTGAATCGGTTTGTATAAAACTTTGACATGCAATATCGAATGTACCATTACAACAATGAAAACATATTCCGCATAATTGCATCGAAAATATTCGACGTGATTTAAAAAAAAACTTTAATTTATCGCAGTAAAAAGTTTAAATAAAAGTTAAGTTAATAAACATAGACAGCCGGAGAAGTTCACTGTAGTACCAAATCATTATGAACAATACAATTCCTCGTTATTCATTAACAGTCACGATAAAATCTACATAATTTATTAACAAAATGACATTTACTTTCCTACTTTAAAACCACTACTGTTTTCCTTTTGTGTTCACGCTACTCCACAAAGTAATTGCACAAAAAAAGTTGTAGTCGACGACCGCATTGAAAATCGGCGTTCAGCAGGTTTTAAGAACAAAGCAAACAGTGTTGAGAAATGAGGCCACACGAAGGGCCGCGTACAGTCGGCTACGAAAGTGAATTACGCCGCCCAAGGCTGACCGGTCTCTCCTCAAACCAAGTGACCTTTAGCAACCGAATGATAATATCCTTGTTCCCGCGTCGGTATGCGATATTAAACCACAAAATTGTAATGCGCCTCGAAAGTGATCTTGCATAGTTCTGTTTTGATCCCCGCAGCTGCCGATAGCGTTCAACGAGACCAATTCATTCGTATAAAATACGCGACAACAATTTAAAATATTCGTCCGTTTTAAAACCCGTTTCTGAATTCTAATTTTAAGCCACTCGCCGTTTTAGTTATAAAATGCAAATATTGCCAAGATATTCCGTCCGTAATGGCTAATTTAAATGCGTTTTAATTAATCATCTTTTTATAAGAACGCGGCTTTTATCAAATGAACTAGTGTACATTTACTTCGTTTGTTCCAATTCCCGAACACAATTGCCCGTTGCATTCTGTTAGACGCTTATGAAGAAAAGTCTTTTATTTGCGCACACGCATCAACCGAGTGTACTGTCGCTGATTGTACAAAGAAACCGCGGTTTGTCAGCTCCGTATTGTAGCACAATATGTATAATGAAATCGTGCAGAAGATCTCGCCGTACATGGATATGAATCGAGAACCTTTCGCTGTGACAGACGTGACAAAATTTATTAAGCCCTATTATGAATTTTAGATTGACGCCCTCAAAACGTAGAAACGCAAAATTATGCTCATTGTGGGCTTACAGTAGGTGTGGGCCAAATTGATCTTTTATCATACTAAGACGTACTAACAAGCACACAATACGCTTAATATTTCAGAAGTTAGAAAGCTTGCAGTTTACATTATGGAAGGTAGTCATTGTGCGATTGAGAAGCTATCGCGTGGTAAATAGTCTTGGAGACTAAACGTGCGTTACGGAGCGTTCAGTCCACATGACGATAATTGATCACTGCTACCCTTGGACGCTTTAAGCTACTTCACATGGAACAGGGGTATCTGAAGTCAATTATACTCGTAGATACGCTGCTACTCCCGACGAGTAAAATGTTTGCCTCATACTAAAAATGAGCCGGTAACCACATCTTTCCATGAATGTTTTACGGTAGAAATGAATATGATGGTGATACCATTCCAGTCAAACTACGCTAGTTCTACCATCTAATACGTATTATAAGCTATAAAAAAATAAGAATAATCTGATAATCGGCACATCCTTACAATAAACGTCTGCTATGCAAGTCAAACACCTAGACTAACAAAAAACAACGTAAATTAATTGATCGCTGTAAATCGACTACGGAACCTTCAACGTGACAGTTCAAGTGATCATAATTCCGAGCGAGTATTAAATCGTTAATTTTTTATAGCTCACAAAACAAAATATCGTAGATTTTCAACCAATTCCGGTTTTGGGAAGGAAGCCAGGTAGGACAAAGTAGATTTGGCTATGAGAATTCATTCAAGCCTAAGATTGTAAACTTGTTTTATATAAGAAGACAAACAGAAGTGTTACTAACGTGTGAGCTTAAAAATATATTTTTCGGTGTAAATCATTGTATGCACCGACGAGTAGAATAGCAAACATCTCATGAATTTATTGTCTGTTGAATTTTAATCTATTGTGTTTAATAGGATTTGTGTTATTGATTGTTTGTTAATACCTATATGCTTTGTGATTTTTTATTTCAATGACACCAAACGTTTTAATCTCTGTGATCAATGTGTAATTTTCGATGAAATGTCTCTGATCTATACAAAATTATATTACACACAATACATACATTTAGAGCCCATATGTTAAGGTAACATTTATTAATTATTTCACTAAAAATCATCAAATCTACTTATAATTGTGAGTTACGTCATTTTTTTAAAAACAAGTAATTCTACGGAACCCAAGCACTGAATAAGTGCAAACTAAACGTTAGGTTTTGCCGTTCCGTTGCACAACAATGACATGAGTGTCGTTAACGTCTCGTAAATCTCTTGGTTAAAAATCCAGACGCGATGAAAATTTGGGGGTGCAACGAGTGCCTACGACAGCGGAGTATAATGTGCGAATATACGTAGTTATTTTGGTTATATGCGGTCGCTTATGTGTTTTAAAAGTGATGTCGGGTTCATACTTTCATGAGCAACATGAGATTTTAAAAGTATTTCTATCTTTATTTGGACGAATCCGTTTTGAACTCGCAGAGATGACATTAGTATTTCATTAAATAAAGTACATTAAAGTCCATAGTACTTTAATTGTCAGTTTTTTCGTAATCATACTAAAGATATACGAAATTAAATTGTAATAGGGGTTAATAATATAATAGCAGCGTTGATAAACACGTAAAATATAATTATATGACATGTAATTTTATGCTGTTTGGTGATTTTTGTTTTTGATAAAGACAATTTTACGTATAGGTATAGAATCCATACGATGCTCGATATTACATAGAAAAAGATGTGTGTGCCAGTGACGGATTAAGCCAGCGCGAGGCCTGTAGCAAATTCTGACAAGTGGTCCATAGATTGCCTTAAGTAAGGGTATTAAATACGACAAAACTGTTACTAGTAAACTTTTCTGGATTCAATCTGGGAAAATTTAGAGATGACGCTGTCTATATGTACTTCTTTCAGTTTAAGATTTTCAGGATAGCAAAGATAAAATATAAATAGTAGGTGTTGGACAGCGGGGCCCGTAGCATTTGCTACTCCTGCTATGTGGCTAATCTGGCACTGGTTTGTGCGTGTTTAATTGTGTTGGTACCTCATGAAAGCAAATCATTATAAATTTACATTTATTTTTTATAATACCCTGACCCCGATTGTCAATCTACATACGCATATACATCAAACAATATCAGCAGACGTGTCATAGAATAAATAAACGTACATTTGCATATATTGTCGTACTGATATATTATAGTTTAACAATAATAGAAACAGTTATACTGCGTGTCTCTCGTGTATTTATCGCTTGATTGAATGCGCACGACCCGCAATTTATATAGTAGGAAAACGGTGGACAATCTGTTATTTGTTGCATAACGTAATGTGACGAGAATTCAATTAACGTTTTGCTTGATATAAAGTTTATTTGTTTATTTTTCAGTAGTTCTTTAAGAGTCGAGAATCCAATACATGAGGCAATTGTATTTAAAGTCATCTATTGTTCATATTCATATCTTGCCAAACAGGGCTCTCTTTTACTGAACTGTAAGGTAAGATACTGAAGCTAACTTTCTTTACCATGTATAAAAAACAGATTGTAATTATATTTAAAAAAAATGATCTTCTCAGTTGAGGTCGTATTCCGATCCGGTGGTAGTGTAAGAAAAATATATAACTAATAATTTGTAAGTGCCCCCGTAGGCCTATACAAAATAAAGACATTTCATATCATTTCATTCAATAATAATTCAGTTGAATATTGTGAAGAAATCAGCACGATACATTCAAATACGATATTTATTTGTATATTTAAAAGTGCATAAAATAAACATAAAACCAAACTAAGGACGACAGTCTGATGAGCTAAGAACTAAACTCAGTTAAAGGACACGTGATTGATGGGAGAATTATTTTAAGTTTAAGGTCATAAGAAGTTAAACTTAATTTAAAACCATACGCAGTCAGAATTTTTGTAACAATAAATTAATACTATAAGGTGTTTCACAGCTTAATAAATGAATTAGGCTCTTTACCCTGAGATCTAGAATATTAATCTAGTCATAATTTACATATTTGTTTGGCTTAGGATCGAATCCGGAAACAACCGGATCGAATGAGTACGTCGAACGCTTCGTCCATACGGGTAGTATTTGTAGATCATAGTATAATCACGGTAATAACTTGTATTACACCACCACGAAAAGCAAGTTGTACCTACGAACCTCGACTTCGGTATGCAGTCGGTATGCAACAGCCAGCGAATGTGCCGTAGTGACGAGCCGGCAGTGTGATTGTTTTTTATGCAGTGGTTATTTTTATTTAAATAATAATGTAGCGAAGAGCCGTTGTAAACTATATTGGGCTGTTTTGATTGCTTTAATTATACATAAACATGGGCAGTGTTAATTATTTTAATATTCGTCGGTAAAATATTATTTAGTGTCAAATATATAACTATTTGTAGGTATATAATTCAAGGACAGAGCTGAGTTAAAATACTGTATGATACTACTACTGTGGTATCACCGTCATATTTTCGGTTAGACACAACCGGAACGCGGCGCGGCGCGTAACGAGAGCGGCCCGATTCAGTTACTGCAATATCTAGAGACTGTATATTATTTTGATGAATGTACGTACGAGTAGGTACGCAAAATTCTCGCAGTAAACACGGTTGCCAACCGTGACCGTGGTGGGTGCATATTTCCATCACGCTGTAGCCGCGAACGGTAACTCATGTCAACCGCGGCAAAATAATAATATCCTTTTGTATAACAACCGATTAATAACCGCATTGTATGTTAACATCGATTTTCTAAGAACATAGCTAAGGTATCCGTTTTGTTGCATATTAAATCGTTACAAGAAAATGATATAACGAGAAAAACGATGATTCCACTAATACGATCATAACCACATCAATCAATGCGCCTATTGTTCAATCGTTTGTCATCGTGAGATGACGGTGTGATAGAGAAATATTTTGACCAGTTATTCAAGTATAATTAACAATATCAATAGTACATTTTTACTTAATATGATTTACCATATAACCCACTAGCTGAACCCCGTTAAAGAAATCGATGTATCGATTGTCCCGTGGGAATAAGACATTTTCCCAGAGTAAATAGTAGCCTATATGTTAATTCAAAGTGTCAGCTAACTCCCTACCAAATTTTATGAAAATCGCTCCAGCCGTTTATACGTGAAGAAGTAACAAACATATACACTCACAAACTTTCTCCTTTATAACATTAGGTGATGAATGAATTGGGAATTCGAAATTCAATGGCAGCAATAAAGCAATTTCATTTAATTTCAAAGCATTTTCATTTACATATTAATATTTATTTCATATAAATAGTTAATTCATCATATTACTTCAAGTGTGCTGTCTTTTTTGCGACGAAATAAGCATTAATAAGATTATTTTAGGCTTAGAACTATAAATTAACATAGAAATATAGAAAATCTGATCATAATCTACAGCTAAGGCAGAAAATCTTCATAGAATATAGAATATAGAATAGTTATATGATTGATATACATATGTATGTATAAGGAAAAAGTTGGAGTCACGTCTTGTCTTATCGGAAGAAATAAAAATAATGTTATAGTTATTAGTTATGGCGTATAAGTGTTTTTTTGTAATAAAATATACTCTTAGCAGGTATAGGATCCGTGCGTGCTTTACTCGATTCATCGGGGAATTGAGATGACTCGAAATTGATTTAAGTAGAAAGAAAAAAGAAGAAGAATTACTGAATCATTATTTACTGAAGAAAACAGCAGGAAACCGATGGATTCCAAGGGCACAGATTCGATTAGAGTGGCGTTATTTAGGGCAGGCCTACGTCCAACAGTGGACCTCAAAAGGTTGATAGATGGATTAGAGTCGAAGTCGTGAAGAATAAGTCAACTCAATCATTACAAATGGATGTTTTACAATTATATTTTAGTCGGTACTCGTTAAATCGGCCGCAGAGTGGGCCAGTTTAATAGAAAATTTATTTATTCATTGCGACCGCGAGCGCAAACTCCGTTCAATTAGCTGTGAATATAAAGTTATAATGCGTTATCTCGCTATTTTCCACTTAATTTAAATACTTTGTTAACTAAAGGGTAAACTGTTTCAAACCTCTAATACTAACTGGCATAAATCATACGATTTAAACTGGAGCAGGTAGAAGTTTTGAGTTTTTAATTGCAGTTTCTAACGACGTGTGGGGTTTAAGGCGGCTAAATATTAGCAACGTACACTAACAAATAATATATCCTTAATTCTTAAGAAATTAAACTCCGATTCATATTTCGAAATGCTTTAAACATAAATTTTAGTCTAAAATACATAGCGAGAAATACATGTACCTGTACACACTTCATTTTAAAAACTTGGACTCCAAAAAACTGAAGGTGGATGCACTCAACTCAGCACGTTTACAAAAAACAGTCAGGTATTTTTTTGTTACAGCAAAAACACAAAAATAAAGTTAAAATCGCTCAACATTTAGCCAGTACAAACAGAAGAACACGTAACACGTTAAATATCTTTATGGAGTTATCGGGTTTATCGTTCAATCTTTCCCAAGATTGTCACTTGTCTGTCACCGCGCCAGCCTTCATGACAGCCTCGGAATGCCAAAACCAGGAGTTCTAAAATGCAGAAACTTAAAATATGTGTGAATATAAGCTGGTTGTACCGGACTAAGACAAAAGGAGCGCTATGTTTTGTCAAGTGCATACGTATTTTTGGCACGGGCTTAAACAGCTTCGTGGATTTTAACGCATTGAAGTGCTGTATTTTGTTATTATTAGCGTTTGATGCTATATTATATAAAAATCTAGCCTTATGAATTTAATTTGTTGTATTTGACTTTGTGCTACTTGCTTCGATACGGTGATATAGCCAGAAAAAATATTGTAACTCACTATTACTTTAAATGCCTCCGTAGGCCCAAACAAAAATAATATAAAGACATTTAATTTGTTATTTTGTATTGTAAACTACGACGTACAAAAATTATGTGTATGTTAAATAAAATTCTTATTTTAACTTTCAATTATTGAACAATTATCACTTACTAGCTGAATCTCGCAGCTTCGTCCAATAAAAAAGATGTATCGATTGTCCCGTGGGAATAAGATATTTTGCCACAGTAAAAATGTAGCCTATATGTTAATCCAGAGTGTCAGCTAACTCCCTACTACATTTTATGAAATTCGCTCCAGCTGTTTAGACGTGAAGAAGCAACAAACATACACACTTACAAATTTTCGCCTTTATAATATTAGTAAGAAGTATGATAAAGACATCGCGATGATTTCGAGCGAATTTATAATAATGGGTTCATATTATTTTCTAGTCGTATGCACATTAACCCCAACACTTCATAACTTTTGTTCAACAATATAAGATAATAAGAATTCACATTAGCTATGTAGTACAAGTAATAAAAACGTCTCATATTGTAATTAATTATGTATACACGTACCTTATCGAATTGGTTGTTTAAGACTTACAAAGAAACCAGTTGCAACTCTGTAACGGGTACGTTTCTTTCCACTAAAGTGCCTAATTAATAGATACTAATAATGTGAATATATTGCGACATTTTATTTTAAAGAAATCGACACAAAACCGGGATAAATATGCATAAAATACTGTATCGTACGGATAGTTATAAAAACGTTATGGTATTTTATTACATTTCTAATCTAATACTAGTATAATAAATATTTTGAATAGTTTTTGGTCTACGGTCGAATTAGAATGAGATAATAAAATAAATAAATAAATTACTTAATTTGTAAAACTTATTCATCTCAGTAAAAAAATTAAATGTGCCAAACACATAAATCCCATTAAATTTATTACGCTAATAATAAATACATCAGGATGCATGCCAAAGACGGAATCAAAATATAATATGTGAACAAACAACTAGACGAAGAACAGATATTCATGGTAAGACCGGGAATCAAATCATTAATCAGTATTTTTATTGCATAAATACAGGTACATTGAGCGGTGGTATTTATAAATATTATTTCACTGTACATACCCTATGGGCGTACAATTTTTATATAATTTTCTACAATATCTCATATTCTTAAATTCTTACATTTTAGACATCTATTTTAATAACAAACATAATTTAAAAACCGAAATTCCTTGGGTAAATTATTATTATTATTATTATTATTTATTTATTTATTAGACCCAATTACACTAATTGACACATACTTAAAATTAATTAAATTCAATATTACATTAACATGTCCAAATTAGAAATATAATAATAAATAAGATATAATAATAATAAGAGTTATCAGTCAATATTTGCAAAAAATGTAAAATGAAATAGTATTACAATAATATAATGATAATAATAATAATGTTGTGACAATTACTTCGGAGTGGTCATTGAGACTCACTGAACCTTAGGCATAAAAAAGGTAAAATGCCGCGTATTTTAAATCGGAGTCTAATAAGTATCTATATGGTCTTTTTAAATTTTGAAGTAGCATGCAGTCCACCCGATATTAAATAACTATATAATAACTGCTGCCCATGGTCATCTGTAAGGAACTTCATGCAGATCAGAGGTATTGTATTTGAAATCAGTAACAGATGCGTTTAAACAAGAAGCAACCAGATCCTTCCACCGAAACGCAAGAATTGTTTTACGCTAGAAAAAAGGTGAATACCAAAGATATACGCTTATATACAGGTATACACTTAACTTTACGTAGCATAAAATAAAGTCGCTTCTCGCTGTCGGGACAGACAGCATGCTTAGAGATTTTAATGAAGTTTTTTTAATAGATAGAGTGATTCAAGAAAAAGGTTTTTATTTATAATACATGCAACACTGATAATTTTCAATTTTTGACTTTTAGGCTGAACAAAGTTCGCTTGGTCAGCTATAGTACTAAATAAAATGCAGTCAGACACACTCGTATATGTATATTATCTAAAGCCCGTAATCTTGACAACGAACGATGAATATTTAATTTCTTATGGAAATTTATAATGGGAAAACCGGTTTTTCTAATATCGCGCAGCGTGACTTTCAAGGTCGCGGTTACCATATTGAAGGAAAACATCTAAAAATAATTAAATGAATAACAATTTCCAAGTGTGAGTACTCACAGTTTCACATTCAGATTAACAGCAAAATAGATACATAAAAACCCTGTGAACTGAAAATTCACAGCAAACCGGTATATACCTAAACAGGTTTCCGTCCATTTCTTCTCTAGGAAAGATGTTTGTCCTTCCTACATTTAAAAAAAATATGTATGGTACTATCAAAGCACTTACATTTAAAACTTTTAAAATCACCACATTATCATCATCAGTACTTATCTCAGAATATCTAGATCAAGCGTTATTATTATTATAAATGCCCAAGTTTGTGACGATGTAGGTACGTCTATTATTCGTTTACGCAAAAAGTACCAATCTGATTTTGTTGAAATTTGTCACACACACATAGGTTTTGAAATACATAAGATACGCAGTACCTGAACGGATAGACGTGACCGAATCTGCGGGAATAACCTAGTTTAGTCATAAATCATCACGTAACACCTAATGCCGCATAGGAATAGTTCAATTTCTTGGTACACCCGAGGTTGTACTAGCTGGCTTGAGATAACAACACATACGCAACACAACACATGTAAAATTCCGATTGTAGAAACACAAGCACCATAGGCCTTACAAGGAAACTTAGTAATCCTTTATAAGCTTAGTAGATTTTTAAGCTATTGCATAGCTTTTATCTCGGGCTTTCAACGCGGCTACCGAATCAATAAATTCCGTAACGAAAAATCTAACACCCCCACTCCGCTTACCATGTAGCGCGGCCCAGGGTTCGCTAAACATGTATATGGTACGACAGTACGAAGCTCGCACGGTTTCAGACGAGCTGCTCGGAAGTCGGACGAATATGTAAGCAGCTGTTTGTAACAAAGAATATAAGTATCAAAGAAAAACTTGAATTAATATCAAAGAAAAAAAATACTGCATAAATAAACAAATAATTATAATTGCATAAGTTGATAAAAATGCTATGCAATAGCTTTAGGGCGGCACTCCCCGAGTGCCGCACGTTTTTTTTTAAATATAATATCGAAGTAGCAACCAAGTGTCCCTACAGTTCACCTGGTGGTAAGTGGGCACAGCCGGCCGTTCTATCGAACATGATGTTGATCACCGATACGTTGCTACTGCTGAAGACAAAGTCCTAACGTCAAGAATAAATGTCTCCCTTGTTACAACATTCAGACCAAAACGCATTACGCAGAAAGGTTACCACCCTCAAACACGCTTATTTATATTAATAGTTCTTCATAAATTTAAATTGAATGTACCTCTTTCTACCATCATACAGAATACAATCAGGCATACAAAGCTATCTGCCACGACGAGAGTTTTTGCTATTTGGTTCCAAGTAATTATTCGTAATATATTTTGAGGACTTGTAATGTGTATACATAACCTCCTATACATATTTTACATGCTGCTTATTTATCAGATATGTTATAATTTTGCCAAACCCTTATTTCAGTATCTTTCGCATTTGTAGTGCTTTCTTTTACCTAATCAGAGGAGTTCAGGACCAGAGTAAAGAAGAGACAGACTGATCTTATCTGAGGTGGATTACTGGTGTCCATCGGCACAATTGTCATATACCACCAGGTGAACTGCATGCGTTTGCTAATTCGACGAACCGCGTGGCGCAGCGGTTACCACACCGATCTGACACACAGTGGTTCCCGGGTTCGATTCCCGTCCAGACATGTATCTGAATGTTGAGTTTAGATTCTGTTCTGGGTCTGGGTGTTTGTGTATTCGTCTTTGTGTGTGTGTCCATGGCACCCACGACACAGGTGAAAATCCTACTGTGGGGCTATGCGTGTTTTTTAAATTCCATATTAAAAAAAATAAGTACATCAGTACTTACATATTTTTTTCATTTCCACAGACAGTTTTCATCGCGTGCGCCAAACAGACCGGGCCGGACGATTGGGGACAAAGGGCCTTAAATTTTTAAATGCCGCGTCGCTAGGGTTAACTGGGGTGAGAGTTAAGTACATTTCGCTGTAGCGGGCGGGTTACGGTCAGGGTTGGCGAACACGTACCCTTGGAATTAGTGTTACATAATGTAATATTCTATGATAATTACATTTTGTTCATGAAGGCTATGCTTTAATGGCTAAACGTGTGAATTGAAAAAGAAGATTTATCTTTTTTTAAACGAATTCACTTTTGATGTTGTTATTTTAAAATTATATGTTTATTTGAATATATTTTTTAATTGTCTTTCTAGCGTTCAACCCAAGGTGTAAAATCGGAACCCTGTTAACTAAGCTTCCGCTGTTTATCCGCATGTCATTCTGACCCATAATTGAAAAAATACTACATTTTTTTACAAAGTCTTGATGGCCTCTCATGGCCGAAATAAAGCAAGAAAAAAACAAAAGTGGTCCCGATATAAGAAACCGATATTCTTTATCGTTTTTCGGTATATATATTTAATTGTAATAACTAGATGCTTAATTTTTTTACAATACAGTGCATGTGTGTATGAGTTTGAATTTCACGCGTAGCCTATCATTCTTAAAGCTTACGTTTCTCTCAAGTAATATTCATATTACTTTTCTAGAATTACAATTAGAAATAGTACTATATTTACATAAGGTTCCAGTTAGTTAAGCAGGCCAAGCGTGGCGTAATAAATAATGCGTCCTAATTAAAATACTATCTAATTATTTTGTTGACCTTGAGTAATTTAGAATAGTAATTATAAAAATGGCATGGGAATATAAATACTTTTAATTCTATTTAATTGTACGGAGTTATAATAATGTTTATATTACGAAGGCATTCTTATATTTCATCCTTGATTCAAAAACTCAGAAACGCTTAGCGTGCTGTGCAGTTTTCATTGTATTTTCGCTATGACTCACGATTTGCAACGACGAAATCCTTAGAAGATCTAAGCTTACCGACATAGGTCTCAAAATATGCAACGCTGAAATGGCAATGGGCAGGCCACATCGCTCCAAAGACCGATAAAGGATGTGGAAGAAAGATCCTCGAGTGGCTGCCACGCTAAGGTCATGTAGGTCCTAATATAAAATTTTGCAACTTTACTTTCAGGAGCAGCGAAGAACCTATGTTGAACTTCCAGTAGGACTCTTACTCTACTAGGGGTGCACTCAACACCCGATGAGCCCTAAGCTCGTTGTTACTATAACGAAGAAATACTAAAAAACATAGCAGGAGTGTCAACCCTACATATCCATTGATAATACCTGGCAGTGTTTACGAGTGTCGATACTGCATGGGCTGCACTCCCAACGCCGTACATTACAGGCCGGGCGTTGATATACCAACTGCCCTAGCTGATAGTTCTAGTGTATGGAGATAATTCAGATGCAACACGGCGCAGAACAAACCCGACTAGATTCAATATTCAATTGTTATATTATATTCAATGAACACGACGTGCAAGGTAAGCAAGCGTCAGGCAGTGTTAGGTTCTGATATGTTTAGCTCAGATGCAAAATAATTTTAAATAATTGATGTAGTAAATTTATATTTATAACTCGAGCTCAGCACTTACATGATAAAATATCTTGATTTTACTTATTTTGACTCTTTAATTATTTTTAATTTTAGTTAGGATGAATGTTGTTTCGTACATACAAAAATAAGATATTTTTATATTAGTAGAAAATGGTAAATGGCCACTGCCGCCACTTCCAGCTGCCAATCTTAGAGAAGATCAGTCTTAACATCTGTTAAGACTTGAGTTGTTCACAGACGCGTTGCTATCACGGTGGACTAAGTTGGAACGCCTCCGATAACATTATCTTTTATCGCGTCGGATAAGATTATTACGATTCACTTCTTTTTTTATAAGATTGAAGTAGCAAACGAGCACGCGGTCCACCTGATGGTAAGTGGTCACTGCCGCCTATGGAAATCTGTAAGCAACTTCATACAGAACATGGGGTTCTATCTGAAGTCAATTACAGATGTGTCGCTACTCCCGATGACTAAGGTGGTCACCTCATGTAAAAGTGTGCGGGCAACCACACCCTTCCATCGAAACGCAAAAACTGCTTTACGATAGAAATAGGTGTGGCGGTACTTCACATCGGAACATAATAACGCAAATATTGTTGTTATTATTCAGAAATTGGTATGGATTGATGCTTTCGGAGTTGAATGACAGAGAGTTAAAAGTACCTTCAATTCACCCATAGCGATAATTATCGATTCCTCGAATTCCGAACCAAACAATACTGTACAAATCTGACCTAAATTGATAAAATCATTCAGAAGTTATACGATGCTTCACCGATTAAACCCAAAGATTAAAAGCAAACATCGCATGTATATCTTAGCGTGCCCTTTAAACCTGTACTTAATAACTCTATTGATGCTGGCAGTAAAATCTTAACTGTTGTTGTGAGTCTATCGGAACTGTGAACAGTGAACGAACTCGGCTGGAAGCTTAAATAAATTACTTAAACGAAGCTCTGCCTAGTGCATCGCTAACTAGTGGTATGAATTTCAACAGCTTACAGTGCGGTATTAAAATTCCAGATCTCTTATTTTTAGACATTATTGTTTTTTATTTCGTCAGAAAACTCACATATCGCCTTGAAAGTTTTTTTAAATACCTAACGTTAACTCAACCAAATCGTTCTTGGTCTGCAAAACGACTATCGCTTGAGCCGTTTTCATTGTCAGTAGTACCCGAATCCAGCATCATAAAAATGGTTTTTGATGACATGAAAGTAGAAAACGTTACCACTGCCGCCAATGGACATCTGTAAGCTACTCCGGATAAGATCAGTCTTACCACAGGATAGCTACAGATAAGTTTTTAACTGTGAGGCTAAATTGTAACGCTTTGGAACAGTATGTCTCCTTTAGCATTGTAAATTTTACTCAATACCCTTTAAAATACATTATTCTTGCGTATTATATCCTGTTCAACCAGGGTTTAAAATAAACCTCATCAATAACTCAAGCATCAGATAGTTAAAGGTATGCTATATAAGACGACGCTGGTTATCCTTGAATTGTCTAAAAGCATTTGCGCTACGTTACGAACGTGACGTACCTATCGATATACATAGACCTATATTTCTAGTACCATTGATATACTCTAAACAAGGTATTAGTAATATCTTAGCGTTGTTAGTAAGTATTAATCGAATTATATACAAATCAATTGTGATCTCGTTAAATATGTTTTTCTTACACTTATTTTGACTTATAATTATTACTACTAGATGCTATCTCAGCAGTAATAATTGTAATAAATAGTAAAAGAATCTTCTTCTACAACACTATAAAACAAATTTATACTTAAAAACACCTTAATTTTAATATATACAAACTTTGAGGAACATAAAAAATCCATAAAATTCAAAAGCAGTAAGCATTTTGTATCTTCATATCAGTAACACTAAAAATGCATAAGAAATTATAATTTAACATTTAACACTCAATAACAGTAACTTATGCTGACCTAACCCAAAAAATAACGTATGTAGCCATATAATACCGAGTAAGTATTCCACTAACCTTATTTAATAATACATTCGTAATCAGTAATGCAAGGTCAATGATAAAATTGTATGCATACAAAATTAAAATTAAGCCATATTTCGTCGAAACGCAAAATTATATTTAAGAACAAGTTATGTGTAGTAATGTGTTCGTTTTAAACCAGTTTAGTTTTTTTTATAAAAACTGGCGGTATCCCATAATCTTGTCAATATTAAAAGTGCTAAAGTTAGTGAGGATGTACGTGTTTGTTATTCTTTCACGCAAAAACTACTAGTCGGATTTACTGCAATTTGGCACACAAATATTTTAATACTCATTACCATGTTAGATATTATGGAAGCGGGCGAAGCCAAGAGAAATAACCCCTCGTCAACCCATTATTGTCCAATTGCTGAACACAGGTCTTCTCTCAGAATGAGAGAGTTTTAGGCCATAGTCCACCGCGCTGGCCAAGTGCGAATTGGTGAACTTCATACACCTCCGAGATTTTTTTTTTAAAGAACTCGGATGTGTATGTTTCCTCACGATGTTTTCCTTAACCGAAATGCAGTGATAATTAATTTCTAATACGCATATAATTTAAAAGCTCGGTCCTCCTGATCGAGAGGGATACTACTGGAAAAACCTAGGGTATAAATAACCTAGTAGAATATATTTTTTGTTAGCATTTTATGTACTCAAATTACTGTCACTTCGACTGGTAATCTTGGAAATGGTAATAATAGGCAAACCTTATTCAAATTTGCCATATTCTGTCACAAAATAACAAACAAACACCGCCAAACAAAGGTTCGCAAGTTTAAAAACCCGGTGAATACACAAGCTACATACCGACCCTCGTGTCACGTAAAGGGTAGAGTTAGATATGCCCTAGGTACACAGTTCCTGCTGTACGATTCGTACCTAAGCTTTTAATAAAATATTATCCCCGAGGGAGGGTCGATAAAGCCCGCACGAATACACGATATGGGTTGGTACTGCAGATAATAATCGGAATGGGACCGTTGGCTTCATACGGAAAAATTATGACTAAGTTTATACCTAAGTACATCTAGCTGTTGTATTTCCAAAGTTTGTGTTGTAAATTAAATACGTGGGTTTTTTTCAATTAATTTTAACAGCCCTTAGCCACAGCCGTCATAACTTTGATGCTATCCCAGTCGACTACGTTAAGTAAATTAAAGGACAATTTAATCTTTGTTATATTATTATATTCATAATATAACAAAGATTAAATTCTCGTTTCATTTTAAGGTAGTAAAACTTTTTGAGCAGTGATAGCCTAATGGTTGAAGCTTGCCTTCTCGATCGGGATGTCCAAGGTTCAAACCAAGGCACGCACCACTATTTTTTTTAATTATGTGCGTATTAGAAATTAATTATCATTGCTTGTCAGTGAAGGAAAACATAGTAAGGAAACCTGCACACCCGAGAGTTTTTAAAAAAAAGTTCTCGGAGGTGTGTGAAATCCACCAATTCGCACTTGGCCACCGCGGTGAACTATGGCCTAAAACTCTCTCATTCTTAGAGAAGACCCGTGCCCAGCAATGGGACAATAATGGATTGACGAGAATATTATAAATGCTAAAGCTTGGGAGGATGTATGTGTGATGGAGGGTGTGTTTTGTTACTCTTACACGCATTAGTAGTTATGCGTATCTGATTGCTCTGAAATTTCGCACAGTTTATGACCTATAATACACATAGGATATCATTTCTCTTTAAAGACGTGATCAAAGCGAGCGAAGCAGCGAGATTAACCAATTAATTAGTAAAATAAAGTAAAGCGCGAATGATAGGATTAGTAACAAATTGCTGTTTGAGTGAAGGTTTTACTTGCAAAAAGCGGCTTAGACGACCAATGATTTCTTTGAAACAAATATAGATATGATTACAGTAGGTACTCTGCGCGCTTCTTCGTCCTAAGTGATACACCGTGTTTATTTTTTTATTATCTACACGAAATTATCGTATGACTTAGTAGTCATAATATTTTTTTAACTCGAAATTCTTACTACTCTTATCTTTATCATTAAACATACATAGACAGTCTGTCGAAGATAAGATATTTTATATATACATTGAGATTTCATTTAATAAAACAGTAATCCTTATCAATCCTTAAAATTTTGAACATCCACGTAGTAATGCTGTGATACTACATTCGAATTTTTTTTTATATGGCTGAAGTAGCAAACAAGCATGCAGTCCACTTGATGGTAAGTGGTCACTGCCGCCCATAGACATCTGTAATCAACTACATACAGAACATGTGTTCCATCTGAAGTCAATCACAGATGAGTTGCTACTTCCGAGGACTATGATGGTCGTCTCATGCGAAAGTGTGCCGGCAACCACACCCTTCTATCGAAACGCAAGAAATGCTTCACGCTAGAAATAGGTGTGGCGGTGGTACTTTCCCGGTCGAACTACACTGGTTCTACCAGCTTGGAAATGAAGACTTTCTGAAGAATCAAAACCTATTTTGAGAGCTAGCGACAGAAACATTTTGACACATAAAACCCAACGTGTATTTAAAAAGTTCAAAAATGTAGAACAACTTAAAATACACATACATAGTCTCGCACACTAAAGAAAACAGCGATAGAGTTCAAGGAAAACGCGACCATTTTTGAGCATGCTATTTTTTATCACGGAAACGAGCAATGCAATTACTTTTACACGAGAATTAATAAAAAGTCTTGCTTTACGACCAATTAAGAATGTTAGTAACGAGATCGCGGTAGTTAGAGTATTTAGCCGCTCATTCTTATTAGGTTGGCATTAGAAAGAAATGTTGCAAATACCTACATTGTGTGCTTTATTGTCCCACTGGTGGGCGCGGGTCTTCTTTCAGAATGACAGAGTTTTAGACCATAGTCCACCGCACTGGCCAAGTACAAATAGGTGGACTTTTTTTTTTAAAGTACTCTCGGGTGTGTAGGTTTCCGCACGATGTTTTCCTTCGCCGAAAAGCAGTGACAATTAATTCTAATATGCACATAATTTAGAAAAATCAGTGGTTCGTGCCTGGGTTTGAACCTTGGACCTCCCGATCGAGAGGGCAAATTTCAACCATTAGGCTATCATCGCTCTTATTCCTATTTAATTCCGACATTGCTACAATAAAATAACGAACTATTTTATAGGCCACGTAAATAATTATTTTAAAAATAAAACCACGTGATTCCCTGTATCCTTCCCACCGCGCCTATTTGTATTCTTAACAACAGCGCCTTTAATTTTTCGCCTATACATTTTAATGGTACATACATTGCATGTATATTGACATCGTGAGGTCGAGAAGAAAAACATAAACGTGCAATACATATTTATACATGTTTTCACGTGAACAATGATTATTTTGAAGAAATACAATAAATTCGTACTAAAGGCATTGTATGTTGAAGAGTGTAAAAGGTAAATATGTATATTATTATTATAAGGTTTCTTATCGTGAGAAGTTACACAGGTTTGTATTCTTCATTTTTCACAAATGATTTAGCAGATACAACATAATTTTGCTTTTATATCTCCTGTAAACCTATGTTTAAATTAACACTACCAAAAGCGACATAAAAACAAATTACGTGAAAATTAAATGAGACTTAATTTATATACCTAATGAAAATAGAGAACGTTACTATTTAGTCGTCAGAACCTCAGTTGGGATTTGTGTCTAATTTGAAGTCTAAAGACAACAAAGTACACGACGCTTTCTACGAGGATTTTGTTTTTTTTTTCTTAATAAAAATGAAGTAGCAAACGAGCATGCAGTCCACCTGATGGTAAGTGGTCCCTGCCGCGCTTGGACATTTGTAAGCAACTTTGTTTTGACGACCCGCGTGGCGCAGCGGTTACCATACCGGTCTGACGCGCAGTGGATCCTGGGTTCGATTCCCGGCCAGACAGGTATCTGAATGATGAGTTTAGATTCCTGTTCTGGGTCTGGGTGTTTTTGTATTTGTCATATGTGTGTCCATGGTACCCACGACGCAGGAAAAAATCCTACTGTGGGCCTATGAGTGTAGAAAGCGAGTGTTAAAGAGAAAAAAAAACGAATTATTTAAAATTTAAAAATTATCTAACTTCATATAGAACATCCCAAGGACTAACTAGTTTGGTCGCCTCATATAAAGTGTGCCCGCAAACCCACCTTTTCATCAAAATACAAGGAATGCTTCACGTCTGAAATAGGTGTGCCGGTGGCACCTCCCCGGTCGAATTGAGATTATAGGATTGCTTTTGGCGCACACATAGACAAACATCCAGACTCAGAACAGGAATCTAAATCCATCATTACGAAATCTGTCTGGTTGGGAACTTGAAACCCTTATTGTATTATACCAGTACGATGACCGTTCCGTTATCACAGTGGTCGGATGTCGTTTTCCGTTTTGCCCTTCCGAAATCTGTCTGACCGATAGAACCTGGAACCCATTGCAGACCAGTATGGACCGCTCCGCCATCGAGGTTTTTTTTATCAGATTGAAATATCCAACGAGCATGCAGTCCACCTGATGGTAAGTGGTCACTAACGCCCATAAACATCTGTAAGCAACTTCAAATAGAACATGGGTTCTATCGCAAGCCAATCACAGACGCGTTGCTACTACCGAGGACTATGATGTTCGCCTCATACAAAAGTGTGCCGGCAACGAAACCCTTCCATCTCGCGCAAGGACTATGATGGTCGCCTCATACAAAAGTGTGCCGGCAACCACACCCTTCCATCTCGCGCAAGAAATGCTTCACGCTAGAAATAGGTGTGGCGGTGGTACTTCCCTGGACGAACTACACCGGTTCTACCACCTGTGCGTAAGTCGAGGTCGTTGTTCGTAAGTTTTGCGAGCAATGATGGTCACTTAATATTAGTTTCCCTACAGGCAGACTTTCTACTATGATTAAAAGTTACTTTATCCGTCAATTAGGTACAAGTATCTGCTATTTAGGACAGTATCCGTCGAAATACAATAAATTCACCCAAGCCCAAACCTCATTTTCGTAGTTACCCAATATATCCAGTATCTTGCATATATAGGCCCTTCACAATAGGAGCGTCCTCGGAAGTCGTACGGACGCTCCGGAAGGGATGTAGGCTTTCATTGTGAACGATAAGGTTCTTTATTAGGGCAAGGGCTTCGAGCCGGCACCATTTGTGTTGAATCATGGATCTGTGATAAGTTGAGTACGAAAGATAGAAGGATTATCATTTGTAGTACGCGAATGAGTACTTGAGCGGAATTTTTAGGTTAGTGGGTTTTTTGGCATTTGTTAATTGTCATCATGTAGCTTATATTGGCATAGATGATTTTAATGGAAGGTAGTAAATTCGGCAACAAAGTATGTAATTACTGAGTTAATCTCGTGGCTTAACCAGCTTTTGTCACGTATATTACGGTAATGATTATTCTATAAGTTAATGTAGGTAATGAACTATGCGTGCCCAATTATAGCGAAATTCGACAGATAGTTTTTGCTTTTTTTACAATTGTACCTAATGATAAGGCTGACGGGCCACCTGATGGAAAGTGGTTACCGTCGCCTATGGACATTTGCAACACCAGAGGAGTCGCCAATGCAGCGCAGGCTATGAAGGAGAGCTCTTTTTGCTTGAAAGATTAAGAAACAAACAAACATCCTGATTAGGTTTCGTATCTAAAATAATAAAAAAATAAATTCTATTCTACTTTGTGATACCTGAATAAAATTAAAGACTTCTTATAAATCCATTACTTACATTACATTATAATTATTACAGAAATAAACATATATAACCTAAACTATAGTATAAAATATAAAACATCTTAAGGCGCCTTCACATTAGGTCGCAAGTAGCGCGGCCGCAGCGCGTGTGCAGGCGCCCTTACATCGTATTTACGATTCACAATACAAGCGATATCCTCGTAAAGACGTATACCATATAGGCCCGGAAAAGGTAAAGTCGCAGATGATAACGTTGTTTAAGAGATGAAGGGTTCGAGCCGGCACCATTTGCGTAGACAGCCACAGATAAGTCGCGATAAGTCCGGCGACTTAAAGGATTACTTCCAACGTCCAACTACGCATGTGTAATAAAACTTGTAAAGATTACACTATTTATCACTAGAAAGGTAGTAAGCAAAAAGTTACTACAGACATTTCAAAAGTATTATTACGAAAAACTTAAGGCCCATTTTAGTCATTACAATTTTTAGTAAATATCGCATTGTGAGTACGAAAGCTCGATACCACTTTTAATAGCGTTGTCATTCGTCTAACTCTAGCGAATCAAAAAGTGACTACTAAGTGGTAGAAAAGTCTTAAATTAGTGTTACTTTTCTTTAACGCACTTTTAGAAAGTCCAAAAAATTGAAATACAATTTTCTTCACTACATAGTATAAAACAAAGTCGCTTCTCGCTGTCTATCCTTATGTATGCTTAGATGTTTAAAACTACGCAACGAATTTTAATGCAGTTTTTTTTTTTAATATAGAGTGATTCAAGAGGAAGGATTTTATGTATAATACATGTATAACATAGTGGAGAAACACTGATTATTTTAGATTTTTGACTTTTAGGTGGAACGAAGTTCGCCGGGTCAATTAGTGTTTTATAAAATTCAAATGTCGCATTAGGTTCTTTTTATTCGCATCATTTCATTTTTTTAACGACTGAATTGTTACTTGACAAATATACTAACATTTAAAAGCTACATTGTATCGTGTGTATCATATAGAAATTCAAAGTATAAGTGAAATTAGTTCTTTAATAATAATATGTTATATCCAAACAATCCCATTACTAAGTAAAAAAAATGGTTTACCAATCGAAGTTAGCGCACATTTGGAGAGCTCGTGGTGTCACAATGTTACATATCCCAATGGTGAATGTGGCAAATTATTGTTTTATACAATGAAACGTATAAAAACATTCAGACGGATTAGGAACTCGGTAAGTGTATGTGTATATTATACTTTACTATTGGACATAACAAAACGTAAAAGATATAAAGCAATAACCCATTAATAACCCTCTACTGTACGTGGAACTTAGTACCCGCCTATTAAAGAAAGATTTTTATAGCGACATTTTAATTACCGAGAGGCGTTTAAAACCGAGGACTTAATTGAAACGCAATTTATTATAATTGAAACTGATTGAAGAAAAGGAATACGAGTTCAATTATGGGATAGAAATAATATTGCAATAAGCCTTCGGTGGGCTTTATTTGGATGCGTAAGGTGCGGTTACAATAAAACTATGGGCCGCTATGATTGGCATGAAGAATGTGTACCCCTTTAATTTGCGCTTCTCCGCCTTTACTGCCCTCCGGTATTGTTACAATAATAACGTCTTGAAGGCCTACCACAATAGTTACTAGAATAAAACACTTATTTTTACCCGACTTCGTCAAATGGAGGGTAGTGTTTTGAGTGTATGCATGTATAAGTGTTTATGTCCCTTTGTTTGGCAAGCGCTAAAGCAATAACGGCTTGACGGATTTCGGCATATGAGGTTATCAATTTATTTGTCTTCGTTGTGCGAGTGGAAGACAAGTCATATAATCTTTAAATATGGCGCCTTTCAGTAAAAAGAGGTAATGGGACGAAATATTTTTGTCATACAATTAGTATCCCGAGCGTTATAATAGCTAAATATAATATATAAATTAAGTAAAATAAATTATTATAAACACGCTAACTAAATGAGTTTCCTATTGAGTCTGTAGTTCGTTCGTTCGTTCGGTCGCCTCATGAAAATAGAAGATAAATTCTTTAGTGATATAAATCATCTTTAAAAAGACATATTTAATTTAAAATTACATAATTAATTACCATATTATCCCTCTCACTCCATCCCATTAAATTCCAATTCTTATCTATACAATTAGATTATTTAGGCACGGCTGTCGCCCTCGCCGAAGCCGTTTGAGACCATAAAATCCGAATAGATTTACTTCTAATGGGGTTTATTAATCACCATTACGAAACCCCCACCGCCGTCCGTCGGTACTTAAGTTCCGTATCTCCAGAATATTACCATACGTTCCCACATCGGGCGAAAGCGGAGAGAATTAAAGTCCACGATATCGCCAGAAACATTTCAAGTATGCAGTACCTAATGTGTGAGAATACTGCTTCTTATTAGTATTTTAATCGTTCAATATGCAAATGAAGCAACTGGACCCTGGTCTAAGGCCAAATTAATCAAGTATTAGTCGTAAGTAGTATCTTTTTAAAAAAAAAACACGCTTACTACGCTCATAACCCGACACTAGAATTTTCTCCCGTGGCGTGGGTACCATGGAAATACACAAGACGAATACACCAAACACCCAGACCATTAACCTTAACTCATCATTCAGATACCTGCCTGGCCGGGAATCGAACCCGGGACCCATTGCGCGTCAGACCGGTATGGTAACCGTTACGCCATGCGGGTCGTCAAAAATTGTTTTTAATACATATATCTACTCACATAAATATTCTAAGGTTTTTTTGTTTTTATAAGATCAAAAGTTGTTAACGGGTATGTAGTATACTTAATAGTAAGTGGTCACTGCCGCCGATGAAGCATTTGTTACAAACTCCATATTGAATAAGGATTCTATCTCAAGTCAGTCACTGATGCGTTGCTACTACCGAAAACTAAAACAGTCAGCTCATATGGTAGTGAGCCAGTAAGTAGTAAGTCAGATATAGCCTAGAATAAAGCACGCAGTTCACTGTACACCGTTCCAGCTTATAGATATTAGGAAATTTATAAGTATCATTCCAGCGCAAAATAAAAGAAGAAGGGTACATTAAAGTACATTTTGTAAGTAACTACCAAGTGGTAGAAAAGTGATAGAAATGGTAGAAAAGTCTAAAATTAAATGTTACTTTCCTTTAACGCACTTTAAGAAAGTGCAAAAAATTCAAATACAATTTTCTTGTTTTATAAAATGGAAATTTCGCATTAGGTGCTTTTTCGCATCATTCGATTTTTAACGACTTAAGGGTACATTAAAGTATATTTCATGAGTAACTAAATAAATGTTGAATAATGTAAAAAAAAATTTTTCAAATGCAATAAACTGTGTGCAAGTGTTTTTCTGCACTTGAAGATGCATAAAAACCTCTATTTCTTCTTTTACTTTTACCAAACTCGCTTTTTCAAAACTGCAATATTGCATATGCAAGCAAATCCGGAGCAATCGCCGCTAGAACTTATCAATCAAGACATATAACCAATTAACAGCACCAACAGCCCTGCATTTATAATCACAATAGGACCTCTTTAAAAAATTAAAGCCAATTATACAATTTCATTGTTTCGCATTCTAACAGGCTTACACACATTCCGTTCGGCGTCGTCGCGACCAGTCGCAAGTAGGGATGTTACGGATATAAAATTACGTATCTGGATACGGACAAGGTTATAGGAATAATGATATTCCGGTTTCCGTTGCGGATATGAGCTTTAAACATACATTAAAAATAAGTACTTACCAAATAATTTGGTAATAATCTTGTGTTTCATTCAGAGTTAAAATTAGTTTCGTTAGTTGTTATTATAGCCACCAAAAAAGTGCTATCTATTAAACCCATGTCTCATTTAGGTTCCACCCCTATCCGAAATTAGCCGAAACGTTTTAACTGTTTCATTTAGGGTTACGGATAGATTTTTGTTCGGATATCCGATAGTCCACCAATTCGCACATGGCCAGCGCAGTGGACTATGGCCTAAACTCATTCTGATAGAAGACCCGTGCCCAGCAGTGAGACAATAAGTGGATTGACGAGAGATCCGATAGTTTCAGTTACGGATAGATTCTTATTTCGGATACCCGATAGATTAGGTTACAGTTACGTAGCTCAGGAACATCCCTGGTCGCAAGGGCGTCGCGTGACGCCGCGACATTAGCCGTATGCAATCTTGGGCGCGCATCGTAATTATAAAGTCGGTGCACACTTTCATGCGACATGATTACCGCAGTCATGCTATTTAATTTCAATACAATAAACACGTGTTCACAATGTAGATTGTTTGTAACTGTGAGCGTTAATACGTTAAATCTGAATTTCTAATGCCTTTGTATTACTCATCATTTCCCTATGATATGTAACCGAAAATTGATAAACTAATTACTCAAAATATGTAATAAAATCATTAAATTATGAAAACCCAGTGACTTACAGAATAGTTTCAATGTTTTCCATTAAATATATTAAGGCATTAAATAATGTGAAAATAACGTAATTTTTTTTCTCTATGTAATTTTACAATTTCAACAATCAATTGTCGTTACAATTGATTGTTGAAATTGTAAGCCGTTGTTTAATCACTGAATTTAGCACTTTGCTTAGCCTAATAAATAAACACAGTTGGATTAAGAATTATCTCCAGCACATTATACGAACGATAGAAAATAAACGTAGCCTTAAAGAAGAATTATGTCGACGTGGAAGAAATGCCTAAGATTAGCCGGCTTTATAGCATCTCTTTGCCTGGACGTTCTATAAATGAGGATAACAACAAATTACAGCGACACTTATAACTAGTGATTCGACTCGAGTCGTAAATACGTACAATTTTGTCAAATTCATTCGAGAGTTCGAGTCACTCGAATGAATTTGACAAAATTGTATTCGATTGTAACTATCACTCGAGTGTCCTAGTCAACTTAGCGCACCGAGTTGATTGTTTTGTTGCCACTAGATATATCTATACTGCGCTGGCTGTTTTCTCATTCTCGTGTTGCTCTCATTCTGAGAGAAGACCCGTGCCCAGCAGTGGGACAGTAATGGGTTGACGGCGCGCTAACTGTTTTCACAAACCAAAATACGCGTAATATTAATTATTAACCGTGTTACAAAAAATCCCTCGAATTTCAAACTTGTAACTCGAGTAGGATTTCACTAGTGTGACAAGTTTGCAATTCAAGTGACTCAAAATCTCGAGTACAATTCCTGTCATGTAGTAAAATAACTCGACTAACTCGAGCCACAAAACAATTTCGAGTCGCATCACTACTTACAACTCTTAGAGGGAACGTTACGGATGGATCGTAAATGTGTTTATCGCGTTTTTAAACGATACCTGATGGCGCTACGTAAATGAACACGTAATAAGAAACGCGTTTGCGTCAATCATTGAGTGCGTACGGTCTGTGCGTTTTTATCACACTGCGAGAAGAGGGTTGTATTTTTCGAAAAAGTTTCCAACTATTTAAAAAAATCTTTATCTGGTAAACAAACCCCTAAATTGAAACAGACAATTCAAAAAAAAACTTCAGTATTTGACGACAATAAAAATCGCCGAGGATTATAAATACCTGGTAAATAATTAAAAATGTCCTTGCTTCTCTGCAATTTGTCACAATCTGCCGCGAATGGATGTTATATTTATGCATGCTTTTCTGATAATTCATCTTAATAAAATAACCCTGTTAGCAGCTATGTTACTAAGCTAGCTTCATAGCTGCCTCTTAGTCAAATGGTACAAATGTAAATAATTTGTTCTTTATAAACGGCATTTCAATTGACTCCCCAATGGTAACATCGCTCTATTGATGTATATTGTACGTCCAACGCCTGTATTACCACAATTTAACTTTTCAGTTCCAAGCAACAAACACAAGCAAACATTATTGCGACACATACACAAACGCCCAAGGACACGTGCCTGCGGTTGACATTGTTCATTGTTTGTGCCTTCACTCGCTGTTGGCACACGGTCACCTGTCAGTCATACGAATGTCGCAAAGTTTCGCCTCTTGGGAATAGTGACAAGCAACACATTTGGAGTAATGAAATTGGTTGCAATACGACACAATTTTATGAAATTCTCGGATGTGAAGTAATTATAAAGTGTTTGAGTATGCTGTTTCGTTATTCTGTAGCTGTAAGCTGTCTTGTGTTCAGTTTGACCACCCGCGTGGCGGAGAGGTTACCATACCAGTCTGACGCGCAATGGGTCCCAGGTTCGATTCTCGGCCAGATAGATGTCTGAATGATGAGTTTAGTTTCATGTTCTGGGTCTGGGTGTTTGTGTATTCGTCTTGTGTGTGTCCATGGTACCCACGACACAGGAGAAAATCCTAGTGTGGGGCTATGAATGTAGAAAGCGTATGTAGCGCTGATGTTGCAGGGACCTGCCCTTCTGGCAGATATTGAAGACAAAGATATGGTAATAATAACTGTGAAGATTTTTTACAAAACACAGTGATACAATCTGTGTGTTCTAAATAGTTGACTGGAATTAGGCTAGATCTCATTGGCTCGAAATTTTCCCCATAAATTTGAAAGATATCTAAAGCATACTCAATGGTGTTATTTTAACTGATCAATAGATCTCTAGCACCTCATACGATACTCATGCTACAAAATAATTGTATTGTTATTGTGTTGAACTCTTCAACAGTTGTCCTCAAACATGTATAAAATTGCTATAACATAATTTATCAAGCATTACGTCCGCCCTTTGCGAACTGCGCCTGGTCATAAGTAAAAAATAATAACTAGTTAATAAACAGTAAATGACACTAGAATTATTCGTTACGCCTATATACAATTTTCCTGATCATTTATACGTAGCGTGATAACATTATTATATGAAAAGAACGATCGATATAACTAAACGAAGCAAACCGTTTCCTACATATTTAATTGTGCACAATGTCAGCTTTATAACCCCGGTCTATATAAAACCATCACACCGTAAAAACTTATTTTAATGCTGACATTTCTAACCGACATTCCGGAGCGAGCACGCACTGTTTAGTCGGCAGTCGTAATGTTACTTGGTGACTAGACTGTTCCGGATATATGGGAGACGTCAGTGGTGACAAATTAGTAGGAATGACGTGCTTGGGCTCGATTATGCCTAAAGTTGTGTGTATTTGCTTTGTCGTCGTCAACCGTTTACTGTACCACTGCTGGGATCTTCTGTCAGACTGACAGAGATTTAGGCCATAGTACACTCATAACACCAATTCGCACTTGGCCAGCGCGGTGGACTATTGCCTAACCTCTCTCATTCTGAGAGAAGACCCGTGCCCAGCAGTGGGACATTAATGGGTTGACGAGACGAGACACTCATAACATTTACTTTTTTAAAATACTAGGTATATTTTTTTATTTAAATTCATAAAGCATAAAGCTTATTAATCGAAAACAACAATCAGTCTTCCGTCCAACCAAATTATGCTCTATAATAGCATTAAAGCAATGCAGGTTTTAATTTGTAATCTCAAAATTTGCAATTTCGTCCCCACATTTCGTACATTTTTCACTCCAGATTATTTAAGCTTGTCTTATAAGAGATCTTCACAAATAATGTATAATATTTGTAATGAAAAACTACTAACTACACGGCTCGGGCTTAAGTCCATCGCCGAAATTCAGTTGGTAATTAAGTGGTCAAAATTATTATCATACGTAATTATAACGAAACCTTTTCTTGACGTATTTTAAGGTGAATTATAGCTAACCCTATTAACATCTTTATTTTTGTAAATAAAACATATTGACAAGGTTGGAACATAAGGGGTCCCTAATTAGTCTTTAATAATATTACTCATGAATGATCTCGTAGACTCCCTGATCGCGTGATAAACTACAACATTTGAACTCTTCACGAATGCGGTTTATTCGCCACGTGATTACTGGAATACCGACTTTCAAATAGGTAGTAGTACAACATAAATATCATTTCCAATACCAAGTCGACGGCTCGAAAGTTTTCAGCAAGTTAATTAAGTTCGTAGTGATTAATGTCTAAGAGGTTGTTGACATGTTTAACTACCCTCGCACTACTGAGTACCACTGACATAGTCCCGTACATGTAGGACGCAGTACTCATCACATCCGATCAATGACGGAGAAAGGTGCAATTACACTATCGGAACTTTGTTATTTTTATGGCATGAAAGTGGCAATTTGGCGTGTGGTATACCTTTTACAATTCTATAGTCTCTATTTGTAGAAATTACATGTTTTACTTCTACATATGATCAGATATTTAAAAAAAATGGATATGAATAAGAAAAAAGACAAACCCGCTGAGTTTCTTGCCGGACCTTCTCAGTTGAGGTCGTATTCCGATCCGGTGATAGTGTAAGAAAAAAATGTAACTGAGAATTTGTAAGTGCCCCCGTAGGCCTATACAGAATAAAGACATTTCATTTCATAAGTAGGTACATACACTATTATAAATATTCGGTTCTGTTTTCAAAACGCTTTCGTTAAATAAATTTATTACATGTTACGATGCTCCGCGTTGTAGTCTATAAACAATGTAATTTTACAAAAAAAGGGGGAAATATGTATATAAACGGGGTTCTTTGTTCCACCAAACAAACACTCTTTAACATCGATACCCACTAAACGTCTCCAATAGCTTAAAACTATTTATCGTCGTATCTTGTCACCTTTAATACACGGAAAAGGAAGCTGCATCCCGTTTGTACGTTCAAAGCAAGAAATAATGTACGGACCGCCAACGAAGGAGTGAATTATCGTAGAATGTCTTTAGAACGAATTGCGCTCTATGTGACGGAACATCCCTCATCGGCGAAAAGCACAATGGCATAAAGGTAATGAAGGAAATACAAAATGCCAGGTAAAATGCCTATGGTTCGACCACCGCCACACCTGTTTCTAGCGTAAAGCCGTTCGTTGAAACGGTGTGATTTCCAGCTCAGTTTTATCGTAGCGACTATCCCATTTCCCAAAAGTAGCAACGTATCTGTCAATGACTTTAGATAAACCACTGCTTTATATGAATTTGCTTACTAATGAAGATGCCCATGGGCGGGAATGGCCACTGATCGTCAGGCAAACTGCATGCTCGGTTGCTGCATTTGTCTATAAAAATTAAAACAATGAACAATGGAGACAACTCAACAACAACTATTGCAAAATCATAGGAATAAAGTATATTGATTAAAACTTACGGCTTTTTCCATAAAAACGACTCATACAGCAAACAAAACGTACCTGAAACAAAATAAAGCGTTTAGTTATTTGTTGCAAACGCGGGTTAATTACCAATCGATTACAAGTGAATTGCATCGAAGTGTAAAAGAGCGTGACTCCGAAGACAATGACGATAAGCGGACGGTACCTGTTTTGTGAACGTAGCAACAAGATCTTATCGTGCAAAGTTTCTAGTTGGCATGGCTTTTTGGGTTCCGTGTTAAAAGTGTAAAACGGAACCCGATTGCTAAGCTGTTCGTCTCTCCGTTCTGTTTGTCATCAAGCTGTATCTCATTAATTGTGATACAATACAATGGTATTTTTTACACGTATTTCTGTTGGCGCTATAGCAACAAATGCTAAGAATAGAATAAAATAAATAATTTCGATGGGCTCCGATACAACTATGACTTTCTCGATATTAATAACGGCAACAATGAGACGCTTGAAAAAAAACATAGAATATGTAGTTATAGATTCACTTTAGAAATAAACAAATTTATTGATATAATATAAATATGTAAGGGGCATCGTTTTTTTATAGATCGTACGGTAGGTAGGGTGGTAATAGTAGTGGTATGGTTTTAGTAATGATACGGAACTCTTAGTGCACGAGTCCGACATACACTTGGCCGGTTTATTTTCGGTTACAACTGACAAAATTTGGGTTACAACAAACCTAGTGCCTTTAATGAGGGCCACGATTTTTTGTTGTAGTTTGGGAATCTGTCACAGATACCTGATCTCTGAGCAAAGAGCTGTCGAATTTCTGTCCGTAGACGCTACCATATTATGCACCTATTTTTTTTCTTTTTATATATAATATAAAAGTAGCAAACGAGCAGTTCACCTGACGGAAAGTGGGTGCTGCCGGTAAGCAACTTCATATATCTTCTATCAGAACTCAATCACAAATGCGTTACTACTCCCAAAGACTAAGATGTTCTCCGTATAAAAACATAGAAATAATTTCTGTACAGATAGATATGCGTTGTTGTCATTTCAAATGTATTTTTTTGCTATTCAAGCTAAGAGGATTCAAATTGTTATAGAAAATATTTATAAAGAAATAAACATAGAAATATCACACAGTATCTGTACGTATCAATGAGAATTAAGAATGAACACACGAAAAGTGACTACATTTTATGAACGTATAATTTCGTCAATTTCCTGTCTAGTAATATAATTACACAATGAAACATGTTAAAGGCAATGTAAATGAATTTACTACGAGTTGGAATGTAATTATTAAGTTACACAGTGATAAGATCGTAGCTGGACACGAAAATTATAATGTACTCGTGCATTCAAATAATGTAATTTGTACGTATAACACTGTGCCGGTCCTGAATCTCCATTCATTATTATCAACCCGTGGATGTCGTAGAAGCCGACTGAGGGACAAAATTCAGGAAATGGGCTGCAGTGTCTTCCAATGTAAGATCAACATCCACTGTGGTTATAAACATGCTAGCCAGGCGCGGGGACTACTAGCAAAATGCCCCTTTAAGGAAGAGAAAACTTTTTTGTGACATGGAGAAAAGAACACCGAAGCCCACATAACGTGAAGTCTCTACCAAGACTTCACGTTATGTGGGATTTTTGAACCACTAAAACCTTCTCGGTGGCCTTCGTCAGCGCTTGCAGGGGACCCCAAGATCTCCAATGGAACGCAACAGTGCCTCCTAACGCGGCGCCCCTCACGCGCTCGTCTCTTGGGGACGTGTATTTGTCCCTCCTACACCTTCTGGTGTCTACGACGACATGCAGCTACACGTGCCGCCGTCCTTCTCGGGGTTGCTGGTTGGGCGGGTCGAGCTCCCACTTAAGGCGCCGGCAACACCAGGAGCCCCCTTTTAAGTCGCCTGTTACGACATACCGTAGCCGTATTCTACTCCCCGACTACAGGGAAAGGGGAAGAGAAAGACCTATGTCTAGTAATAGCCCTAAGAGCTTATGAATGGATAGAATGTAATAAGGGCCAACAAATAATATAAGAAATTGAGAGGATATTACTAAGTTAGTTCTTGGGTTCAATAACATAACATAAAACGACAGTAAAATCAGAGGCAAAACTCTTAGACTCAAAATAAATGATATTCATCAGTTGTGAAATCAACTATGCGCAATGGACACTTTATCTTTGGTATTGCGACACCAGATCTGCTTGCTTCGTGAGATGTTGAATGGAACGTGAGAATAGACCGATTCAATTATGTTCAATCATCACTTGTAGATAACAAACGCTGTGTTACCATTGAATAGCATGCGTTGATAATGTTTTATTAAATGTTGATATTAAAATTGCACTTGAAAAATAGAAAGATAGAGATAGAATTAGATTAATCGTTATATTACAAGGATGTAGCCGCCGATCAATAGGCACCATTAATATGTATATTATCGATACCTACAATTGCAGTTTTATTATCGGACTGCCTAAGGAGTGTAATGTTTTTTTTACTTAATATACATACCTAATACAAATTTTGATTTGGAAACGTCAGAAAGTACACGCTTTCTACACTCATAGCCCCACACTAGGATTTTCTCCTCTGTCGTGAGTACCATTGACACACACAAGACGAATACACTAACACCCACACCCAAAACATAAATTTAAACTCATCATTCAGATACCTGTCTGGCCGGGAATCGAACCCGAAACCCATTGCGCGTCAGACCGGTATGGTAACCGCTCCGCCACGTGGTCGATTTGTATTATAAATACGAATATTTCGCCTATTTTACATACAACAGTTTCGTTTTAGTACTGTTAGCAGAGCTTACGATAGAACAGACGTCTTAATTATAATAAATCTGTTACTTTTATTATTTATTTACATTCTTATTCTAGTTTAGCAAAATTTTCAACCGTATAACCAAAATTTAGTTTAAGAAGTAACAGTTTCAGAGTTTCATTAACGAGATTTCAAAATCGTTGTAGAGTATTAATACCTATATTAGGTTCCGGTACCAAGTTAATACATAAAGTTAGAAATATTCATAGACTACTTAGTCAAACGCAACTAATACCCCTTTGATAAACTGCAGTTGCAACTTTGACAGATGACCTAACGGGAGATGTTACGAGTTACGGTTCATATTTTAGAATATGCAATTTAAACGCAGTCCGAAGATTACCTATGGCCTTCGAGCACGACGTTTGAAGGTAAATTAAGTGGAACTTTCTCGAAGTGGACACCGGGTGAAAAAAAGTGCAACAGAAATCGACAGGTGCGCCGGGACGTCACTACCGGTCCGCGGCTGATAAGCGAATGTATGCCGGCCGTTCACCTGCGCCCACTGACACAGTCACCATCCCTTCCCCTCGCATGGGGAGCGTCGCACGTTGGAACGGGATAAACGTATTCGCACACACGTGCTTGACGTATGAACACGGACAAAGCGAGAGCACGCAACAATTGCCGCTAACAATACATTATGCGACATTTTCAATTTATGCAGAAAATGTATGTATTGTAGTAATTACAGTTATCCCACGGCGCGACAATAGATTCGGTCGCATGGAAACACGCAGTCGATACACGTTGTCATGTATTTCGGTATTGTGCTCGGAAACTCGCTAACACGATCCGAATGACTTTTGTTTGGACTAACCCAATTAGTGCACTAACATTTATTCGAATGTAAAATGTACGTTTGTGTTCGTTTGTAATTTGGAATTCTAGTTTATTTTACACGATTCGTTTCCGTTGCATTCGAAGCCAGTTTAAGAATGTTAAATTTTAAGTTTAAGTTTAATTAATCTATATACCAGTCTTTAAATTTTAAATGTAACTGATATATTACTTATCATCAAATACATAACTACTTATTATTCATATACATTTTACTTATGAATGTGCCATTTACTAATTAAACTAATTGTAAGTAAGAAGTAAGTAATTAACAGTATACGTTATTTAAGTGACCATCTTCATTAAGGTGTACTACCGTTTCAACGTTTGTATAATTACTTAACATACTAATTACAGCGTGTACTTTATGAACATGTCTACCTTTATTCAGTTCGCAAGTGTAACTTACTAATTTGTAAATGAAATTTTAATACATTTAAGACGTGTTTTTAGTTTCTTTTTACTTTTTCTCCTTAAGCATAACTCGAGAAGTAGTAGTAGTTTACGATCAAAATTATACGTCGTCAACCTATTATTGTCCCACTGCTGGCCACTGGTCTTCTCTTGGGGTGAGAGAGTTTTAGGCCATAGTCCACTGCGCTGGCCAAATGCGAATTGGGGGACTTCACACATCTCCAAGAACTTTTTTTTTTCAAAAAACTCTCGGGTGTGTAGATTTCCTCGCGATGTTTTCCTTCACCGAAAAGCAGTGATAATTAATTTCTAATACTAACATAGATCAGTGGTGCGTGTCTGGGTTTGAACCTTGGACATCCCGATTGAGACGGCAAGTTTCAACCATTAGCCTATCAATGCTCATTTAAAATTATACGGAGTCATTATTAGCATATCTAAAGTAGCACAAAACGAGCACCACAAAAAAATCACTTGATATCAAATTCCGAACAATCCAAAACACGCATAGCGAATGTGTCGGCTACCGTAAAGCAATACGCCATCGATGCAGTAATTACTCGCCATAGTTATTAGCTAACAAGCTACCATTCTCGTCTCCGAACGTCCCGATTGACCTCAAGCGCCCATTTCGCGGTACAAATGTATTGCTTGAATTAGTTATCTGTTTAAATGTATATCTATCTATCCATCCAGCCGCCTTTGAAAGCCCATTGCTGGGCATAGGCCTCTCCTAAACTGCGCCACTTCGACTTTTTTTATAGTTACACCTAACGATAAGGCTGACGGGCAACCTGATGGAAAGCAGTCACCGTCGCCTATGGCTATTTGCAACACCAGAGGAGTCGACTAGTCCCGACTCATCCGAATCTAGCGGTTACACACCGTCTTCTTCAAGTCATCAGTACAACAATTCAGGAGGTGGCCTACACTCTTTTTGCCCAGACGTGGCCTCCATTCTGGTCTCCACTCTTCTACCCCACGGTTCTGTCCTAAAAACGATGTGGCCTGCCCCAATGAAACGTATGTATATTAACAGGTATGATTAATCTGTTACATCGTCTATCAAAAGTAGCACAAAACGAGCACCACAAAAAAATACTTGATATCAAATTCCGAACAATCCAAAACACGCAAAGCGAATGTGTCGGCTACCGTAAAGCAATACGCCATCGATACAGTAATTACTCGCCATAGTTATTAGCTAACAAGCTACCATTCTCGTCTCCGAACCTCACGATTGACCTCAAGCGCCCGTTCCGCGGTACAAATGTAGAGCTCGCGTTAGTAATGCGTTCAAATGTATACTTACAGATATGACTCAGATGTTACATCGTATATCAAGAACAACACAAAAAATACATGATATAAAATTAACACGATTTTAAACAATAGATAACATGTATAATAATTGAAATTAAAGTGCAACATCCATAAGTATTAGTTTTTTGTGTCAAACAGAAACGCAGAAAAAAATTACAACAAATACTTTATGAAGTATAGCATCATATTTTATGAAGGTCTCTATAATCCATTTTAATTCTCAAAAAGTAGAACTTCTTTTTGAGAATTAAAATGGATTATTAGGATTATGTTGATTATGTTGAATTTACATACGTGTACATTGCATGTAATTCGCACTTAGCCAGCGCGGTAGACTGTGGCATAAAACTCTTTCATTCTGAGAGAAGACCCGTGCCCAGCAGTGGGACAATAATGGGTTATACCCCCCCCCCCATGCAATGTACACGTATGTAAATTCAATATAATCAACATAATCCTAATAATCCATTTTAATTTTCAAAAAGTAGAACTACTTTTTACGTGATGCAATAAAAATATTGCAATGAAAAGTTTGCATTACTAAAATCTCAATTTTAAAAAGCATATCTACAATATCATAATACGATAAACAATTATATGTACACGTAGATAAAAGATTCAAATAAGAACACAATCAAGACACAAACGTATTTCACATCGATTAGAATCTGTAATAAACCGCTCACCGGATGAAATTCGATATTAGATAAGTGAAGAAAAACATATGTAATTACAATGAAATATCTTCTGTGCAGACGACACTTCTTTAGTGTACAATACCAGGCTGGAGAAATGTCAACCGTACCATTAGTTAACTGCAGTGTGAATGCTAACGATTTTTTTAAGCTGCATTTTTATAAATTGTATTTTAACGTTATAATGAAACACATAAGTGTAAAGACGATTCGTAAAATTATATTAGTAAATGAAAGCAAATGCGTATAGGCAGTTTTGTTTTAAAATATTCTGCTAAATATCTAATTGTTTGCATAATTTGTCCCGTCCCTGTAGTTTCGGTATCAGAATAAGGCTACGGCATCCCCTGCCTGTCGTATGAGGCGACTAAAAGGGGCTTCCAGGGTTGCAGGCGGCTAGAGTGGGAGCTCGAATCGTTCGGTCAGGCGATCCCGGGAAGGACGGCGGTATGTGTGGTCGCATACCGTCGTAAAGACTAGACGGAGCGGTGGGCCCAGCCGCCCATCTGGGAGGAGCCCGATGGGGCAACGCGCTCAGAGGATTCCGGTTGCGGTCGGACCGAGTTCCCGGAGTCCTCTTTTTAGCGCCGAGGACGGCCACCGGGGGGGTTTTAGTGCTGTAAAAATCCCACATAACCCTGCATCGCTCCCACGGCGTCGGGTACCTTTTGAAGGTTTCTCCCTCGAAAACAAAAAAAAAGCATACTTTGTCCAATATTCTATAAGTGCATGCAAGTTAATAAAAAGTCGACAGGTACTCAAATAAAGAGAATTACTTAAGAAAAAATCGTAACACAAAGAAAACTATGATTGTAATGCCATTCGAATACGATCAGCATGATATCGAAATGAAATGAGCTTGCGTACAAGCGCATCCAGTATCAAGAACATGTATGTTTCTCAATACCGACAGCGATATAGGACCGTAGTTAGGGCCGGCACTCATATGACGGAGCGCAGCGCAGCGCATTTTTGCTGTCAAACTATTATCGTCATTGTCCCTTTAGAAATAATATCCAAAATTAAATAACAGCAATTTATTTCTGAGGAGCATGGAAGCGCATGCTCGCGCATCCGCGCGCATTCGCGCGCATCCGCGCGCATTCTCCCAGTAATTAGCGCGAATTTCGGCTAGTGTGTGATTCGTTAAGAAAATTTCGCGGGCATGCGCTGCGCTGCGCTCCGTCATATGTGCGCCGGCCCTAAGAAATATCAGGGATAAATAGCATGCTAGAAAATCATTGACACGCGAACAGAACAAGCCTGTATTTACTTGATGTTGAAACGCCATTATATCACGAACTACAATGCTGGTGCACTTTTTGTTAACCTACAATTTTCTAATATACGCCCAGTTCAAATGTAGGTACTATGTTCTAACATTTCACAATGTTTTATTTCTTGCTTCTAATAGCAGTGCCAAGCGCTGCCGTGTGATTTTAAGGGTGTGGCAAATATACATCCACTTGGGTAGCAAAACCTTCAAGTAGCACTTAAATGAATACAAATTCGGCTAATTTCTGATCTTTACTGTAGCTTGCTCGCTGAAGCACAGGGAAGGGAACCGAAATAAGTAAGCTTTTAAATTTGACGACAAAAGTAGCAAAAAGTTTTGATAGTTTTTTCTTTGCTCACCTATGCTTGAGGGGGGGGGGGAAGGTATCCCGGACTCCCTAATGATCCCGATTACAAGTACCCTTCAATCATATTTAAAATTAATTTTAGAAGTCAATAACTCAGTGCCCATTTTTCACCAGACAAACTGCAAGCACCTTTCTTTCATCCTTTTTTATTCAATTGAATAAAAAAAGGGTTAATGGAGTATGTAGTCATGGATGTAGGGCCTTTCCACAAATAAAATAAAGTGTTCTAAAGTAAGGCGACCTATAAAACCATTATCGAAAACCGCATGTACCATTAAAACCGAACGCAATTTCTATACAACCACACAATGACTCTATTAGACCTCCGATGCGGTATAAAAAGATATGTCGAGTTTTCTTAGGGCACGTTTACAGAAATATGGATATGTTGCATGTAATTTATATTAAAGAGTTGCATTACCAGACATGCAATATACGCAAAATAGCTAGCGAAACTGCAAACATTATGTAAGTTCGGGAAGATTTGAGTATTAGCACAGTATTCAATCAGGGCCCTATGATGCAGCATCAACCCTGCGGGTATTGAGACTTATTATACCCGCAAGAGCAGTGATAGCCTTAGGTTGAAACTTGCCCTCTCAATCGGGTGGTCCGAAGTTCAAACCCAGGCACGCACCAATGATTTATGTGCGTATTAGAAATTAATTATCACTGCTTTTCCCGTGAAGGAAAATATCGTGAGGAAACCTACACACCCGAGAGTTCTTAAAAAAAAAAAGTTCTCGGAGGTGTGTGAAGTTCACGAATTCGCACATGGCCAGCGCGATGGACCATGGCCCTAAGACTCTCTGATTCCGAGAGAAGTGCCCAGTAGTGGGACAATAATGGGTTGACGATGATACCCGCAAACGAATCAATTCATAAAAAAATTGACAAATATCTGTTGTATTCAGTTAGGCACTCAAGCTCCATAATCTTTAAATCTGCAGTTTTCAGCGCTGTTATAAGGCGGAAAAGACAACGAAGTCGGTACAGTCAAACCACAAAAAGTCCAAGCCCTTTTATTTGTACTTAGTCACGTTACCAGTAGATACTTGCACATACCCATTTCCGTGACCGATCCCATACATACGCGTACGAGTGTACCCGCATGCCGATCCCGCATTACGCTCCGCGTATCCATAAACGGGGCCTTACACGAGTTTCCCTTTAAGCGTTTTTATATCGCTCGTAAAGATTTCACTTTTACAATAGAGCGCGCGGTTTGAATATAAGTAAATTGCAGTGAAAACTGTACATCCGGCAATGTTTTGAATCTCAACATTAAAATAAATTATAAAATAACTTATGGAATTACAAGACTTCATTAGATACGTTAAATTTGTAAAATAAGTTTAGAAGACATGACTTATTTTAAATGAAGACTTGACATTCGCGAATACGAATGTGGCTTTTTTTATTGTTGATTTTATTCAGTTCTTGTTATAGGGTATCTGACGATATAAATTAGGCGACGTTTTTTTCAGGTCGACAAACTGCAATTCTATTTCAATTTGGATAGATTTGGCGAGTTTTTTTGCGAAGCAATGCAGTTCAATATTCGCAAAACATTCGCACAATTCTTGCGAATGCCAATATCTAATAACATACGAATATTCGCGAATGCGAGTGCGAATATTCGTTACATCACTTTATAGAACAACGGTTTCACCTATCACAGTAGTGTTGGCAACTTGCCACAAGTATTAGACAACGATAAACGATAAAATCGTATTTCGTCAAATTCAAAACAGATGTACAATGTGGAGTAAGAAACCAAAACTTCGGAAAAATGAATGAAGTTCGTGTAGAGGAGACTGCAGTAATCTTTGTATGTTTTTTTTTGGTCCCTCATAACAATCATTGAGTAATTTTTTGCTCAATATTGTACATTGCACGCTTACGTTATCGTTTTTGGGCATACTTTGCAATTTATTTTGAAATGACGAGCGAGAACTAAAACAATGATCGTTTTTAGGAAACATAATAAACTCGTCCTAAGGGTACAGTTGTACGTTCGTTCGTCACCTATTTACGCAAACAATGACGCGTGCGGACGCCGGAAACGTTTGCTAATGGCCGGTACACGTTACTCCGATCATAATTAGTATAGTAATGAAGTTGTTTCTATGTGTGTAGTGTCAGTAGAAGAACTTGTAAATTTTGATTTAAAGTCTCGTTTAAATAATATTATTAAAGTATAATTTAACACGAAAACATGAATATGATATCTAATAATAAGGTATACGTAGTAACTTGGAGATATTTCGTACATAGAAATTGTTATGAGACATTTTAATTTATTGCATATTAATATACGACGTGAACTTAAGAGAGTTCGTATTGATATTCTGTCGCTCAACATTCCACTTTATCAAGTAAAAACCATTATTATCAATCACTAACTGAGTGCCTAAAAACCGGTAAGGGATGCAGTCAAATGCACAGCAATGTGCTATATCTTTAAGCATAATCTTAGTAAACTGAAATATTTAATTTTGTTTATCACATTTGATTAATTACGTAACAAATTTCTTACCCACGTTAAATTAGACATCGAAGCTTGGCAAAATTTGTGCTACTGAGCCTACTACCTACTACCATACCATACTATACCCACTGCCATAAACTGCAATTTAGTGTCCAACCATAATTCTAAGTAAGTTTCTATATAAATAACACAACTCGCTGTGAACTTTGCCATTAAAGCCAGTTTAAATTCATAAACTACCACGCAAAAAGGCCCATATGTCGGTCTGTTCTAACGACCTAATTGCGTAACATTTACATAATTTGGTACTTCAAGAAGCGTACTTAGCAAATGCAACAGATTTGTGCTATTTTTCAAGAAACATAACATTTTTTATTTAGCATCACATAACCTTTAAAATTACTAACCACTATTTATGCATAATATACACCTGCTGCTATTCGAAGTATAATATTTAGTAAAATCAAGTTGTTTCAAGTTTGTATAAGTTAATCTTCGTAATAAGAAGCCGTTAGTACCACTACCTCGCATCTTAAAAGTTCCAAGATGATTGGATATGTTGCAATGTGATTTGAAGGAGACCCTATACTTTACGCTATACCCCAACTTTTTTTCAAATAAGAACGCATATAGATATACCAATATCAGGTAGATCTAAAATCCTATTTAGGGCCGATTATATTATGTCCACCAATTCGCACTTGGCTAGCGCGGTGGACTATGACCAATAACTCTCTCATTCTGAGAGAAGACCCGTACCCAGAAGTGGGATAATAATGGGTTGACGAGATATATTATGTCCATAGACGGCAGTGGCTACATTATCAGTTGTGCTTTCATATATATAAATACTCTTGCACTTGGCAATGGGCGAGCCACATCGTTCGTAGGACAGACAACCGATGGGGTAGAAGAGTCCTCGAACGGAGACCAGATTTAGGCAAAAGGAGTGTATACCGCCCCCCCCCACCATGTGAAATACTTTTATAATTATGCCAAATATAATACATAATAATATATTCAATAAAAACCAAAGGATTTAGATATGAGAATTGAATCGATAGCCTTATTTCTTTCGTAGACCCATTATTCAGGTACAAACAATATAAACAGCGTAACTGCGTGCAAACAGAATTATAAGAAACCGCATGTAGAAGATGCAACTCATTCCTACGTGCGTTTTGAAGATAAGGGCTCGGCTAAAGAATTCTAACAGAAAATAAAACATCGCCGCTTCAGTCCTCAATAATTATCGCTACTTGTAAAGCTGGCAATCGACATGGAAGATTCATCCCATAGCATTTTGTAACCTGAGGAAATGAAACTAAATAAATGACCTATTTTGTACTATGCACCAATGAATATAAAGTTTTTTTTTTACTACATCCAGCTGTCAGCAAGCCATTGTATTACTTAATGCAACCTTGTTGTATAGTTCGATGACTGAGTGAGAGTGACGATGTTTCAACATTGTCATGATGTGTTCAGTACAACTGTACTATAATTACAGATCTTAACAAAAAACTTGACCTTTTAAGATCACCTCAGCTCTTTACAATATTATGAACTACTTTGAACGTGCGCATTATAAGACACATATTAAGCTTCAATTACTGTCCATTTACTTTGTCTGCAACGGCACGCATCTGGCACGTACAATGTCTATACATAAACTCAGCTAAATGTGTATCCACAGAAACATTAACAGAAATTGTAAAGCAAAATAATGTTATCTTTTTAAATAAAAATATGACATATTGTAATATATAAAAACGAACCGAACGTAGACGGTCATCGTACTACGCTCGTTGGGCCAAGTTTAAGTAAAACAAAAGCTTTAATAATATTAAAAAAAATTAATATAAATAAGAAAAAAAGACAAAACCGTTGAGGTCGTATTCCGATCCGGTGGTAGTGTAAGAAAAAAAATGTAACTAACAATCTGTAAGTGCCCCCGCAGGCCTATACAAAATAAAGACATTTCATTTCATTTCATTTATATCAAGGTGGTAGAACCAGTGTAGTTCGACCGGATAAGCACCACCGCCGCACCTGTTTCTAGCGTGAAGCATTACTTGCGTTGCGATAGAAAAGTGTGGTTGCCGGCACACTTTCTCATGAGGCGACCATCGTAGTCCTAGGGAGTCGCAACGCATCTGTGATTGACTACAGATGGAACCCATGTTCTATATGTAGTTAATTACAGATGTCCATGGGCGACAGTGACCACTTACCATCAGGTGGACTGCATACTCGTTTGCTACTTCAGTCAGATAAAAAAAAATGTCTCCTGTTCCCGAAATCTCTTGATAATATTGTTTGTTCTTGATGATTATGATAAACAGTAGTCATCGTACGTCAAATGTGACACCACCTTAACAGTGTGCGTGTGTGCTTACCTTAATTGAGCCCGTGCTATTTACTCAACAATTTTTTCTCGCCGCCAACGAGCATCTCAAGTGTTCTGGTAGCGAAACGAGTTCGTAATAAGGATAGTGGGCTATTCATACGATGCGTAATGCAAGTGGGACTCGCGAGACTTAATGGTGTCTTCTCTTATGAATAAAAAGCTTTTCAATTGTAACTTGCGTAGGTTTCTTCGGCGCCTTGTGAGTGACAACTGTCATCGGCTTTTTTAGTTCGTTAATTAAAATATTGCGTGGTTATTTCTCATACGGCTTTTTGTCGCCGCTTTGATTATCACATACGCCCGGCTTGGATTGCGATGTAAAAAGTTGGCAAATCTATTAATAAAGTTTGTTTTTGTGATGTTATTATTATAACAAATCATGGTACTGAACACCTGGTGCGAATTAAGCATCGTTTGGTTTTTTATTCGCACCGAGAGCGACGATGGAATATTTCTCATGTGTATGTTTATGACACTCTTGAGGCACATTAGAGTAAATACTGCAAACGGACGTGCGGTTCACCTCATGTTGTCAACGAGGCGCACAGCTGTTTAAGTATCAGCTTTACTTGACATCGGTTGGGCACTTGAGCGTTATAGTCTTGAAATCTCTTTAACTACATGTCGATGTGTTATTATCACATGATTATATAAGTTATAATGCTGCTTTAACATCGGAATTTATTAAGCACAGAGGAACCAGCAAATATGAGTGTCGTCTAGAAAGAAATATACAAAAATAGAGAAATATACAAAAACGAATCCATGACTGAACTCAAACGACTTTGGGAATCCGACCTGATTGATCGCTACGTTCTCATCTGTTTAAATGTAGAAGTATGGTTACAGTAAGTATCCTCGGCGTACACGCCATATCAACGCACGGAAGCGTTTAACATTGCTCTCATAAAGCAAACAGTAGTTATGGTGGACTTGCTGCTATCAAACCACGAAAAAACTAGCATCTCTGAAATATGCTGTTCCATTCGAGAGACCTATTCCTGAATGCATAAATTGTTAAAATCCATATCTTAAAATCTTACGTGACTATTAGTACCTATATATAAAAAACGTAAACACAAGCTACTGCTTCAAGTTATCCCATTAATTAATTTACAAGCCAATTAATAAGTAAATCGCTTCTTTAATCAACTTCGTGTAGACGTTACGCTACTTCTAGATTGATTTATTAGCTATGAGTCTAATGAGGCTAGCGGTTAACTACATTAATTAAACTGAGTTGTATTAATCGGTCCTCAGTTACCGAAATCGACACTTGGTTATCTCCAATCAACATTTTATTCGTAGGCCGACGCGTCTATCGACGTATTTACGGATATATTTTATTTACGATGTACTAAATATTTTATTACACATAATTACTTGAAAGTCTTTGTAAAGTTAGCTAAACTATGAGTCCAAAATCGCACTGCAATCCAGAGATTTATTTATATCTCTTTGTTGAACACGTCACTAGGATATACCAGTTCAGAATTATCCAATGTATAATTCTGAAGATGATAGAACCCTTCTAGGCTCGACTCTGGAGGCAACTTCGACACGCTACTAAAACCTGTCTGTTTTTAAATCTTTTTATGTTACGACATTGATTACTCAGACCCTTACATATAATAGGAAATCAAATACCACACTCCTTACATTAATAACCACAAAAGACTAAGTATCATGCCTGTCTTTTTATTAAGATTAAAACCATCAGATTGAAAAGTTTTGTAACTTTTATATTAAACATAATTAGCCGATTAGTCATATCTGTGGCATAACATCAAACAAACTGCACACACACGTTCGTTTTCGAAACAGAGTTGCGCGGCGCTCGGAGCGCCATCGATGCGCTTGCGCAACCCAATTGCAAGGGGCTCACGGCGATTCCCACGCGGATTTCGTATACAGGTGCCGTTTACCTCACCTCACAAAGGCGCGTTTGTGACCCTTATATTAGTGAACTAAGATAAAATATAGATTACTAAGCTAATCCCGCGACTTCGCTCCCTTTGGTCACCACGAAAATAAATATCTTGTGTTAACCAAGATCATAAACTATGTGTGTCAAATTTTAGCGTAATCCGACCTGTAGTTTTTGCGAGAAAAAGTAATAAACGCACATATATCCTAACAAACTTTCACATCACATTCAAATAAAAATGGCCCATTAAATTAAATAATTTAAAAATCTTATAGTTTGGAAACTGACTGAAAGAACGTGACAGAATAACGTTTCGTTATTTAGCCAATCAAGCAGGTCTGACAGTCTCAGAGAGGATTTATGCGCGGCAGCTTCACAACGTGGCTCTGAGACTCTTGATGAATGCTACGCTTCATTTTACTCTTCAATATTATTTCAACTGTCACCTTCATATTTTAATTTTTTACGTCCTGCAGCGAAGCTCGTACTTTTGCTAAGCTAAAAAGCTGCATCTAAATCACTGTCCCTACAATGAGTATAAAAAAAATTGAGAAAAGATAACAAAACTTGAATTTCAAATAAGACAGTTCCCTGAAACGTCATAATTTATGGTACTTCTATTCCTATGAAGGTGAGTATAGGTGCCGCATTCGCAATTCACCGGTGTCGCAAATATTTTACACGCAACAACCACTCTCCATTATTTCGCATACCAGACGCTAGTGCGACTAACAAGAACCCAAATACTTTAATGTATTTAATTACGCCTACGTCCTTAACCGAGCGATCAACCTTTTGGCTGCATAATGACGTAATCATTTATCGAATTTCCTTACAACAATAACACAAACAACGGTACATTTTAAATGCCAAGCCATTAAGTAAAATAAGCGTGAAGATATGCAATTTACATATATATTATGTGTTATATGTAGGTAAATATCGCGGTCTATATAAACGCGTGGGAAAATAGAGATAGTTCCGCGTTTTTCATTTGTTTATCGCCGTAAACTAATTGTCGCGATATGTAGAGCTTGTTTATCGTCGAAAACTAAAGTACGACGCAATAATTATGTAAATAAACCTATAAAAAGAAGGAAAACGCTTACCATCTTACCCTTAATTATCAAAAAAATGACACAGGTATACGTAACGATTGTATATTGCAGTAGACAGGAGCACGGCGCAATAAATACGTAATACGCAAATAAAACGCATAGGACGGACACGTATGCACTCTTACCCGTTATTAATTATTGAGCTAATTGTCGCGGCAATACGTAGCGCTCGTACATCGCCGTAGTTTCAAGCGGGGCGCAATAAATATGTAATACATATAAACAAAACGCACAGAGCCGAAACGTATGCACTCTCACCCGTTGATAATAATTATAAAGAAAATTGTCGCTAGGATACGTAACGCTTGTAACGTATATTACAGTAGACACGAGAGCGGCGCAATAAATAAGTAATACGCAAACAATACGCATAGAGCGGACACGTATGCACTCTTACCCGTTGTTCATTATCAAACAAATTGTCGCGGCGATACGTAGCGCTCGTACATCGCCGTAGATTCAAGCGCGGCGCAATAAATATGTAATTCGCGAACAAAACGCCTAAGAGGTCGCCCGCTGAGCCTACTGATTTATACTTTGCCCGCTTACGAGCGAACCGAGCTTGCCCTTTGGATTTATGTTGCCCGAGCGCAAATATCGTCGCGGATTCAAGGTTGCTACGGTGATTTAGCTTAAAGTTTTAGCAACGCACAAAGTTCAAAGTTTTATCACGTAGCAGGTATAGCGAATTAATCAGTCAGACATTGTTCACTATAAAATTCGTACAACTTCTATATTAAACACTAGCCAAGTATAAATTGAACCCACGCACTACAACATCCATGCAACTATGAAATTTTAAAATTAAAAGTATTGTTGTTGTAACTTATTTTACCAATACAACTTAACAATATAAGCAACTAATTCAGTTTGAACGACTATTGCAATTGTACTAAAATATTTTTGAAAATGACAGTTTAATTTTCACCATAAAAGTTCCACCACGTTCCTAGTATAGGGGACACCTTTAATTGGCATGCTCATCTTGATGTTTTAAGCGGCAGAATAAGAAAACTAATTTGGCTTTTCAAAAACTTGAGATCTGTAGCTACAAACAAACTGCTTAACCAGGTATATATGGCACTTGCACAATCTATACTGACATATTTCATCCCAGTATGGGGTGGTGCTTCAAAAATGAAATTCTTAGGATTAGAACGTAGCCAAAGACTACTTATAAAAGTTATGCATTGCAAACGTTATAGATTTCCGACTGATGAATTATATTCCACAACTAATCTCTTAAGCGTGAGAAAGTTGTACATTTTGCATCTGCTTTTAAAAAAACACAAAAACTTAAATATAGAATCCAATGCCTACTCGAAAAGAACAGTAAAAATTAAAATACCCAATTCAAGGACGTGCTTTGCTAAAAATCAATATTTGAGACAATCGACATATATATACAATAAAATAAATAAATTACTAAATATTATTAAGATGCATTCAGACAATATTAAAACAGTTATAACTAATTGGCTTTTGGAACTTAACTATGAACAAACAGAAGATCTACTAGAAAAGTAAGTTAACAATGTCAGTCTGTCACATTTGCAAATACGCAGCTATATATATGTCGTGGCCTTATCGTAGATTTGCTCACTTCATGAAATGCTTGATAATTTCATGAAATGGTCGCATTTCATGATGTGGGCAACTTCATTTGACCAGATAATTAAATCGTCAACGTTTCACGATTTTGTCATCCACATTTGGCCAGATCATATAAATAGGGTATCCATAAAATATTTAATAAAAATCCAAAATATTTTAAGAACTTGTTTATTGTCATTTAAATCAGTCCGAATTATTATTATCAGTATCAGCTTAATTTTACTCTTAGTTATAAGGTTTATATTACTTTTACTACTTTAAATATTGATAATTATAGGTCTATTCTTTAAATAAATGTTTACTCAGAAAAAGTTGTTTTATTCAGTTAGGTTAGGTTCGAACAGATTTTTCCGATTCAGAATCTAAGGGAGGGGGCGCGGTAGCGCCCCCGACCGGTTGTGTCAAAGAAGTCTATTTTTAGATGATGACGTCAGCACCGCATCGCGCCGGTATAGATGGTGTCGACGAGTGCAGGCCACATGCCAGTAATAGTCCATGGACTTCTTTTGCTTGGTCACCCTACTCTCTTTAATTTGTTTCATAACCTAAAAAAGAAAAAAGAAATTATCTTTATTATGTCATAACCCACAAACAAAGAATAATATCAATTTGATAGAAATACAATACGTTAACTGGCATAGAGTATTTTAATAAAATAAGCAAATATTTGCTGTAATTTGAGAAGTAAAGTACTAACCTGTGAAATGCGGTCCAAACTCCATGGCTTTTTTACATTTTGCGCAGTTTTTGCGTGACTTGCATAATATTCGAGAACCTTTTCGTCGTAAACTCTTTTTTCATCACTATCTTCATCATTTAATAACGAATAATTAACTTTTTCACTGCGAGAAACAACATTTTCGCCAGCGGCCGCCATCTTCACACATAAACAAAGCGCTTGCAGCGCCTCTACCGATAATTATTGTAACTAATTTACGATATGATCAAAATAATCTTTACCATTTCATAAAAAAGCCGCACGTTTAGTTACCCATATCGAGAAACGATTTCATATCATTGATCTGCTCAAACCACATCATGATGTGGCTAATAGACATTAAAACATTTCATGAAATGCGACCATTTCATGAAATTGTCGAGCATTTCATGAAGTGAGCAAATCTACGATAAGGCCACGACATATACATATTTAGACACATGACACACAGACATGCACACTCGCACACACGCATTCATGCACACACACGCACGCACACACACACACACACACACATACATACATTAAAATTTAATTAAGAAAATAGGATAGTTTCTATGTAACTTGTCTTTGTAATACCTTATACATTTAATGGAAGAGCGGGGTATCCTGGCACAGGTAAATATTTACTTAAAAGGATGCCTCAACTGTAGTTTCTAAGATGTAACCATTTTATGAGAAATAAACTATTTCTAAATATTTCTAAAATAAACCTTAATGTTAAAATTTATCTTAAGGTACTACAGCCAGGAGAGACGAATTTGCGAACAGGTAACATATATATGGTTCATTACCGAAACCTATAGGTATAGGTTTCGGTAATGAACCATAACAAAACAAATACATCTCTTAAAATAATCGAATATTGTAATCAAATGTGACATTATACATAACCTAAAAAACAACACATGTATATCCAAAAAAATTCAACGAGCGAAATCAAGACATCCAAGACAAACAAATGTTGAAAATTACAGTTAAGAAGACCAGTTGATGGAATGCGTTAATCCGATAGATACGTAACAAACACCGACTGGATTCTAACGGCCGAAGAAAAATCTAATCGCAATACATGTCCAATGATAAACTATATCGATTTGACGTAAGTAGTGTTGAGACGGTTCGAAATCCACTTCCCGTGGGCGTATTAAATCAAGTAAACTTGGCACATAGATTAACAGGGCGACAATAAATACTAGATCTAGCCCTCCGGTCCGCACGCACCGACATCATTTTAAGTAATACCGTTATAAAGTAATTCGATTTAATAATGCAAATAAGTTAAACATGAAATACGACTGACGGACGGCCCCGTGGGAATTTAAAGTCGATGTTTGTTGTCTGGTTGACAATTATGAGTAAACAAAATAAGACTTGATAATGTTAGAATATTTTATTGTATCAGTTTCTACTTAAACCATAGTTTTGCTTTTGCAGTAGAATTTTTAAATATTAAAAATCGAATTCTTAGGTTTTAGACGGTTTCGAATGCTTTATATCTCTATCCTTAATGAAAATTTTATTCTAAACCTTGTTTTAATGTTAGGTATATGTGCGTAGTAGTAGGTATTACGCCTTAAGATTTAAAAACAATATGCTTAAAACTTTCTGTATAGGTACGTCCGCCTACATACTACTTTCGTACATTAAAGTACCATGTAAAAAATCATGATTGTAATTATATAAAAAAAAAGGATATAAATAAGAAAAAAGACAAACCCGCTGAGTTTCTTGCCGGATCTTCTCAGTTGAGGTCGTTTGCCGATCCGGTGGTAGTGTAAGAAAAAAAAATGTAACTGACAATTTGTAAGTGCCCCCGTAGGCCTATACAAAAATAAAGACATTTCATTTCATTTCATTTCACATTCATATGAGCCGCCGTCGCATGTTCTTATATAAGTAAGGATACATTGGCTCTTTTATTGCTTTACCGAAAAAGGAAATCTCGAGTTACATTTCGGACATGTATATAGACGGTGTTATATTATTCAGTTTAAGCTTTAAAGTGTATGTAGATGCAGCATGACTTTATATAAGCTTTAAACATTCCAAAGTCGTTCTAATTATGTCGCATTCTACATTACTTGGGGCAGGTATGTTTGCGGTCGCAAAGTGCAAAATGTGTGCAGGGTTACCCGCGTAACAACATTTATTCAAATTATATTGTTATAGAGCTGTCGTAATTATATTTTTCTTATTTGGAAAGAAATATTACGAGTTTCATCTCCATAATCAAAACTTCTCGCCGTCCTCGCGTTCGGCTCTCATGCCTCTTTACTTTCAAATTTCTTTTATCACATAAACGTAGGTCAAGATTTGAGTATCCACCAATTTCGTGACAGATTTTTAAACCTAGGAAAGATCCCAAAGTACAGCCACGTGTGGAAAAAATGGGTCACACGCAAACTCAAATCAAGGGCAAACCAAAGTATTCAGTGAAACTCTACTAGACTTGTACGTGAATTCATGTAGTGCAGGTCGATCTTTTAGTTCATGGATCTGAATAAATACCCAGAAAAATACACAAACAACAAAGATTTATATACGGAATTAGGAAACCTGTGCGTGCGAGACCGCTATGGTACCGTAAATGTCGAAGCCAAAAACTAAAGTTTTAATAATCCAATTAAAATTCGTGAATAATTATGACGTCGTAAATTATTCCAAATACCACCTGCTGGTGAGTGGTCAACGTAGCACGTGGACCTCGCGTCAAATTCTGGTGTTTTTCTTACCGAATATAATAAAACTTCAGGAAAGTTACGTTTTATCACGCCCTTAGACTCTAGTTCAATGTATGTTCTAATTATAATTAACCTTGCTCAATTATTTGATTCTATACAATGGAAACAAAATTCAAGAATTACCAATCTTATCAAATGGACAAGGCTTTAGTTTTTATTTATGGACCATTTAACGCATGTCTCCGTAGATTAAATTTGTCAAGTACTCGTACGTTATTTTAACATATTTAAAATTAATTTGAACAAACTTGACTGAAAATATGCCTAAAATACTAAAAGTATGTTACAAAACCCTTTAAGGTATAAAGTATCAACCCTACCGCACATCTATCAAGGTGTGTCCATCGACAACCTTCCATTCTCCGAGTGCAGCGTCAATGCCGATGGGGTCATTATGTATTCAGAAACGACAATTATAGTTTCATTTGCAACAGCTCACTTGTATATGGAGGTTTAGTGCCCTTTAAACAGACGCGTTTAGGGCACTATGTTGTAAAATTGGATTACCGATGTTACGTCATCATAGTGATCGTTATCGTTAATAATTTTTATTCCATCCATCAGCCTTTTAAGACCACTCCTTTTTTTTCGAGGGGGAAACCTTCAAGAGGTACCCGACGCCGTGGGAGCGACGCAGGGTTATGTGGGATTTTTACCGCACTAAAACCGCCCGGTGGCCGTCCTTGGCGCCATGAAGAGGACTCCGGGACCTCCAAAGGATTGCAGCCGGTATCCTCTGAGCGCGTTGCCCCATCGGGCTCCTCTCAGATGGGCGGCTGGGCCTACCGCTTCGTCTAGTCTTTACGACGATATGCGACCACACATACCGCCGTCAATCCCGGGATCGCCTGGCTGGACGGTTCAAGCTCCCACTCTAGCCGCCCGAAACCCCGGAAGCCCCTTTTAGTCGCCTCTTACGACAGGCAGGGTATACCGTAGCCCTATTCTGATCCCGGAACTACAAGGACGTTAAGACCACTGCTGGACGTAGGCCTCCTCTAAATGGCGCTACTGTAAACGGTCTTGTGCCTTCTTAATCCAGCGGTTTCTTGCTGTCTTCTTCCAGTCATTTTTCCACTTGATTGGTAGGCGACCTGTGCTCATTTCGTCTAAACGTAGTCTTCACTCGAAAACCTTAGTTCATTTTTTCTATGGACAATATAGACTAAAACTTTTTATTGCACCTCACCTATTTTAATATTATTCTTTTTTTACATTATCTCCTCACCATAAGGTTGTCTGGAAGAAATCGCTGTTTAGCGATAAGGCCGCCTTTTGTATCGTTATTTAAATTTGCTACTTTATGTCATTTATTCCTTTTGGGTACAATAAAGAGTATTATTATTAATATTGCTTTAAGTCTTTTTCACAAGCGTAAAATACTGGCAAGAAATAATTAAAATAAAAGTATTCTTGTATCAAGAATGTGATGCATGCCCTACTTTCATCTCATCCACATACGGATATTCAATCTATAAACTTGAAGATACTTGAGCGAGTATACGATTTCCATTTATATAGGATTTTAATAGGCTCTCTATTCAGAAACATAAGACGAAGGACCGATCGTTCATGAAATTAAATTCCATATTTATTGCCGATAAATATTTACAAATCGTAAATCGAATGACATATTGCGCGTTGGTCCGATATCGACTGATATTATTTCTGGATGAGAAAACTGATCGTAATCTTCAATATTTACAACGTTATCCACTTTCGCACGGGAAATGGAAACTTTAAAAAATCTATATATACAAAACGTACACGGCAAACGATAGAAATAAGGATTGCTCGTTCTTTAATTAAAGTAACTAATACCTCGGTAGTTTCCAAAATGAACAAGAATACATTATTATTGTTGAGATGTGTTGAGAGACATCGTAAACCTCCTAACCTCAATGAGAACGTGAACTTACGACAGATGACCGCCGAAGGGAAGGCAACATAGAAACACGATTATTAAAACGTAAAATTTATTGACATTAGATAAAATTTGACACAAATTGATTCGCACAACGTATTGCAACAGGTGAAATCGAGGACACGTCGGATTAAATAGATCATGGATATATAGCCCATAGTATGTATGAAGTAAGTATCACGCCATATTTGATGAAAGGGTCAATAAAAATGCTCGAATAAGGTTAACACGACTTACTAGTAAATTCAGTAGATAAATAAAGCGAAATATTTCATGGTATGGAAATGCTTATAAATGATTTATTAGCTAATGCTTCTTTGTTGATTGACTTACTACTAGAGTTTCGTCTAGAGTAAAGAAAAGTTAAAGATACAATTGACAGTGATAAATAATCATGTGCAATTCGGTTGTGATGAATAATCATGTCAACGTTGAGAGAATTTCAGCGAACTTTGGTATAATATGCAGCAAAATTTCGTGATTTTAAAGATCGTGTTAGGGATCATTAAGATCTGTAAGATATGTAGCTTTCTTTACGATATTTTTCTCTATTTTAATAAAATAATAATGAATTCACACAGCTAAGATGAAAAATAAGATATACACATTACGATTGGAGTAGACCAAATTATTAAAAATTGATTGATTGATTTCGTTTTAAACTATGCCAATCATATTTTTAAATGTTGCGGAACATGAAAATTTTCGATACACTTCCACTAATAATCTGATCGCTACAGATTAAGGATCGGCGTGTAACGTATAGGTGGAAATACCGACCTTGGCCTCGACACCGACAGCGGTCGCACGTCAATCACAATCTATTAGTTCAAAGCCACATCTATATAGTTCACTACCTCAATGAAAAGAATCATTTGCGATGCCCTTGGCGACCTTCCGGGTAGCGTGTAAGGGCCAAATCAGTTTAGCCAACGTCAATATTCGGCCGGATAACGTAGCGTGCCATTCAATTGCTATCGTCATAATAGAAGAGAAGATATGAATAGACTATACAAAGCAGTTTAATATGGTTGGGCTATATTAAGACTGAAGATTTGAAAAAAAAAATTAAAGCTTGTTGTATTTATTTATAATTCAGAAGAGCGTATTAAACTCCTTATTCAATTTTAGGACCATATTCGGATTATTTGCAAAACAATTCCATTTATTTTTATTGGCATATTTGTCTCATGTTCATTCAAGGTAATCTCAACTGTAAAATAAAAATAAACGTTTGTCAATTAGCAACAGACTTCACAGGTCATTATCGGAAATGGACAATTCAAGAGTAACTACATAGTAAAAATAGTAGGTAATTGAGATAACAAGTTTATTAAGGTGGTAGAACTAGTTTGGTACTAAGGAAGTACCACCGTCACACCTATTATTAATGTAAAATTATATTTACGTTTCGGTGGAATTGTGTACTTGCCGACTCAATTTTTGTATGAGGCCTTACTCCTCAGGAGTAGGCCTCATACAATTTTTAATTACATTAATTACATAGGATATATGTAATTGATTTCAGATATAATGCTTGATCTGTATTAAGTTGGTTACAATTTTCCACGGGTGGCAGTGAACATTTACCATCAGGTGATTGTTACGGCCGGATATGTCGTTTTTGTAGTCTTATATAAAGGAAAAATAATAATACGCACAACAACGCATGGTAACCGAATATTTCAGCGAAATCTCCTAATATAGCGTTGAGTCATCCTGATTCTGCTATCTCCGAAACCACTTACTTCACGTTTACGATGTAATTAATGACTCGCTCCCGGTAAAAGCCTCTTTAGTTGCGGCCTATAGTAAAAGAGAATTCACAAGACTATTAGAATATTTCTAACAGAACCCTGAAAATATTGAGGACCATATTAACGATACATACAGGGTACACATATATGGGAATAAAATAGGAACTTATAAACATTTATTTACTAATTTTTAATAAATATAAAAATGTTAATCTACGTAATATATACCAATTGTCATTGGAAGTCAATGTGCAAAATCTTTAACCTATGTATTGAACTGGATAGCGGAAGAAATACATGGATAAACTTTCATGGAGGATTTCGTAAGAGGCGTATAAAGGAAAAAACGATTAGATGAACAATAGTAGAGCAAGATCCCAGGCCTGCCAGACGTCACGTATTTTCTGACGGATGAAATGTGGACGATTGAGTAGTGTTAGTATGTACTATGATCGTATGCCTACCTGCTAGCTTGGTCAAACGGCCAATTTCCAGGTATCAGGTAATCAAGGTACATAAAAATATTACTTACTTCACGTAAATTCTCATGGCTGATTTTCATATATGTTTTCGAGTGTATAGTTAAAAATAAATTGTTAATACTCCCAGACACTTTCCGTCGGCCATATTGCTTGGCTGACGCCTTAAGGGTCTCAAAATAATTAGTTAACTTCACGTAAATTCTGACGCTCCATTTTTATATATGTTCATCCGACAACTATTTTAAAACCTTTGACAAGAAGACAGACCGATCCAAGGGGCCAATCATCCCCTAAACTAAATTTTAGTATCTCTGTGAGTGGGAGCGCGATAGCATTATCTACGCGCATGAGACTGAGTGAGACCGACTGCGCTGTTAAGGGCATGAAAATTACTTAAACAGATATTTTATAATTTTTAGAACTTTTGTTGACAAGTAAATTATGGCAACAAAAATAAAAAAAAATTGACATATATGTATTTTTTTTTTTATTTTTGTTGCTACCTTTTATTTTTGTTGCAACTAAAAATGTCGGCTACCTTTTGTATTATTTATAATAATAAATAATACTAAAGGTAGCAGACATTTTTATTTTTTTTCTATTTATTTATTAGAAATTTTTTTTTTTTTTAAAAGTAACACTTATAGTTTTTCAAATGTTTTACAAATGATTTTTTTTTAATAATTTTATCAATTAAAAAATTTTCTAAAAATTTTTTGATGTCGGCTAATTTACTTTCATTTTTTTTACTAATTATTTTTAATTAATATAGTTTTTAAATAAAATAAAAAAATTGGTCAGGTGACAGCTAACTTTATTGTAATTTAAAGGCCCTCTTGAGGCCAACAGCTAAATTCACTCCCAAATAAGTATTCAGTGTTCTGCCGTGTCTGTAGAGTGCATCAGCTGTGACTATAGTAGCAACGTGTGTAAAAAAAATAAAAATATTTGCAGTGTTTTGAAAAATATAATGGCTTCTCTAGTAATATGTGTTTTTTGTAAAGATTCTGATATTAATTTAATATTGTTCACGCAGGAGACATTAAAAAGGTGTCAAGTAATTTTAAAACATAGAAAAGAACATAACCTTAAGTTTAAAGACGTTGTTTTGCCAGGTGATTTATTCGAAAGTGGTTATCACAGACAATGTTATAAATCATTTACAGGGTTAAATAAAAAATACTTTCTACCAAAAAGTAAATCAATTAACAAATCCAATTCCGAAGAAAAATCATCAAATATTACAGAAAATTCATCTGGCGAATCCTCAACGACAGTTGAATTAGACATAGCAAGTATTGAGTCAGAAGCATCTACTTCTCAGCATTCTAATTCAACAACCGATTTTTTACCTGATCCTATAACAATACCCAGCTCCCCTATTTTACCTGAGTCAGTCGATACGGTTTCTCCAAATGTACAAGATGATATTGAGCACCTGGAAAATATTGATTTACTTTCTGATAGTAATACTGAGGTTGATACTGGTGTAAGTAATACTCAAAAGAGTCTTACTTGTATATACTGTAATCAACAAACGAAAAAGCACAAGTCCAAAAGATTGCCGCTAATTTCCTCTGAGCATCAAGTTTTTTTATCCAAAGTAAAAAAAGAATATGAAAATAATACAGAGTTTATTGATAAAATTGTGAATTATACCCAACCTCATGTATATTATCATAAAATCTGTCAATTGAATTTTTCATATGAGGCCTCATCAAACAAAAAAACTACAAACAAAAGTTCTAAAAATTATAAAATATCTGTTTAAGTAATTTTCATGCCCTTAACAGCGCAGTCGGTCTCACTCAGTCTCATGCGCGTAGATAATGCTGTCACGCTCCCACTCACAGAGATATTAAAATTTAGTTTAGGGGATGATTGGCCCCTTGGATCGGTCTGTCTTCTTGTCAAAGGTTTTAAAATAGTTGTCGGATGAACATATATAAAAATGGAGCGTCAGAATTTACGTGAAGTTAACTAATTATTTTGAGACCCTTAAGGCGTCAGCCAAGCAATATGGCCGACGGAAAGTGTCTGGGAGTATTAACAATTTATTTTTAACTATACACTCGAAAACATATATGAAAATCAGCCATGAGAATTTACGTGAAGTAAGTAATATTTTTATGTACCTTGATTACCTGATACCTGGAAATTGGCCGTTTGACCAAGCTAGCAGGTAGGCATACGATCATAGTACATACTAACACTACTCAATCGTCCACATTTCATTCGTCAGAAAATACGTGACGTCTGGCAGCTCTGGGATCTTGGACTATAGAGTCTTCCCCTGTACTATCTACATCCATTGCGATCACTTACACGCATGCCAGGCGCAGTGCATTCTAGTAAAATCTCCTCAGAAGAGGCCTTATGTCCAGTAGTGTAGCTCCAAAAGACTTGTGTATGGTTAAATTATTTACGATAAAGGCCAGCATGTAACACAATTCGTTTACGTAAGCGTAAAAATAATGATCACAAAAGTGTGTTACGTTTTAAAGGTCACAAAACGTTTCTATAATACGTTTCACATTATGTTGTCTAAGAAGCCTAACCCGGGGCTAACAAATTACAATTACACAACCCAAATTATACGGTATTTTTGCCGTCCATTTGATATTAACTTTTAGAAGGAAGGCAATTTGACTTCACAGTCTATTCTCTTCGGGAAGAAATAATTTGAAATGCTAGAATAATACGTAATTGCAAAATGCTTTGTTCATGGTGCCTGAACCAATTTTAATACTCAACTCATTTAAATCAAAATCAATTTCGACTTATCACGAAGACCACGTTTTATATAGAACAAATATAAGCCCTCTTACGCACTAGCGGTTAACCGCACGGCTAGCCACTTTTCCAGTTTAATATGAAACCACCCCAAAATTACAACCGCGGCGGTTTAAATGTTTTGGGGCGGTTTCGTATTAAACTATGAAAGCGGCTAGCCGCGCGGTTAGCCGCGCCCGCGGTTAGCCGCGCCCGCGGTTAACCGCTAGTGCGTAAGAGGTCTATGAGTTATTTCTGAAACAAAAACGCCAACAATCGATACAGTAAACGAAAACAGATTGCTTGAATTGACAAAAAAATATAATTAGCCTTACTATATATTTTTTCATATATCTCATTTCCATTTATTTTGTTATGACTTTTACATACTAATAGTTGTCAATGAAAATAATTACATAACGTTTAAATTGTTCAGAATATAATAATAGTATAAATTCTTTTTTTTTATTTATTTATTTGAGAAAACAATCAGTAACAAAATACAATATAACAGCTTATTCTTGATACGATTAACTATCAATATAAATTAAGTCAATACGCTTTACATTTATTTAGACCTTGCTCAAAGTTCACGATTGCCTCGCCCCCGTATCGGCCGATAGAAAAACTGGTTCGCTCTTGAACGCTTCCATCAACCCTATGCGGCGTTGAAATGACTCGCTTATCAAGGCCTGCCCTATATCAACTAATCAGTCAACTTGATGGACAACTTATTCTTACGCGTTCGTGACGGGTTTTATTTTTTATGGCACTGAAGTAGCAAACAAGCGTAAAGTCAACCAGATTGTGAAGTTCTTGTGCCCGTGAATTCACATATTTACGAGTGTGAGAATATATGTATATTGTCGTGTAAGGGAATGTCTACCTCAGATTTGACGGGAAGAAGATGTGAAGTATTAATGGGGCCTATATGTGACATACATAACAACCAATAAACTAAAACACCGATAGAAAAACTGATTCGCTCTTGAACGCTTTCATCAACCCTATACGGCAATGATATGACTCGCTTATCAAGTCCTGCCCTATATCTCAATCAACTAATCAGTCAACTTGATGGACAACTTATTCTTACGCGTTCATGACGCGTTTTATTTTTTATGCCACTGAAGTAGCAAACCAGCGTAAAGTCAACCAGATTGTGGAGTGCTTTTGTCCGTGAATTTAATATAAGAGTATGAGGATATTATACCAGTCAAAGGAAAGGCCTTCCTCGGAATTGATGGGGGTCTGAAGTATGTATGGGACCTCTACGTAACATATATGTCAAATAATAAACTAAAACACAGTCGCGATTCACGTTACCACTATGAGCAGCATATCCGAAATACAACATATACAAGTAAATATACACGTTAGTTCGACAATCAAGCTACATCATCAATAAGAAATTATAACATAATCAAACCTTTTCAATCCTGTAATTAGTTTTATTTAGCTTTAATATTGATAAGATGACGCTTAAGTTCATGATCATATCTTATTTCACCATATTTATCATCGAAGTATAATAATTCTATAAAAACACTTATA